>JAOANR010000004.1:48425404-48862203 GCA_030278955.1 Hygrophila difformis
CCCTCCGTCGCGCCTCCTGCCGCCGAATCCATCGAGCCTGTTCACCCCTTCCCCTCAGGTTCTGAAATTATTTTGTACTGTGATATCAGGTTCTGAAATTATTACATATAAGTAGGTAGTAATGTTCTCTATTCCCGTCATTTGGTTTCATTTCATCTACAACGCATTCTAGACACAGATCATTGGTATTGGATGTATCCGTAGGTTGTGCCGAGTCAAATCTGCGTAGTTGTTCAATTCTTTTCTTTCTTTCTTTGCAGCACACAAGTTCTTTTGGTGATTGTGATAAAGTTAACTGATTGATAAAACTAATTTTATACTTATACACGTTTTATGATAGTAACCTCTAGAACTAAATTAATTAACTGTATTTACTTCTCAATAGATCGACATGGACTGAGGGATCTGCATTGTCACTTCATATGCATAGTTTATTCAATCTACTTAAGACTCGACATGCCTAGATACTTTATTGAAAAAAATACTGCTTTGCTCTAAAAGATTATCCTCTAAAAAATTATCAACCAATCACTCAGTTGAAAATAATTGAGCTCAAAATAGATTCAGTTAAAGTTAAAGTGGTTTGACAAGACAATACCCTTTGTAATGTGTATCGAAGAACTTATCAATGTCCTTAGAGACTACAGATTGGGGTGTAGGTAGTTGTTTCTCTTACTTTCTTTTTTGGTAGCAGCTAATATTAGAAATAATGTAGTGTTGTAGGCTGCCTGTTGGTATAATAATAATTGAAAAGATGGTTCTTAAGTGTCATGTAATTGCATAATGTTGAGAGGCTAAAAGGTTATGTGCCCATGTGTAGTCTGTCACAATACAAAGTTCCAAAGAATAGATATGTGTAAGGTTCACCGTGCACCTATACAGAAAGGCTTTGGTTGAGGGCTATACACTGTTGGATACGTCAGTGGAGTTCCTTGAACCGATGTCGGGTGACACATGTGATCCACCACCTGTTGACTTGTTCATCCTTATAGCCATATGGTATTGTCACTGTTTTGTCTTTATCAAAGTAGAATTTAGTTGATTTAGCTGGTTTTGAAAGAGTAGCAAAAAACTGGAGCAGGAGGAGTTTGATTGAAGGAAGGAAAACACAAACAAGAGCTTAATTAATGTAATCACATGTCTTATGCAGGTGCTGCGATGGATAACAATGTTACCAAGTTGGTGGATTTACCAACTGAAGTACTTAGTAATATCCTGTCAAGAGTTTCGTTGAGTTCAGCTAAAGATTTGTTCAGTGCTGCACGTAGGTAAGCTGTATGTTCACAAAGAAATTACTTAACGATTTTATATGTGATTTGAATTTCGTAGATTCAATTGCAATGCTAAATGTCTTAATAACTTGAGGTCTGATCCTTGAGGGCAGACACGGCCAGGGGAGGGTCTGATCCTTGAGGTCTGTGGGAGGTGTTTTAGTGGTTGGTATTGTCAAAGTTTGGTCCTATATGTATGTCTGATACTTGTGGGGTAGTAATAGTCTTGCATTGTTGTGTGAGGAAGCACCAGTTCGTATAGGATGTGGCAGATCAGCTTAATTTCTTTGAATGTGTCTCATACGGTCTGGTTGGTTGGTTGGATGGCTTTACTTAACTGTGTTTGTACCAGATTGGTGTTTGTTATTTGTACCCTTGGCCTATTTTGGCATGGAAATAAAGTTCTTCTTCTCAAAAAAAAAATGTCTTAATAACTTGGTTTTTTATTCTTATTTTTTACTTTTATAGTTTTACTACACTATTCGGTTGCATGATATCGAATTTTGTGCAGCTGTAGAAAATTACATGAAGCGGCTGACTCTCCTGAAGTCTACAGTGTATGTTCAATAGATCTTTTTATAGGAGCTCCTTCTATTGATCGTCAAAGCTATAAGACGGAATTCTACTTGAAGTGTTTCATTGAGAAAAACTATCATCTTTGTCTCCACTTGGCTATTGTTAGTATATTCTTTATTTGTTGTTTAAATTATCAATACTATGTTGTTTTTCTTCTGTTTCTTTTCACGACAATTAAGAATTATTGTATGGTATGACAGGTAGATTTCTGTATATCCAGAAATCGTTTAATGGCTATGTCTGAGATGGATAGGGGAATTAAAGCTGGACATTATGGATCTATGTACTTCAAAGCAATCTTACAACTCACTTCGGGAGAAGAAGATCTTATTGAAATGGGTTTAAAGTTTATGAAGCTTCACAGCACAAACAAAAGGATATTGCTTGCAGGCAGGAGGAGGGTTCAACGCACCCTGTCATGTGTTTGGATTGACAGGAATCCTTTTACCTATGGTATTGTTCAACTATGTGGTAATCGTAATCACGATTCACCCATATTTCTTCCGAGTGAGGGGTATCGATATGATGAAATTCGTTGTTGCAGATGCTTAGCAATGGTGGAGATCTTCGCGATCCGTAGTATCTTCACGAGACGTAGGATATACTGATATAGCATTTGCTTTCTGTATTTGGGTCATCTGGAACTTGGTTTAGTGTCGAACATTTTGTTGGATTATATATCATATTATATGGTTTGCAATGGTTGTTTGAAACATTTTGCCATGTAAGCTTAATTTATGATTTTCGGATTCTATCTAGTATGTTCAATTGCTTTTGACTATTGCATAAACAATGACATTTCCATATCTGTTATTATTGTGAAATTGGTGGTTTTAATCTGAAGTTCTAAGAGGCCAGCTGTAGTTGGGTTCAAGGGTGTTGATATTAACAATCCCTATCATTTCTGACATTTAATTTTGCAATGCTTATATGTTATAAGGTTGATGTTTTGAACTTATGGCAGAAACATAGGGGACTGTAGGGATCAGTGATTGAAGTGGAGCCAAGTGTTTCAACATTGCCGATGAATTTAAAGTTATACTGTGGATGATAAATGAACAAGTATATTGTGTTGGGCATACCTTAACAAGGGAGGAGTTTTGTTGTTTTGGTGAGAAGCGTCCTGTTTCGTCAGTGGATGATCCAAATAGACAGTTGGGCATACCATCTTCCTGGAGTCTCCACTGCTTGTGGAAGTGCAGGATGATCATTGGAAATTATGATTGTACAGATTGTCCGTAAATCACCTTCTCTATTTATTATGGGTTCATTTGTTAGTCGTAGTGTATATTATTAAATCACCACAATTCATACTACGGTTTTGATATATTATATAAATGTGGTGATTTTATTGATTTATGCTATTTATATATACTATGTATAGATGGATTCGTATTCCTAATTAAGAAGATAAGATTATTATATGGATAGAGTAATTGTGATCTAATTTCAAATAAATGATTCATTTTCAATTATAAGTCTCCAATTTTTGTATGAAACTCCTGTAGGTCAATGGATTTGAGGGTTATTGGTTAGGAATACGAAAACAAGAGGATAATCAAACAAAGACAAATAGTATTGGTTAAGACGCGAAACTGGAATTTTACGAAGGTAAGACAATCTCCAATGGTCTTGTAAAATCCAAAATGGGGTGGCACCTTCTCTCCAATTAAATCCAAAACTGGAATATTGATGTAATTTTGTATTGTGCTTAATAATTTTATACTTCGCATAGTTTTTTTATTAAATTAATTTTATATTTAATTAGATTAAAAATTTTAAAGTTTCTTTATAAAACTAAATAACTACGCAAACATGAGATTAAGTTAATAGTCATCTAAATCAACAGCGGATCTTCCAACATTATAGGAAAACATAGATGAATTTGTATTTCATTTGTGTCGGGTTAATGTAAAATAAAATAAAATAGATGTAGAATAAGATATAAAATAAAATATAGTTGAGTGAGATCTTATTAGATTCGTCTAATCACATAGATGTAGAATACCAAATTTTAACAATTTTACTTTAATATAATTTGAGATATTAAGCATTCAAAATATGTCTTGGATTGTGTTAAATTATGGGATGTAACATTCATTTTGAAATGGAGGGAGTATATACTTATGGTTTCTTATGTAACATTTATTAATACGGTTCATTATTCGACCTTAATTAATTGTGTTGCCGTTATATAAGAAAAATATACTCTAAGTGATGTCTTATTTGATTAGTCTAATAACTTTGTTTAAAAACATTTAATTTTTTTTAGAATTTTTACTTTTATGAAATTAATAAATTATTATCTCCGTTCTTGAATGTTTCTTACATTCAATAAGTTGTTACTTAAATGTTGAAATGGAAAATTGGATTTTCCAAACTCCTAATGACTGACTTTAAATTGCACTGCCGACACAAACCTACAATCACATGTTACACGTATGTTAATCTGCACACTTGAACAGTTAGTTTCGACTGGCAAATTGGCAATAAGTTCGATTTTCTCTTACTCAATGGTAGACAAAGAAACCAAAATCAAGGCACCTGGCAACAGGAACAGAGCGGAAAGTATAAAAGGATTAAGACGAAACCAAATCCAAGCTGACAGACACTGTTTCCCATAGTATTTGAGTAATATCACTTTTAGACAAGTGAAATAGAAAGGCATCAAAGCATCTATTAAAAATCATACCCATCATTTATCAAGACCATATTCCCCTAATTCTCAATTAATTAAACTCCACAAAAATTAGTAATTTTATATTTTTATTGAAGGACCTATCCTACGTACAATCAAATCAGGGATATTCTTTTCAGATTTTTGGAGCAGCACACACATGATATCCAGAAAATGGTTCACTAATTCACAAGTGTGCTAATTAGTACATGGTCACCCGAATAGAATAAGAGAGAGAGAACAGTTCCAAACTTCTAGTAGGTATTGAGGGGCAACACAACACAAGGTTCTTGAAAGCTTAATACTATCATTTTTGTCCTGGAATCCATCAACCACAGCAAGGCCAAAATCTGACAGCTGAGAAAAAATACAACAAATATGAATAAATACAGGTGAAACATTTAAAGTACAAAATTAAAATACAGCAAATATGATGTCTTTGCAGAACTAAAGAATAAATAGAAGTTAATCTGGCCTAGATCAAAGGAGGCGCCATTGAAGACATCCACATACTCACTGAAGCCCTAAAAGAAATAAACATAAACAAAAGAACAACTATGTTGAGAAAAAGAACAAAATCTAACATGGTGAATCGAAGAACTACCTGAAACAGAACCAAATAACCAAACCCGAGTGTCCGGTCCAATCGATGCTTCCAAATAAATGTTAAATCACAGAATAAATGATGCACCCTTGAAAAGCAAAGCAAGAAAATGATGCAAACACGACACAGAATAAAGAACAAGAAAGGCCAAAAAACATAAATAAACTCAAACAAGGAAGAGCTGTTCGGAGGTATAGGGTTGAGGGCTTCCAGCGAGACAGATCGATCTCCAATGGCGGCAGAGACCTGGAACAACCGTGCAAGAAATTGAAGCAAGAATCAGAAATCGAGCAAATCGAACAATGAGGAAAATCGAGCATACCTTTAAACAATCGAGGAAAAAATTGCAATGAGATTCTCAGGAAACAATTCTTATACACAAGGGTTTTAGGGTTGAATCGGAATTGTGCAAAGCAAAGAAAAAAAGAAAAAACTCACCGTTGAATACAGGAGGCGGTGGCAGACTTCCTCGGCGCCTCCCTGTGATCTGTTTTATTACTGAGAAGTAGTTTTTGGTGATGGCAGATGTTTTCATGTTTGAGGTTGCTTTGAGCGTGTGGAAAGAAGGATTTGCATCATTTAAGAACAGAAACACACACACACATGCTCATGTTCATGATGCAGAGTGAACTACATATTCATATATATATATATATATATATATATATATGAATACATACTTACATTTATCTCAGCAAAAATATAATGTAATGAACACGGATGAAAAAAATACATAGTTTATAAAAAATAGAAGCAAACTGGAATTGGGGAAAGCATGAAGTATAGAATTAAAAAATTCTGTTATGGGAATATTCTGTAATTTCCTAAAAACCTTTTCATTCTGCCTTGCTCCAGGAAACAGATAGCAATAGAACATCCCTCTTCCACCAACATCCTTTGATGATGATGGACTCAAAAGCACAGTGCCAAGACTGCTGCTGGTTGATAACTGCAACAGTGCAAATAAAAATAAATTTTCATAAAATCCTACATGTAAGTACATCTTTAGACAGTAGACCATAGAAAACATGACAATGAAATCAATTCTTACAGTATATGTGAACACGAAGTCACTGGTTGACCATGAAAGAACATCGACATCATATAAAAAGCCCCACTTTCCTGATTTTCAGAATTGCTCCTAAAATTTCAGGAAAACACATCATCATATCAGTTGCTGAATTATGATTCAGATCCTAAATCAATCAAAATATAACCTAACTCTACATGTTATGTGTATCTCACCTTCATGGGATGGCTCTTAACAACTCTTATTAGTTTAGTGTGGAAGGGTGGAAGAAAAAATGGCCCATGGAAGGGTGGAAGAAACAAGTGATTCTAGATAACCTATACACACCACCAACGGACCACAATAAAGGAATTACAATTAAGCCATTGCCAACAAGTCTGATCACCACCTCCGACAAATGAATCATTACCACCACAACCATACCAAGAATATTATTCCATTGCAGCTTCAACTTTGTAAATTGTGTCAGAGAAGAATGCTTCATATTGTATATAATTAAAATGAATGAATGTGAGGATTTTTCCCCACTCTTACCATACAAGATTTGTGTTACATATTGTCAAATGATTAGACACCGAGTGGTCTATACAGAGCTATAAGCTACTATGCAAAACTAAGTGTAGCCAAGCGAAGCAACAATTTGCACCTTCTTGTGTACAATACTCAAAAGTCTGGGGCAATATGAATCTTAGATTTTAGGAAAATAGGTGTACTGTTAAACCTTATTTTTCCTCATAATAAACTCAAAAGTTAAAAAAGTACAAATATCACCCCTTCCAATTACTTCAAAATAAATTATCTAAAATGACATTTATTTTACTAAAATAAAAGCAATTATATCTGTAAAAATAGTTGTTGACAACAAACATAGTAGGATGCAACAATGAAATATCACAGCTGCAGTAAGGCCGTGTAGTGAATTGATCCGTCGCTTATCAGACGCAGGAAAATTGTAAACAATCAACTTAAACAACCTTCGACTTTCAAAGCCCAGCACAAATAAAGCTATAATTAGAATCAAAAGCACATACACACAGCTCTCGAAATGCATAAATTATAAAATTTTGAATTACCTAACTCGGGGCGACGTCGTTTGAGGGGCAGGGCAAATGCAAATATAGGGTTCCTGACTGCCAAAAAAAATGTGGTCAATGAATCAAATAAATAGCTGTCTATACACTATATTGAATAAACCATGACCGGTTTTATACTTTACCTTTAGACATTTAACAATTTCTGTAAACCAGAGGACAAAATTGATGAGGAAGAGCAAAACAATGACCTACCTTTCTATCAAACACATTCAAAGCGTACTTTGCCCGTGTAAACTATAACTTGAGACACAAAGAACTAAAATATACTTATAAAATGCTCACCACCAAACAAAACGAGCTTATAAAGATGATAAGTTGTACATACTAAAGAATGAAAAGTAATGTAGCATCTATAACCATTACCTCCATCTCAACAATATGAGCAATCATAGTCTCTCAAGGCTCAAGAACTTGCAAAATTTCCAAGTGACCTTTTCCATCCATGTCCTTCCGAAGGACCGGAAACATTTCCATTAATTAGCAATACAAAACGATGACTCATCTAAAATATATCAATATGCAAATTATTAATAATATATTAAATACATAAATCAGATACCCATATAAAAGATCTGACCATATCTCTAATCTTATTTTAATCCGATTTCTCTTAATAAAACATTAACTATGGTGGCAAAACCCCATAAATCAGTACACAACAAAACTTTTTGGTATTTTTTTTTTCTTTAACTAAACCCCAAGATGCCTTCGGTAGGAAAACTCAAACAAGAAATTCACACTACCAAGCCAACTATGCAGTCCCCAGGCCGCTTATACAAGTTACAGAAATAAATTCAAACATTCACAACAATTCAGTAGCCAAAGGATTTTTCCAAACCTGGGCTACTGCAAATGCCAAACTGTTTTTTTTCCTTTGGGCTTCTTCTTCCTCGTTCTCACTCAGGTACTCCTCGTCTCCAATCAAGCCTCCACCCCCGTTAATCTTGTCCTGCCATCGATTCACCTATTGGGGTATTAATCATCAATCTCAAACCTAGAGAAGCCTTAATTCTTAGGAAAAGCAATTCAGAGAATAAGTTAAACCCTTTAAAGGCTTCACTTAAAGGCAGTATTCGATTCAACTAAAAGAAAATTGCAACAAGCAACCCAGAAAACCCCAATAAAACCTGAAACTCCCTTTCAGAATCCTACAATTCACATCAGAATTAATCAAAGTATTCAATTCGCGATAAACAGCTTATATATAAAAAAAAAAATTTAAAATTCCATAAAAATAAAATACTACAAAATCATAACTCGCAAACCAGAGGCAGTAGAATTAACATGACTCCAAACAAACACAAACAAACACACATAAAGGGCATGTTCACTTTGTATGATAGGATTAATTAATTAATAAAATATTCTGGATTAATTAATCTCTCCTAATTAGGTGAGAGATGAGACTATTTATCCATAATTTTAGCATAATTACAATGAGCCTTGATTAATCAAACGTCCTAATCATTTAAAGTAAACATGTAATTAGCTTTCATAAAAATAATCTATCAAGGCTAATCAACCCAAGCACTTAAAGAACCAAGATATTTGCCAAGAATTTCGAGCTCAACTTCATTTGACTAAAAAGCTCAATCACATATTAATATCATATCGAGCTCAAAATCATTCTTTGTATAATGGGCATACACCACTCTTTTTTGTGTATTATGAAATTTGTACGTTTGGCAAAACTGAGCCTGAATGTATAATATCCATTGGCTAGAATATCAAAAGTAGACTGATGAACACTATAGGAATTTAGACAAGGCACAGCTACCGTGTAGACATTAAGCAGAGTCCTATCAATTTGTTGGATGGGAAAGTTATTCATCATAAAAGTCTTGAGTATAATTAATGTCATTAATAATTCACTGACTAAGATGAGAATTAACAACCCTAGACTTCAGTTTGAAATGAACAGCACAAAGCACAAAATTGCAATCAATCCGATCCCTAGATGAATAAACAATTTTAACATCGAATTTTAGCTGCACACCCAGATTTCAAGTGCTCTTCACAATGGATGCAGTTTTCTAACATACTTTAGATTATGCTATCGTTGTGGGGGTGTTCTTTAAGGCAGGGCAGCGGGGGCAGCCCATCTGTTCTTCGGCAGCGCAATGAAACCTGAGGAACAAATGGAGCAAAAATTATAACCAGCTTCTCAAATACATTTTTGCATACACAACCAAAAAATTGTAGAATTGGAATTTTGCAAAGGAAAAAAAAAAAATAGCCCACTTGGACGTTGAGTGCTGCAGGAAGTGGCAGACTTTTTTCGCACAACGCGATTGGAAGGGGGCCGGCGTTTTGCGCAGGCTAGGCGGGCAGCAAGGCGGGGGTGCGCCCGGCGGCGGCGGATGTTGGCGGGCGAAGGCGCTCGCGAACGGCGAACGCGATTGGAAGGGGGCCGGCGTTTGTGCAGACTGGGCGGGCAGCAAGGCGGGGGTGCGCCCGGCGGCGGCGGATGTTCACGGACGAAGGCGCTGCACAGGCAAGGATGAACCAGCGGCGCAATGGAAGCGCACGGCAATCGACGGCTGGAACAGGAGGAAGGGGAGCGGCGCCCGATTGGAGCAGCGGAGGAGGAAAGGAATGGCGGCGGAGGTTGCGGGAGGCAGGGGGCAATTCTACAAATTTAACTTTCAAGAATAAAAATAATTGGGAATGAAACTTAGTCTAGTGGTGGTTATGTATCTTGACTCGGCTTGAACATTCATACACATTTGTCCATACATTAGTAAATTTAAAAAAAAAAAAAAAAACAATCAAGAACAATGCTAATTACAAGGAACTGAAGTAATCTAATAACTACGAGCTTAAATATCTTAAATTTTACTACTAAAGGACACTAATGACCGGATGTGAAGTCGATTGTTTATACTTAGAGCCGCGCAATTTCATCAGTGAAAAAGCAGCACCAAGATCCCGAATATTCATATATTCACGATACATAATTACATTAAGTATTGGACAAAAGTAGTAAAATTGTCGAGGGGAGTAAACTAGTGTAGTAGTAGTGATTAGTGAAGTGAGATTTATGTTTATGGATTAAGACGGGGAAATCTTGTTTATTTGGGATTAAACTTGTACGGAATAATTTGCTGTTGAAAACAAGTGGGCCGGCCCAAAGCCCATTAGGATTTGAAGAAATAGACAAGTACGCCGGGATCCCAAGTAATAAAATCATGATTATCCACAATCCCTAATTTGTCGTTTAATGAATGTGGTGATGCAACGCCACGTTCTCTCTGTCAGCTCTCAAGTTCTGTTTTAAGTTGTGTTTATTATCATGTTCTTTGGTAACTTAGGTATTGTAATATGTTACTATATGCAGATCATAGGAGAGATTTGGAAGAGTTTTTTACTATCTGTTACTATCTGCATATCTTTCCTCTAGAATTATTCTCAACTTTCTAACCAAATGATAAATTTTTAGGGAAGTTCCAAACTAATTAATTTACTCTTTGGTAACTTTCTAACCAAATTAATTTACTCTCAACTATCTTTCCTCTAGAAAAGCTTGGGACTTGGTAGTAGCAATACATGCATTGTTTGTAGCAATACATACATTTTGCTGCTTTCCAAAAGATTTTCTTGTGTGACCATCCTTTGAAACCGGCTGACTGGAAATTGGCCATCAAATGTCTTGCACAATATCTAAGTTCTGCCCCGGGGAAAATATCTTGTTCAGCTTGGATCAAACCTGATTTCATAAAAAATAATGTAATGAAGGCAGGTGCATAATTCTTAAACAAAATTAGATGTTATGACTGAATGCATGATATGGCAGCTTGATTACCTTTTTGTTTATCGCTCATCAAGGTAAATTTGGTTGGATCTTGGATCCTGAGATCATGCTTCAAATGTGCAAGAAACCAGGACCATGTATCTGTTGTTTCCTTCTTTACAACTGCGTATGCAATTGGCAAGTATTGTTGTTCCCGTCCACTCCACATGCAACAAGCAAAACACCCCCGTATGCCCCCTTTAACCAACACCCATCCAAACAAATCACTGGCCTACATGCACCTATGAACCCTTCCTTCAAAGCATGAATGCATATATAAATTCTATCGAACCTGTTAATCCCATCACTGCCATCCGCTTCAATCACAACTGTGGAACCGGGGTTGCTTCTTAAAATTTCCTCTTGAAAACTCCAAAGTAGCGTATATTGTTCCAACTTCGTCCCTTCAATCAATTGAATGGCCTTTTTTCTTGCCTTGTATGCTTGGTGTGTGGAGAATTGGACTTTCAAGTCTTTGGCTGTCTCCAATCTAAAGGCCTTCATATTCCTATTCGGGTCATTCACAAACTTCTCCTTGTACTTCTTTGCAAGCCATGTACTACTTACATTCTCCACATCATTGCTTGCCTTGCATGTGTGCTTCTTAGCCAACTCCCTGATTCTAAAACTTGATTCGTTTCCCAAAGGCAGCCCCTTTAGGATCCACTTGCAATTTTCATCAGCACATTTGGCCACAAGGCGTCTCTTGTCATCCGAGGGAATTTGATGCTTCTCTTTTCATTTATAGCATATGATTGGATTGCCAGTTTCATCTCCTGCTTTGTGCTAAAGACCATGCCAACTTTGAACTTCGGATTGAATATATCATTGGTGTCAAACATCGGCAGTTGCTGTTTAACATACTCTTCATCCTCATCCGATCCCATTGGACTAATAAGTTCATCACCACTTTGGATCACATCGACATCTTCATCAGACACTTCCATGGTGCTGTCATCACCACCATCAGTAGCCACCACTTTTTCTTTCCCTTTAGCATTCTGGTCAGCCCTCCTTTTGTTTGCTCTTTCAGCAAAATTCCCAGCAACATCTTCTTCATCGTATGAATCACTTTCCTCCTCTCTCATGTCATATTCGTATGGCTCGTCGGAATCACTAAACTCACTCAAATTTGCAAGTTCATCTTTACCAGAACTACCATCAGACGCCATCATCTCATCACCTTCGTTTTTATCAACAACATACATAAGCAATTCCCTGGAGTAGGCCGACAACGAATCACAAGCTTTTGCTATAGTTGTTTCATCCTTCACCAGCTTCAAATGATTCCCAACAGCCATATAAACACTGAAATCTCCCCCCCGAATGTAAGCCAGCAACAAATTTCTAATCCCGTCAAGTGTGAGTTCTTTAACTAGCACATGGTCATACTTAAAAACGGTTACAACTCCACCATCCGTCTTGTGCTCCCCGTTTACTATTTTACCTCCACTGTGAATACTCAATGTCACCCTGTCGCCTTCAGGCTCTGCACAAATGTTACATAGTCAATACATACAACATGGCACAAAAAACATGGAACATAACAGTGAATGCAATAAGTCAAAATGCATAAAATTAGTGACTTTTTAGTAACATGTGGAGTGCAAGATTCCCATGACAAAAACAAAACAGCATACATTTTTTTCTTTACCATACGGAAAATATATATCCTGTTGCTATACTAAGAAGCAGACCATCAAATGTAGCTGCACTAATTCATTTCCCTAAAAAATCTGATTTTCTAAAGGCTAATTCTGTTGCTATCCTAAGAAACAAAACACACATTCATTAATCAAACTGCTTCAGATATGCAATGCATCACATATCACATAAACTTATCCCTACTCAACTCCAAGACCATAAATTGATCAGAAATTACCTAATCTTCTGTGTAAAGTACTGACGTGGTCATAGAAACATTTTATATTTCATTCATCATTATACATGCCTTCCAAAATCATGTTCACTCAACTCATGTATTGGCCCTAGGAAGATAAAGCTACAATTGCAGACATTATAGCAACAAAATGGAATCTTTTGTAATACCTACAAATCTGTATGTTCTTATTGATGACAAAAACGAAACAACAAATATTTTTTTCTTTACTCCCCACTTGGTTCCATTTGTCCCCTACCCACTCGACATAAATGTCCACAACTACCATACGGACAAAATAAATTCAGAAATGAGGGACCACGGTTCAAAAGCAGACAACTATGGAGGGACCACCACATACTCGACATCCTATAAAATTGCCCTAAAAGCAGCGACATCTGCCGAAAGATCCAAAATCCATTGAAGGGAACTTACCGTAGTCAGGTGGCGGGTAATCGTGTTCAATTTCGGGCCTCAATCGAGCAGCCGCATTCCCCATTCCTTCTCACTCGATCTCACGATTGGAGCCCTAACAGGTATACGAAACTTACTTTACCCACCAAACCATGAAATTGGACTCTCTGAAACGAACTTGATGTCGGGGGAGTTCAGGGGTGCCAGAAACGCTGTGGTGGGAGGGAGCTAAGGGAGGCGACTTGCTTTATTTTGGGAGAAGAAGCTGGGTGAATTAGGGCAATTAGCGATTTAGGGGGAGGGGGAGAAATATATGTGGTTTACTCAGTTTGATGACATGGCCGGTCTCAAATGCCATTTGGCTGCCACCTCCGCCTCAATTAGGTTAGTATCCCTTAATTGTGTGCCACGTCAGCACAGACCGGTCATTAAGGAGCAAATGGATGGATTAGGCGAAAATTAAGAAAGTTATTGGATGGGTTCGGTTAATGCAATAATTTTGGGATGGATTGGGAAAAAATGTAAAATTATGGGATGTATTGGGTTTTTTTTCCCCATAGAACTAATAGAACTTGAAAGAATTATACTTTCTGACTATATCGTCGGAAATCACATATACAATACCACTCAGATGACAGTTCGAAATATGTACATTTCCCAATAAGTGTATATAGCACCATACACATAATGGCAATCTATGGCCCATGCCTAACCAAAAAAAAAAAAAGAAAAAGAACTATAAAGAGGACATTTACTGCAATTACGGTAGCATTAAATTATTTTTATTGTAGACAAAAAGAAAAAAAATATGCTTGTAATTGTATATGTATTCGCAATCCAAAAACTGTTTCCATAGGATTCTTCGACTATTATAGATGCGGACCTGTTAATAGCGAAAAATATTTAAATGTAATTATTTTTTTTTGAAAGATCATAAAAACTAAAATATACATACATCTATATTGATATGTTTCATAGTTTCACTATCTAGATACCGGACATAATTGAAAGAAATAAAAATTTGCATTTATTGTACAATACATCACTATACAAACAATTAATTCACTTTATTTTCCTTTGAGAAAAGCCCATTTGTATAGTATAATCATTGAATCTATTTGAATTACATAGTATCACGGACCATTGGATACAACATATTAATTAGAGTATGTGTATGGTGCATTGATTGGATCTCCACTAAAGTAAGTCATGCAATGTGGTCATTGTTTATTGTACCACTTAAATTAAAAAAAAGAAAGAAAAATACTACTCATATTCCAATGTGGTCATTCGATAGGAGTACAATGCATTCACATGTTCCAAATGTCATAAGTCAGAACATCATCTATTTCTCATAAATTCAACTGCCACCCATTAATCTTCTAATGTATTTTTAAAAATTGGAATACTTATAGTAGTAATAAGTAAACATCTGACAATCCATATATAATGTAGGGCTATAATTGTTTTTGGATTCCCATAAGTTACTGTCACAATCTTCGAAAAATATAAATATCTTTTTGTGAAAAATATTGAGAAAATATGAAAACTAAAAAATAAGTCGTAAAAAGATAAAAATAGATTTTATCATTTGAAACTTGTGATCAATAAACTGTAGTATGAGCTATAACGCAATAATCAAATATGGAGCATTAATTATTATGGATTTAAAAAATTATTAAACTAATTATATATTCATGATATAATACAACACTATAATTTTCATTCAAGGTCCATTGAATTTAGAAAACCATAAAAATCCAAATAGTAATATTAGTAATGAGAAAAAAATATAAATATTTAACTCGAATATGATGGTTCAATTCACATTAAGCGCTTGGAAAAAAAATTAAATTTATTATTCATTCTAGTATGTATAATGATGAGTTGCACCATCTATTTAATTTATTTTTTATAAATTTAAATTAAATCAATTTTAAATTTTATATTGAAAAAAATAAATCATAAATTATAGTATAAAACTATTATTTTATAAGTTAAATTTATATATAAAAAATAAAAGCATTGCTTTAAACCATTAAATCTTTAGAGAAAATGATATTGTTACGGTGTATTTTAGTAATTGAAAGTATTAAGTAAATTTAAAAAATCATGACTATATTGAAAAATGTACAACATCAAGTACTATTGTATTCTATATATGACTTCTACATATATTTATAAATTTAAATTTATGTAATATAGTGTTTACGAAAAAACATTTTTTATTGTAATATTTCAAAATAATAAATTAAATCACAAATCTTAAAATATATACTCTATAGTTCACATCCAAATTTTAGAACAATACTATACAATATAATTATCGATTTTTCCAAAGATATTATTATTAATTTAACAATTTTTTAATAGATCTCGATTACAAATCATATGGTGCAATAATAGAATTTATATTGTTGGCTTGACAATTAAGTGTTTAATGTGTAGTAGGCAATTTAATTTCAATAAAATTTATTCCATAATTTTTTTTTGGGTGGGGGCTTTATGACTTCACCAATTTAATAGAGGAGTAATGATAGTAATTGATGATAATAATTGATAGGAAAATATTTATTTTTCCTAATAATAAAAAATCACATTAAATTTCATTCTCTATCTTACCTCCATACTTTTCTTATTTCTCTTTTTTTAAGTAATTGTTGCATGAACTAAACACTTCTAGCTAGAAACTAAAATCCATTTAAATTCAATAATCCCCTAGATAAATCCCATTAGAAATGTAGAATGGTGAAAAGAGTCCAATTCTATTTAGTTCACTATCAATTAATAAAATATTTTATAAAATTTACTAACTATAATTACTAAATACTTATTTTCCCTCTTCATTCTCTTAATAATTATGTAAGAGAATAGTGTGGGGCTATAAATTGTGACACTTTTTGTATTTTAGAAAAGATGATGTGGAATAACTATGATGTCACTAAATCGTCTTTAAAAATGTCTGACAATAGTAAAATAAATTAGTTCAGATACAATTATTATGTTATAGTCTCCATAATAAAAGGTAACCCTATATTTTATTAAATAAAAATGTCAGTAGGTGAATGTTGGTTAGTGGCAATGAATTTTTTTTTTTTTTAAACTTTTAAAAATAATGATTGAGCAAGAGAAAAAACGCAATTACGCAAGTTACAATAAATAGTGATATCCCTATTAAAATTGAAATAACTACGGTTAATTCCACAATTCTCTATGTTGACTCTATTATTTGTCCATTAAAAAATGGTTGATAATTGGGACACATTGCACCCACTTCGTTCAATCCAAAAAGGATAAATAGTTTAGTTAAAAGATGAGTTTACATGAAATGAATTCAAGCACTATAATTAAAAATAAAGAATAATTGATGATAATTATATGGATAATTTATATTATACTTTGTATATTTTACTCTTGTCATAATTCAAGCAGTTTAATTATATATTATTATTACGAATAATAACGATACCATTCTCATTCTTTTATAAAAATAATTGATGAGAAAGATAGTTATTAACTTATTACCATTATCAGATATTCACTCTAAATAATAATTCACAATATCCATCTAATACTTAAAATTTAAAATCGTAATATATATATATATATATATATATTAAAGGGGTAGGAAAACAATGAGAACAACATTTTACAAATGATGCTTACCGAAATTGTTTTTTTTCTACAAATGATAATACCTAGAGGACCAAAAGGGCACTTTGGGTCTGTTCTGCACGCAGCTTTTGGAAGCTTTTGGGAGCTTTTGGTAGCTTTAGCTTTTATTTTAAAACAAAAGCTCCGTTATGCACACTAGCTTTTAGGAGCTTATGGAAGCCTTTGGAAGCTTCTTTTTAGAAGCTACTTGTAGTAGCTTTAAAAAATAAGCTCCTAGCTTATTGTTGAGCAATTACAATTTTATCCCAATAACTAACTAACTACCCAATAGTCTACATTAATGTTTGTCCTTTTATGTCATTTCATACATTTTTTTGACAGCTACAGCTAGTTGTACAGAACACTTAAATAAAACTGACAGCTACAGCTCCCACAGCTCCCTACAGCTTCAGCTCCTTACAGCTCCAGCTCGCAGCTACAGCTCACAGCTACAGCTCTGCGTGCAGAACAGACCCTTTATCTCTTCCACTTGTTAATTATAAAATTATAGTAAGATTTAACAATTTCAAATAATGTAGCTATAGGTTGACATAGTGGTCAAGTCTTCGAATCTCCACTTGGCCCTTATTTCTCTCATTTATTCATTTATAATTTGTATAATATAAACTCCCATAACTTTTTTCTTAGCATATATAGGTTGTTCATTAAAAAAAATGTAGCTACAAAGCTATATACTATGCACATCGCCATATATTATAATTTATGTAATATAAATGGAATAAGTACTAAAAAGAATAAAACTAAAACAAACAACAAATTAAAAATTCATTATTAAATACAACTCCAATTCTCGGTAATAGTCTACAGCACAATAATCATAATGACACTGGATGTGCACTACCCAAGGAAAAGACTTTAAACATGGAGATGGTAACTGGTAAGACATACCAAATTCCACTGCAGCCTTCACACTATAAAATTAACTATGGTATAATCATTACATTTATTTAAATGACATAAATGGAGCATAATAAAATATTGATTTAATGAAGTATAACGAAGAGTCAATTCTCAAATGAGTATATCCAAAAAAAATTCGTCCAATGCAGACATCTACATAAATTCAACCGACCACATTAGTAGTATCACCAAATAAAATTCGTCCAATGCAGACATCTACATAAATTCAACCGACCACATTAGTAGTATCACCAAATAACGGACAACCATATAAAAGATACTCCTATTATTGTAAATGTTTTCGTATTCCAAGAAAAGAAATAGCACAGTTTTCCAACATAAAACAAAAATTTTCGGTAACAAATTTGTATATTCTTATCATTATTCAAAAAAAAAAAACCCACATTCAAATTCAAACAAAGAATAATTTTTTATATAAATAAAATATTGCAATATTATCCAAATCTTTCCCACATGAAATAAATAAAATATCGTAATAGTGAAATTGATAGTGTTTTTTTATAGGATAAAAAACAACAATATACAAATAGGTATACAGATATGTTGGGTACAATATTTATAGATGCATGTCAGCAAATTTATTATACCATAAATATGACCATTCATGCAATTTTTCAATAAATTTAAATTAAAATTTTTCGAGTGTATAAAATAATAGATTATATATCACACCACCAATATAAGTTGTAAAAAACACGTACACTACATTAAAATCAAATATAGTTACAGTTTATATACATACAAACATTAATATTAAAATTCTTAATTTAAAATATATTAACAAACATGCATAACAATATATCCGGACTACTCTACACATAATTATTAAATATAGTGTGGAGAGCATTAATAACTATAGAATATTTATATTGTGAACAATTCAGTATAGTTTCGAAGCACCATAAATGAAGGGCATATGGGGAAAGTTTGTTTAAAAAATTTAAAAGTGAACAATTCCAATGCACCATCAATAGAATAAAAGACATTAATAGTGCATGCAAAATAATAAATACATGAAAAATGAAAATGTGAGCTAGCATAAAAACTTTTCGGATTTTTTTTTTTTTAATTGCAATGGCAATTTCATGATTTTTTAGATGTGTGTGAGAGAATGTAAGAATTATTGAAATGTAAGAGAGATGAGGCATTGGAGGGAAAGTAGGTGTGGGTAGGACTATTTTGTTATTATATATAATGATAATGATAATGATAACTTAATTGAATTTGAATAACTTAATTGGTCGATAAATATGAATAATAATAATACCAATAATAATAATAATAATAATAATAGTAATAATAATAATAATAATATTGATGAAATAAATAAGTTCTCTTCTTTACGTTTACGAAATTGAGTGGTTTTGGCCGAGTTTTGGTTCTCTTCTCAATGACAACCACAAATTAAAGGCATTGACTTTATATAATTATATAGTGGAGTGAGTAGTGAGTACCTCACTCAACTATCAATGTGAATAGAAATACAAAAATGATAAATATTAATTATAACGGGAATGAGCTATGTATAATTAACAAATATAAGAAACATTGGGAAAAGGAGGAAATAATTAAGAAAGAAGGAGTATAAAACAAAACAATACAAAATTTAAAGCATTTCGTTAACAATACAATGTATTGATTAAATCTCATAAACTAAAGACAATAAATATTAAGTAATAGAGACTGATTAGATTTTTATTATTTCTGTATACATAATTTAAATATTGCTACGATAAAAAAAAATTAGTGGTTATAGAAGATGAGAGTACACCACTACAAATTTGATTAAGGGTAAAAATAAATTAACACAATACAAACAATGAAATATAATAAAACAATATGTATTTTTTAAATATTAATAAATCACTATAGCCAAGAATTACAAAACATCAATAGAATACCTAGCACATAAGGCCGAGTTTTTCTTTCGAAGCCTAGGCCGAGTTTTTCGAACCAAATGTTCTATAATCGGCTACATAAGGGATAGCATCATCAAAAAACATTTTGCAAATGGTACAACAAAAAGTCTCCATTTGAACAACAATGCTTGCCATTGTTGAAAGGTGAAACATGAAAAAAAATAAAAAAAAAATAATCACTGCCTGTAGTCTGATTCCAACGACTAACTGCTGTCTTCATCTCACGATCCGGCATGTCAAGAAATTCCAAAGCCATCCTAAACGTCTCGAGGTCTTCATCATCCTAAGGCACCAAGAAAGAAGAAAGTATTAGTTCTCAAATAAAAATTTAATTATACAATATGTGGACAGTAGAAAATTAGAGAATAAATTTTGTTTTGCCCATTAATGATGTATTACAAATATCTTTACATAAATGCTCAGGAAGAAGAACACTAAGAAGGGTGAACGGATGATTAACAACCTAATATCAGCATATGCAATGACACAACCACGATCAAGAAGGCTTTTCTGCTCATTTTCACCATCGTTTGTAGAGTACCTATCCGTAAGCTCCATGCCCATGAAGTAATCCATGGTCTCCATACTTTTCATCTTATGTCGTGAATACACATTAGTTAGAGGAATCAAAACTGCATATGCAAAATAGCAAAAACAAAATAAATAATCAAAATATGAACAAAATATAATGAACTATATAAAGCTGTATTTGAGAAGAAAAAAAACAATTCAACTTTCATACCTTGTTACTACCGAGTGAAACCGAAAAGGGAAGAAGAAAATAGATGGTGCCTGAAAAAAAATGAGAACATCAAAATACTCCAAAAGTGAAACATAATACAATGCATACAATATAATCACATAAAGTTAGATAAAGTTGATATATTGACGAAATAGAAGAAAAAAATATGAAAAATATAGGGAATATGTGAAGAAACATAAAAGATAATACACTACGAGTATGGAGAGTGGAGAAGAGGTACAAAGGAGTCCATATATTTATAGTAGATGAGTGATGAGTATGGAGGAGTGGAGAAGTCATGGAATAAATAAAACACCATAAAAACACATACAAAACAATAAATGCATAGAAAATAAATAAAAATGAGCTTGGAGAGGGAAAACTCGGTTTTTATTATTTTTTTAATGGCATTTACGTAAATATTAAGGTGTGTGTGAGAGAGTGAAAAAATTGTTGAATTTAGTGTAAAAAAAGGTGGGCGGGAAACTATGTGCGTAAAAGGCTATCTTCTTATTATATATATAATGATGATTAACGATTAAAAAAATGCATTGGATTATGTGTAGAAGTCAAACAAGACAAGTTAAATGGGACGGAGGGAGTACTATTTTAAATAACCATCTATATATAGTACTTTTTAGTCAATATATAGTACTATTTTAAATTTTGCTCATCAAAAAAAATTACTCCCTCCGTCCCATATTTATCTTCTTACTTTCCGTTTTTGGACGTCCCACATTTATCTTCCTACCCCAAAAGGGGAATTTTTTTTACTAAAATGTCCCTACATGTCCATATATTTACAGAAAAACCAATCCTTAATTTTAATGATTGCACTACAAGACAAAAAAGAGACAAATTTACCCCTAAAAAAGTACACATGAAAATAATAAAATACAACTTTCTTAAACTCCGTATCTACAGTGTCGAAGAAGTTAAATATGGGACGGACGGAGTAGTCAAAGGGGCAAAAAAGAAATTTTCCCCTAACCATCTATATATAGTACTTTTTAAATTGAAAATTAATCTCTTTGTTCCTCTAATAAAGGAAAGTTTGGATTCTCTACATACACTTCGTCTATGAGTACCAAATCTTTTGCAGCTTTTCTTCCTACCACTACCACCACCACAGGATGTTTCTGCACACCGATGTTTATGTTTCTGCATACCCCTGCAGTTTATGTAAAAAACTTGATAACGCTATGAATACCAAATCCGATTTGCAGCTTTTTCTAACCAGGATGTTGTTGACTCAAGATGTTTTGGAAGCTTTTCCGGTTTCTCGTTGCATTATAGATTGTTGTCTCAGGTCAAGGCTTCAGTCGTCTCAGGGCAGGGCTTCAGTGGCGCCTCCGTCGAATCGGCACGCCTCAGGGCAGGGTAGCGCTTCAGCGCTTCAGTCGCTGCATCAACTCCTCCCTCCGTCGCGCCTCCTGCCGCCGAATCCATCGAGCCTGTTCACCCCTTCCCCTCAGGTTCTGAAATTATTTTGTACTGTGATATCAGGTTCTGAAATTATTACATATAAGTAGGTAGTAATGTTCTCTATTCCCGTCATTTGGTTTCATTTCATCTACAACGCATTCTAGACACAGATCATTGGTATTGGATGTATCCGTAGGTTGTGCCGAGTCAAATCTGCGTAGTTGTTCAATTCTTTTCTTTCTTTCTTTGCAGCACACAAGTTCTTTTGGTGATTGTGATAAAGTTAACTGATTGATAAAACTAATTTTATACTTATACACGTTTTATGATAGTAACCTCTAGAACTAAATTAATTAACTGTATTTACTTCTCAATAGATCGACATGGACTGAGGGATCTGCATTGTCACTTCATATGCATAGTTTATTCAATCTACTTAAGACTCGACATGCCTAGATACTTTATTGAAAAAAATACTGCTTTGCTCTAAAAGATTATCCTCTAAAAAATTATCAACCAATCACTCAGTTGAAAATAATTGAGCTCAAAATAGATTCAGTTAAAGTTAAAGTGGTTTGACAAGACAATACCCTTTGTAATGTGTATCGAAGAACTTATCAATGTCCTTAGAGACTACAGATTGGGGTGTAGGTAGTTGTTTCTCTTACTTTCTTTTTTGGTAGCAGCTAATATTAGAAATAATGTAGTGTTGTAGGCTGCCTGTTGGTATAATAATAATTGAAAAGATGGTTCTTAAGTGTCATGTAATTGCATAATGTTGAGAGGCTAAAAGGTTATGTGCCCATGTGTAGTCTGTCACAATACAAAGTTCCAAAGAATAGATATGTGTAAGGTTCACCGTGCACCTATACAGAAAGGCTTTGGTTGAGGGCTATACACTGTTGGATACGTCAGTGGAGTTCCTTGAACCGATGTCGGGTGACACATGTGATCCACCACCTGTTGACTTGTTCATCCTTATAGCCATATGGTATTGTCACTGTTTTGTCTTTATCAAAGTAGAATTTAGTTGATTTAGCTGGTTTTGAAAGAGTAGCAAAAAACTGGAGCAGGAGGAGTTTGATTGAAGGAAGGAAAACACAAACAAGAGCTTAATTAATGTAATCACATGTCTTATGCAGGTGCTGCGATGGATAACAATGTTACCAAGTTGGTGGATTTACCAACTGAAGTACTTAGTAATATCCTGTCAAGAGTTTCGTTGAGTTCAGCTAAAGATTTGTTCAGTGCTGCACGTAGGTAAGCTGTATGTTCACAAAGAAATTACTTAACGATTTTATATGTGATTTGAATTTCGTAGATTCAATTGCAATGCTAAATGTCTTAATAACTTGAGGTCTGATCCTTGAGGGCAGACACGGCCAGGGGAGGGTCTGATCCTTGAGGTCTGTGGGAGGTGTTTTAGTGGTTGGTATTGTCAAAGTTTGGTCCTATATGTATGTCTGATACTTGTGGGGTAGTAATAGTCTTGCATTGTTGTGTGAGGAAGCACCAGTTCGTATAGGATGTGGCAGATCAGCTTAATTTCTTTGAATGTGTCTCATACGGTCTGGTTGGTTGGTTGGATGGCTTTACTTAACTGTGTTTGTACCAGATTGGTGTTTGTTATTTGTACCCTTGGCCTATTTTGGCATGGAAATAAAGTTCTTCTTCTCAAAAAAAAAAAATGTCTTAATAACTTGGTTTTTTATTCTTATTTTTTACTTTTATAGTTTTACTACACTATTCGGTTGCATGATATCGAATTTTGTGCAGCTGTAGAAAATTACATGAAGCGGCTGACTCTCCTGAAGTCTACAGTGTATGTTCAATAGATCTTTTTATAGGAGCTCCTTCTATTGATCGTCAAAGCTATAAGACGGAATTCTACTTGAAGTGTTTCATTGAGAAAAACTATCATCTTTGTCTCCACTTGGCTATTGTTAGTATATTCTTTATTTGTTGTTTAAATTATCAATACTATGTTGTTTTTCTTCTGTTTCTTTTCACGACAATTAAGAATTATTGTATGGTATGACAGGTAGATTTCTGTATATCCAGAAATCGTTTAATGGCTATGTCTGAGATGGATAGGGGAATTAAAGCTGGACATTATGGATCTATGTACTTCAAAGCAATCTTACAACTCACTTCGGGAGAAGAAGATCTTATTGAAATGGGTTTAAAGTTTATGAAGCTTCACAGCACAAACAAAAGGATATTGCTTGCAGGCAGGAGGAGGGTTCAACGCACCCTGTCATGTGTTTGGATTGACAGGAATCCTTTTACCTATGGTATTGTTCAACTATGTGGTAATCGTAATCACGATTCACCCATATTTCTTCCGAGTGAGGGGTATCGATATGATGAAATTCGTTGTTGCAAATGCTTAGCAATGGTGGAGATCTTCGCGATCCGTAGTATCTTCACGAGACGTAGGATATACTGATATAGCATTTGCTTTCTGTATTTGGGTCATCTGGAACTTGGTTTAGTGTCGAACATTTTGTTGGATTATATATCATATTATATGGTTTGCAATGGTTGTTTGAAACATTTTGCCATGTAAGCTTAATTTATGATTTTCGGATTCTATCTAGTATGTTCAATTGCTTTTGACTATTGCATAAACAATGACATTTCCATATCTGTTATTATTGTGAAATTGGTGGTTTTAATCTGAAGTTCTAAAGAGGCCAGCTGTAGTTGGGTTCAAGGGTGTTGATATTAACAATCCCTATCATTTCTGACATTTAATTTTGCAATGCTTATATGTTATAAGGTTGATGTTTTGAACTTATGGCAGAAACATAGGGGACTGTAGGGATCAGTGATTGAAGTGGAGCCAAGTGTTTCAACATTGCCGATGAATTTAAAGTTATACTGTGGATGATAAATGAACAAGTATATTGTGTTGGGCATACCTTAACAAGGGAGGAGTTTTGTTGTTTTGGTGAGAAGCGTCCTGTTTCGTCAGTGGATGATCCAAATAGACAGTTGGGCATACCATCTTCCTGGAGTCTCCACTGCTTGTGGAAGTGCAGGATGATCATTGGAAATTATGATTGTACAGATTGTCCGTAAATCACCTTCTCTATTTATTATGGGTTCATTTGTTAGTCGTAGTGTATATTATTAAATCACCACAATTCATACTACGGTTTTGATATATTATATAAATGTGGTGATTTTATTGATTTATGCTATTTATATATACTATGTATAGATGGATTCGTATTCCTAATTAAGAAGATAAGATTATTATATGGATAGAGTAATTGTGATCTAATTTCAAATAAATGATTCATTTTCAATTATAAGTCTCCAATTTTTGTATGAAACTCCTGTAGGTCAATGGATTTGAGGGTTATTGGTTAGGAATACGAAAACAAGAGGATAATCAAACAAAGACAAATAGTATTGGTTAAGACGCGAAACTGGAATTTTACGAAGGTAAGACAATCTCCAATGGTCTTGTAAAATCCAAAATGGGGTGGCACCTTCTCTCCAATTAAATCCAAAACTGGAATATTGATGTAATTTTGTATTGTGCTTAATAATTTTATACTTCGCATAGTTTTTTTATTAAATTAATTTTATATTTAATTAGATTAAAAATTTTAAAGTTTCTTTATAAAACTAAATAACTACGCAAACATGAGATTAAGTTAATAGTCATCTAAATCAACAGCGGATCTTCCAACATTATAGGAAAACATAGATGAATTTGTATTTCATTTGTGTCGGGTTAATGTAAAATAAAATAAAATAGATGTAGAATAAGATATAAAATAAAATATAGTTGAGTGAGATCTTATTAGATTCGTCTAATCACATAGATGTAGAATACCAAATTTTAACAATTTTACTTTAATATAATTTGAGATATTAAGCATTCAAAATATGTCTTGGATTGTGTTAAATTATGGGATGTAACATTCATTTTGAAATGGAGGGAGTATATACTTATGGTTTCTTATGTAACATTTATTAATACGGTTCATTATTCGACCTTAATTAAATTGTGTTGCCGTTATATAAGAAAAATATACTCTAAGTGATGTCTTATTTGATTAGTCTAATAACTTTGTTTAAAAACATTTAATTTTTTTTAGAATTTTTACTTTTATGAAATTAATAAATTATTATCTCCGTTCTTGAATGTTTCTTACATTCAATAAGTTGTTACTTAAATGTTGAAATGGAAAATTGGATTTTCCAAACTCCTAATGACTGACTTTAAATTGCACTGCCGACACAAACCTACAATCACATGTTACACGTATGTTAATCTGCACACTTGAACAGTTAGTTTCGACTGGCAAATTGGCAATAAGTTCGATTTTCTCTTACTCAATGGTAGACAAAGAAACCAAAATCAAGGCACCTGGCAACAGGAACAGAGCGGAAAGTATAAAAGGATTAAGACGAAACCAAATCCAAGCTGACAGACACTGTTTCCCATAGTATTTGAGTAATATCACTTTTAGACAAGTGAAATAGAAAGGCATCAAAGCATCTATTAAAAATCATACCCATCATTTATCAAGACCATATTCCCCTAATTCTCAATTAATTAAACTCCACAAAAATTAGTAATTTTATATTTTTATTGAAGGACCTATCCTACGTACAATCAAATCAGGGATATTCTTTTCAGATTTTTGGAGCAGCACACACATGATATCCAGAAAATGGTTCACTAATTCACAAGTGTGCTAATTAGTACATGGTCACCCGAATAGAATAAGAGAGAGAGAACAGTTCCAAACTTCTAGTAGGTATTGAGGGGCAACACAACACAAGGTTCTTGAAAGCTTAATACTATCATTTTTGTCCTGGAATCCATCAACCACAGCAAGGCCAAAATCTGACAGCTGAGAAAAAAATACAACAAATATGAATAAATACAGGTGAAACATTTAAAGTACAAAATTAAAATACAGCAAATATGAGGTCTTTGCAGAACTAAAGAATAAATAGAAGTTAATCTGGCCTAGATCAAAGGAGGCGCCATTGAAGACATCCACATACTCACTGAAGCCCTAAAAGAAATAAACATAAACAAAAGAACAACTATGTTGAGAAAAAGAACAAAATCTAACATGGTGAATCGAAGAACTACCTGAAACAGAACCAAATAACCAAACCCGAGTGTCCGGTCCAATCGATGCTTCCAAATAAATGTTAAATCACAGAATAAATGATGCACCCTTGAAAAGCAAAGCAAGAAAATGATGCAAACACGACACAGAATAAAGAACAAGAAAGGCCAAAAAACATAAATAAACTCAAACAAGGAAGAGCTGTTCGGAGGTATAGGGTTGAGGGCTTCCAGCGAGACAGATCGATCTCCAATGGCGGCAGAGACCTGGAACAACCGTGCAAGAAATTGAAGCAAGAATCAGAAATCGAGCAAATCGAACAATGAGGAAAATCGAGCATACCTTTAAACAATCGAGGAAAAAATTGCAATGAGATTCTCAGGAAACAATTCTTATACACAAGGGTTTTAGGGTTGAATCGGAATTGTGCAAAGCAAAGAAAAAAAGAAAAAACTCACCGTTGAATACAGGAGGCGGTGGCAGACTTCCTCGGCGCCTCCCTGTGATCTGTTTTATTACTGAGAAGTAGTTTTTGGTGATGGCAGATGTTTTCATGTTTGAGGTTGCTTTGAGCGTGTGGAAAGAAGGATTTGCATCATTTAAGAACAGAAACACACACACACATGCTCATGTTCATGATGCAGAGTGAACTACATATTCATATATATATATATATATATGAATACATACTTACATTTATCTCAGCAAAAATATAATGTAATGAACACGGATGAAAAAAATACATAGTTTATAAAAAATAGAAGCAAACTGGAATTGGGGAAAGCATGAAGTATAGAATTAAAAAATTCTGTTATGGGAATATTCTGTAATTTCCTAAAAACCTTTTCATTCTGCCTTGCTCCAGGAAACAGATAGCAATAGAACATCCCTCTTCCACCAACATCCTTTGATGATGATGGACTCAAAAGCACAGTGCCAAGACTGCTGCTGGTTGATAACTGCAACAGTGCAAATAAAAATAAATTTTCATAAAATCCTACATGTAAGTACATCTTTAGACAGTAGACCATAGAAAACATGACAATGAAATCAATTCTTACAGTATATGTGAACACGAAGTCACTGGTTGACCATGAAAGAACATCGACATCATATAAAAAGCCCCACTTTCCTGATTTTCAGAATTGCTCCTAAAATTTCAGGAAAACACATCATCATATCAGTTGCTGAATTATGATTCAGATCCTAAATCAATCAAAATATAACCTAACTCTACATGTTATGTGTATCTCACCTTCATGGGATGGCTCTTAACAACTCTTATTAGTTTAGTGTGGAAGGGTGGAAGAAAAAATGGCCCATGGAAGGGTGGAAGAAACAAGTGATTCTAGATAACCTATACACACCACCAACGGACCACAATAAAGGAATTACAATTAAGCCATTGCCAACAAGTCTGATCACCACCTCCGACAAATGAATCATTACCACCACAACCATACCAAGAATATTATTCCATTGCAGCTTCAACTTTGTAAATTGTGTCAGAGAAGAATGCTTCATATTGTATATAATTAAAATGAATGAATGTGAGGATTTTTCCCCACTCTTACCATACAAGATTTGTGTTACATATTGTCAAATGATTAGACACCGAGTGGTCTATACAGAGCTATAAGCTACTATGCAAAACTAAGTGTAGCCAAGCGAAGCAACAATTTGCACCTTCTTGTGTAAAATACTCAAAAGTCTGGGGCAATATGAATCTTAGATTTTAGGAAAATAGGTGTACTGTTAAACCTTATTTTTCCTCATAATAAACTCAAAAGTTAAAAAAGTACAAATATCACCCCTTCCAATTACTTCAAAATAAATTATCTAAAATGACATTTATTTTACTAAAATAAAAGCAATTATATCTGTAAAAATAGTTGTTGACAACAAACATAGTAGGATGCAACAATGAAATATCACAGCTGCAGTAAGGCCGTGTAGTGAATTGATCCGTCGCTTATCAGACGCAGGAAAATTGTAAACAATCAACTTAAACAACCTTCGACTTTCAAAGCCCAGCACAAATAAAGCTATAATTAGAATCAAAAGCACATACACACAGCTCTCGAAATGCATAAATTATAAAATTTTGAATTACCTAACTCGGGGCGACGTCGTTTGAGGGGCAGGGCAAATGCAAATATAGGGTTCCTGACTGCCAAAAAAAATGTGGTCAATGAATCAAATAAATAGCTGTCTATACACTATATTGAATAAACCATGACCGGTTTTATACTTTGCCTTTAGACATTTAACAATTTCTGTAAACCAGAGGACAAAATTGATGAGGAAGAGCAAAACAATGACCTACCTTTCTATCAAACACATTCAAAGCGTACTTTGCCCGTGTAAACTATAACTTGAGACACAAAGAACTAAAATATACTTATAAAATGCTCACCACCAAACAAAACGAGCTTATAAAGATGATAAGTTGTACATACTAAAGAATGAAAAGTAATGTAGCATCTATAACCATTACCTCCATCTCAACAATATGAGCAATCATAGTCTCTCAAGGCTCAAGAACTTGCAAAATTTCCAAGTGACCTTTTCCATCCATGTCCTTCCGAAGGACCGGAAACATTTCCATTAATTAGCAATACAAAACGATGACTCATCTAAAATATATCAATATGCAAATTATTAATAATATATTAAATACATAAATCAGATACCCATATAAAAGATCTGACCATATCTCTAATCTTATTTTAATCCGAATTTCTCTTAATAAAACATTAACTATGGTGGCAAAACCCCATAAATCAGTACACAACAAAACTTTTTGGTATTTTTTTTTTCTTTAACTAAACCCCAAGATGCCTTCGGTAGGAAAACTCAAACAAGAAATTCACACTACCAAGCCAACTATGCAGTCCCCAGGCGGCTTATACAAGTTACAGAAATAAATTCAAACATTCACAACAATTCAGTAGCCAAAGGATTTTTCCAAACCTGGGCTACTGCAAATGCCAAACTGTTTTTTTTCCTTTGGGCTTCTTCTTCCTCGTTCTCACTCAGGTACTCCTCGTCTCCAATCAAGCCTCCACCCCCGTTAATCTTGTCCTGCCATCGATTCACCTATTGGGGTATTAATCATCAATCTCAAACCTAGAGAAGCCTTAATTCTTAGGAAAAGCAATTCAGAGAATAAGTTAAACCCTTTAAAGGCTTCACTTAAAGGCAGTATTCGATTCAACTAAAAGAAAATTGCAACAAGCAACCCAGAAAACCCCAATAAAACCTGAAACTCCCTTTCAGAATCCTACAATTCACATCAGAATTAATCAAAGTATTCAATTCGCGATAAACAGCTTATATATAAAAAAAAAAATTAAAATTCCATAAAAATAAAATACTACAAAATCATAACTCGCAAACCAGAGGCAGTAGAATTAACATGACTCCAAACAAACACAAACAAACACACATAAAGGGCATGTTCACTTTGTATGATAGGATTAATTAATTAATAAAATATTCTGGATTAATTAATCTCTCCTAATTAGGTGAGAGATGAGACTATTTATCCATAATTTTAGCATAATTACAATGAGCCTTGATTAATCAAACGTCCTAATCATTTAAAGTAAACATGTAATTAGCTTTCATAAAAATAATCTATCAAGGCTAATCAACCCAAGCACTTAAAGAACCAAGATATTTGCCAAGAATTTCGAGCTCAACTTCATTTGACTAAAAAGCTCAATCACATATTAATATCATATCGAGCTCAAAATCATTCTTTGTATAATGGGCATACACCGCTCTTTTTTGTGTATTATGAAATTTGTACGTTTGGCAAAACTGAGCCTGAATGTATAATATCCATTGGCTAGAATATCAAAAGTAGACTGATGAACACTATAGGAATTTAGACAAGGCACAGCTACCGTGTAGACATTAAGCAGAGTCCTATCAATTTGTTGGATGGGAAAGTTATTCATCATAAAAGTCTTGAGTATAATTAATGTCATTAATAATTCACTGACTAAGATGAGAATTAACAACCCTAGACTTCAGTTTGAAATGAACAGCACAAAGCACAAAATTGCAATCAATCCGATCCCTAGATGAATAAACAATTTTAACATCGAATTTTAGCTGCACACCCAGATTTCAAGTGCTCTTCACAATGGATGCAGTTTTCTAACATACTTTAGATTATGCTATCGTTGTGGGGGTGTTCTTTAAGGCAGGGCAGCGGGGGCAGCCCATCTGTTCTTCGGCAGCGCAATGAAACCTGAGGCACAAATGGAGCAAAAATTATAACCAGCTTCTCAAATACATTTTTGCATACACAACCAAAAAATTGTAGAATTGGAATTTTGCAAAGGAAAAAAAAAAAAAATAGCCCACCTTGGACGTTGAGTGCTGCAGGAAGTGGCAGACTTCTTTCGCACAACGCGATTGGAAGGGGGCCGGCGTTTTGCGCAGGCTAGGCGGGCAGCAAGGCGGGGGTGCGCCCGGCGGCGGCGGATGTTGGCGGGCGAAGGCGCTCGCGAACGGCGAACGCGATTGGAAGGGGGCCGGCGTTTGTGCAGACTGGGCGGGCAGCAAGGCGGGGGTGCGCCCGGCGGCGGCGGATGTTCACGGACGAAGGCGCTGCACAGGCAAGGATGAACCAGCGGCGCAATGGAAGCGCACGGCAATCGACGGCTGGAACAGGAGGAAGGGGAGCGGCGCCCGATTGGAGCAGCGGAGGAGGAAAGGAATGGCGGCGGAGGTTGCGGGAGGCAGGGGGCAATTCTACAAATTTAACTTTCAAGAATAAAAATAATTGGGAATGAAACTTAGTCTAGTGGTGGTTATGTATCTTGACTCGGCTTGAACATTCATACACATTTGTCCATACATTAGTAAATTTAAAAAAAAAAAAAAAACAATCAAGAACAATGCTAATTACAAGGAACTGAAGTAATCTAATAACTACGAGCTTAAATATCTTAAATTTTACTACTAAAGGACACTAATGACCGGATGTGAAGTCGATTGTTTATACTTAGAGCCGCGCAATTTCATCAGTGAAAAAGCAGCACCAAGATCCCGAATATTCATATATTCACGATACATAATTACATTAAGTATTGGACAAAAGTAGTAAAATTGTCGAGGGGAGTAAACTAGTGTAGTAGTAGTGATTAGTGAAGTGAGATTTATGTTTATGGATTAAGACGGGGGAAATCTTGTTTATTTGGGATTAAACTTGTACGGAATAATTTGCTGTTGAAAACAAGTGGGCCGGCCCAAAGCCCATTAGGATTTGAAGAAATAGACAAGTACGCCGGGATCCCAAGTAATAAAATCATGATTATCCACAATCCCTAATTTGTCGTTTAATGAATGTGGTGATGCAACGCCACGTTCTCTCTGTCAGCTCTCAAGTTCTGTTTTAAGTTGTGTTTATTATCATGTTCTTTGGTAACTTAGGTATTGTAATATGTTACTATATGCAGATCATAGGAGAGATTTGGAAGAGTTTTTTACTATCTGTTACTATCTGCATATCTTTCCTCTAGAATTATTCTCAACTTTCTAACCAAATGATAAATTTTTAGGGAAGTTCCAAACTAATTAATTTACTCTTTGGTAACTTTCTAACCAAATTAATTTACTCTCAACTATCTTTCCTCTAGAAAAGCTTGGGACTTGGTAGTAGCAATACATGCATTGTTTGTAGCAATACATACATTTTGCTGCTTTCCAAAAGATTTTCTTGTGTGACCATCCTTTGAAACCGGCTGACTGGAAATTGGCCATCAAATGTCTTGCACAATATCTAAGTTCTGCCCCGGGGAAAATATCTTGTTCAGCTTGGATCAAACCTGATTTCATAAAAAATAATGTAATGAAGGCAGGTGCATAATTCTTAAACAAAATTAGATGTTATGACTGAATGCATGATATGGCAGCTTGATTACCTTTTTGTTTGTCGCTCATCAAGGTAAATTTGGTTGGATCTTGGATCCTGAGATCATGCTTCAAATGTGCAAGAAACCAGGACCATGTATCTGTTGTTTCCTTCTTTACAACTGCGTATGCAATTGGCAAGTATTGTTGTTCCCGTCCACTCCACATGCAACAAGCAAAACACCCCCGTATGCCCCCTTTAACCAACACCCATCCAAACAAATCACTGGCCTACATGCACCTATGAACCCTTCCTTCAAAGCATGAAGGCATATATAAATTCTATCGAACCTGTTAATCCCATCACTGCCATCCGCTTCAATCACAACTGTGGAACCGGGGTTGCTTCTTAAAATTTCCTCTTGAAAACTCCAAAGTAGCGTATATTGTTCCAACTCCGTCCCTTCAATCAATTGAATGGCCTTTTTTCTTGCCTTGTATGCTTGGTGTGTGGAGAATTGGACTTTCAAGTCTTTGGCTGTCTCCAATCTAAAGGCCTTCATATTCCTATTCGGGTCATTCACAAACTTCTCCTTGTACTTCTTTGCAAGCCATGTACTACTTACATTCTCCACATCATTGCTTGCCTTGCATGTGTGCTTCTTAGCCAACTCCCTGATTCTAAAACTTGATTCGTTTCCCAAAGGCAGCCCCTTTAGGATCCACTTGCAATTTTCATCAGCACATTTGGCCACAAGGCGTCTCTTGTCATTCCGAGGGAATTTGATGCTTCTCTTTTCATTTATAGCATATGATTGGATTGCCAGTTTCATCTCCTGCTTTGTGCTAAAGACCATGCCAACTTTGAACTTCGGATTGAATATATCATTGGTGTCAAACATCGGCAGTTGCTGTTTAACATACTCTTCATCCTCATCCGATCCCATTGGACTAATAAGTTCATCACCACTTTGGATCACATCGACATCTTCATCAGACACTTCCATGGTGCTGTCATCACCACCATCAGTAGCCACCACTTTTTCTTTCCCTTTAGCATTCTGGTCAGCCCTCCTTTTGTTTGCTCTTTCAGCAAAATTCCCAGCAACATCTTCTTCATCGTATGAATCACTTTCCTCCTCTCTCATGTCATATTCGTATGGCTCGTCGGAATCACTAAACTCACTCAAATTTGCAAGTTCATCTTCACCAGAACTACCATCAGACGCCATCATCTCATCACCTTCGTTTTTATCAACAACATACATAAGCAATTCCCTGGAGTAGGCCGACAACGAATCACAAGCTTTTGCTATAGTTGTTTCATCCTTCACCAGCTTCAAATGATTCCCAACAGCCATATAAACACTGAAATCTCCCCCCGAATGTAAGCCAGCAACAAATTTTCTAATCCCGTCAAGTGTGAGTTCTTTAACTAGCACATGGTCATACTTAAAAACGGTTACAACTCCACCATCCGTCTTGTGCTCCCCGTTTACTATTTTACCTCCACTGTGAATACTCAATGTCACCCTGTCGCCTTCAGGCTCTGCACAAATGTTACATAGTCAATACATACAACATGGCACAAAAAACATGGAACATAACAGTGAATGCAATAAGTCAAAATGCATAAAATTAGTGACTTTTTAGTAACATGTGGAGTGCAAGATTCCCATGACAAAAACAAAACAGCATACATTTTTTTCTTTACCATACGGAAAATATATATCCTGTTGCTATACTAAGAAGCAGACCATCAAATGTAGCTGCACTAATTCATTTCCCTAAAAAATCTGATTTTCTAAAGGCTAATTCTGTTGCTATCCTAAGAAACAAAACACACATTCATTAATCAAACTGCTTCAGATATGCAATGCATCACATATCACATAAACTTATCCCTACTCAACTCCAAGACCATAAATTGATCAGAAATTACCTAATCTTCTGTGTAAAGTACTGACGTGGTCATAGAAACATTTTATATTTCATTCATCATTATACATGCCTTCCAAAATCATGTTCACTCAACTCATGTATTGGCCCTAGGAAGATAAAGCTACAATTGCAGACATTATAGCAACAAAATGGAATCTTTTGTAATACCTACAAATCTGTATGTTCTTATTGATGACAAAAACGAAACAGCAAATATTTTTTTCTTTACTCCCCACTTGGTTCCATTTGTCCCCTACCCACTCGACATAAATGTCCACAACTACCATACGGACAAAATAAATTCAGAAATGAGGGGCCACGGTTCAAAAGCAGACAACTATGGAGGGACCACCACATACTCGACATCCTATAAAATTGCCCTAAAAGCAGCGACATCTGCCGAAAGATCCAAAATCCATTGAAGGGAACTTACCGTAGTCAGGTGGCGGGTAATCGTGTTCAATTTCGGGCCTCAATCGAGCAGCCGCATTCCCCATTCCTTCTCACTCGATCTCACGATTGGAGCCCTAACAGGTATACGAAACTTACTTCACAATACCCACCAAACCATGAAATTGGACTCTCTGAAACGAACTTGATGTCGGGGGAGTTCAGGGGTGCCAGAAACGCTGTGGTGGGAGGGAGCTAAGGGAGGCGACTTGCTTTATTTTGGGAGAAGAAGCTGGGTGAATTAGGGCAATTAGCGATTTAGGGGGAGGGGGAGAAATATATGTGGTTTACTCAGTTTGATGACATGGCCGGTCTCAAATGCCATTTGGCTGCCACCTCCGCCTCAATTAGGTTAGTATCCCTTAATTGTGTGCCACGTCAGCACAGACCGGTCATTAAGGAGCAAATGGATGGATTAGGCGAAAATTAAGAAAGTTATTGGATGGGTTCGGTTAATGCAATAATTTTGGGATGGATTGGGAAAAAATGTAAAATTATGGGATGTATTGGGTTTTTTTTCCCCATAGAACTAATAGAACTTGAAAGAATTATACTTTCTGACTATATCGTCGGAAATCACATATACAATACCACTCAGATGACAGTTCGAAATATGTACATTTCCCAATAAGTGTATATAGCACCATACACATAATGGCAATCTATGGCCCATGCCTAACCAAAAAAAAAAAAGAAAAAGAACTATAAAGAGGACATTTACTGCAATTACGGTAGCATTAAATTATTTTTATTGTAGACAAAAAGAAAAAAAATATGCTTGTAATTGTATATGTATTCGCAATCCAAAAACTGTTTCCATAGGATTCTTCGACTATTATAGATGCGGACCTGTTAATAGCGAAAAATATTTAAATGTAATTATTTTTTTTTGAAAGATCATAAAAACTAAAATATACATACATCTATATTGATATGTTTCATAGTTTCACTATCTAGATACCGGACATAATTGAAAGAAATAAAAATTTGCATTTATTGTACAATACATCACTATACAAACAATTAATTCACTTTATTTTCCTTTGAGAAAAGCCCATTTGTATAGTATAATCATTGAATCTATTTGAATTACATAGTATCACGGACCATTGGATACAACATATTAATTAGAGTATGTGTATGGTGCATTGATTGGATCTCCACTAAAGTAAGTCATGCAATGTGGTCATTGTTTATTGTACCACTTAAATTAAAAAAAAGAAAGAAAAATACTACTCATATTCCAATGTGGTCATTCGATAGGAGTACAATGCATTCACATGTTCCAAATGTCATAAGTCAGAACATCATCTATTTCTCATAAATTCAACTGCCACCCATTAATCTTCTAATGTATTTTTAAAAATTGGAATACTTATAGTAGTAATAAGTAAACATCTGACAATCCATATATAATGTAGGGCTATAATTGTTTTTGGATTCCCATAAGTTACTGTCACAATCTTCGAAAAATATAAATATCTTTTTGTGAAAAATATTGAGAAAATATGAAAACTAAAAAATAAGTCGTAAAAAGATAAAAATAGATTTTATCATTTGAAACTTGTGATCAATAAACTGTAGTATGAGCTATAACGCAATAATCAAATATGGAGCATTAATTATTATGGATTTAAAAAATTATTAAACTAATTATATATTCATGATATAATACAACACTATAATTTTCATTCAAGGTCCATTGAATTTAGAAAACCATAAAAATCCAAATAGTAATATTAGTAATGAGAAAAAAATAAATATTTAACTCGAATATGATGGTTCAATTCACATTAAGCGCTTGGAAAAAAAATTAAATTTATTATTCATTCTAGTATGTATAATGATGAGTTGCACCATCTATTTAATTTATTTTTATAAATTTAAATTAAATCAATTTTAAATTTTATATTGAAAAAAATAAATCATAAATTATAGTATAAAACTATTATTTTATAAGTTAAATTTATATATAAAAAATAAAAGCATTGCTTTAAACCATTAAATCTTTAGAGAAAATGATATTGTTACGGTGTATTTTAGTAATTGAAAGTATTAAGTAAATTTAAAAAATCATGACTATATTGAAAAATGTACAACATCAAGTACTATTGTATTCTATATATGACTTCTACATATATTTATAAATTTAAATTTATGTAATATAGTGTTTACGAAAAAACATTTTTTATTGTAATATTTCAAAATAATAAATTAAATCACAAATCTTAAAATATATACTCTATAGTTCACATCCAAATTTTAGAACAATACTATACAATATAATTATCGATTTTTCCAAAGATATTATTATTAATTTAACAATTTTTTAATAGATCTCGATTACAAATCATATGGTGCAATAATAGAATTTATATTGTTGGCTTGACAATTAAGTGTTTAATGTGTAGTAGGCAATTTAATTTCAATAAAATTTATTCCATAATTTTTTTTTGGGTGGGGGCTTTATGACTTCACCAATTTAATAGAGGAGTAATGATAGTAATTGATGATAATAATTGATAGGAAAATATTTATTTTTCCTAATAATAAAAAATCACATTAAATTTCATTCTCTATCTTACCTCCATACTTTTCTTATTTCTCTTTTTTTAAGTAATTGTTGCATGAACTAAACACTTCTAGCTAGAAACTAAAATCCATTTAAATTCAATAATCCCCTAGATAAATCCCATTAGAAATGTAGAATGGTGAAAAGAGTCCAATTCTATTTAGTTCACTATCAATTAATAAAATATTTTATAAAATTTACTAACTATAATTACTAAATACTTATTTTCCCTCTTCATTCTCTTAATAATTATGTAAGAGAATAGTGTGGGGCTATAAATTGTGACACTTTTTGTATTTTAGAAAAGATGATGTGGAATAACTATGATGTCACTAAATCGTCTTTAAAAATGTCTGACAATAGTAAAATAAATTAGTTCAGATACAATTATTATGTTATAGTCTCCATAATAAAAGGTAACCCTATATTTTATTAAATAAAAATGTCAGTAGGTGAATGTTGGTTAGTGGCAATGAATTTTTTTTTTTTTAAACTTTTAAAAATAATGATTGAGCAAGAGAAAAAACGCAATTACGCAAGTTACAATAAATAGTGATATCCCTATTAAAATTGAAATAACTACGGTTAATTCCACAATTCTCTATGTTGACTCTATTATTTGTCCATTAAAAAATGGTTGATAATTGGGACACATTGCACCCACTTCGTTCAATCCAAAAAGGATAAATAGTTTAGTTAAAAGATGAGTTTACATGAAATGAATTCAAGCACTATAATTAAAAATAAAGAATAATTGATGATAATTATATGGATAATTTATATTATACTTTGTATATTTTACTCTTGTCATAATTCAAGCAGTTTAATTATATATTATTATTACGAATAATAACGATACCATTCTCATTCTTTTATAAAAATAATTGATGAGAAAGATAGTTATTAACTTATTACCATTATCAGATATTCACTCTAAATAATAATTCACAATATCCATCTAATACTTAAAATTTAAAATCGTAATATATATATATATATATATATATACTAGAACGCGGACGTCGCGCGCTACGCCGCGCGGATTGTAAGTGCAATGGATCTGTTATTGAAGAACAAGAATATCAGCATTAGCTCAAAAGCAATCATTGATTGGAATGAAAATGATATTCAGAACCTAAGAATCAGGCACTTTACAACATTTTCGGCAAGGTCACAGCACAAACTGTTCAACCTACTTCATACAGAGACACTCCCTCAAACCTGATTACAATTTTCGTCAACCAATGACACTGGAAATAATTCCCATGTTTACGGGGAACCACAACATCGCCATGAAGAGAACCATTAAGGGTTGAATCATGAATTGACCTGAAATTATTCCCATGTTTACGGGGAACCACAACATCGCCATGAAGAGAACCATTAAGGGTTGAATCATGAATTGACCTGAAATTAGAGCCACCAATGGAACCTCGTTTGCTTTTATAAAGAACAATGCATAGAACTATAGCAAATGAGTCCCCAAGAGTTTCTAATTTCCAGGGAACCTTACAACAAAAACTCAACCAAAATACAGTAAAAAGTTAAGCAAGAATGAAACAAGTACAATTTGATAAAATCATGAAAAAATTCTAAAAGTGCAGCATCATGGTGTATGTCCGGAGATACCTCCTCTGGCTTGTACTGCACTAGCAATAATACCAAAGACACAACCAACTTTGAATTAGTATATTAATCTATTGCAATCAAGCTCACTGCTGGACATGGACTTCTTCCCAGCAACTTTACTTTCCAGAGGTTAGTCAGCAGTCCTGTGAGGTTACAATTTCAAGGATGTAATCAAATAGTAAATTGTATAGATAGTGTTACATAATGTAGAGAGTAGAGGAAAACAAGAAGATGGAGTCCTTACCTTTTCTGGGAACCATGATTTGCACTAATACCTTTCCCATCTCTAGAACTCGGATCACCCTTTTGATTTTTAAGCATAAGAGACCTAATCAATATATTTGTTTGGTTTGTTCTTATAATCTGGTCCTCTATCACAAGAAAATCAAGGGAAGATCTTCAGTATTTGCAGTAACAAACAAAGGACAGAAATATAGAATGCTATAGAGTGTAATGAACCTGGAGGTGACGTATCATAATCACAAATGTAAACCCGAATGCCTCCCTGCACAAATTGCCAAAACACAAAACTTAAAAACATGAAAAATCAAGTTGTGTTCATGTCTTCTTAGATAGTATAAAAATGGCCAATTCCTATTGTATAACCTCTAGTACAACAATATAAAGAAGAATTAGTAATATGGTCCAAGCAAACAAAGTTTTCTTCTGCAGACTCTTTTCCTCAAAGCATTGGCTAAGAATCTATCAGTAAAAGATCTTGTATCAATCAAACAATAAAATGAAATGGCTAAATGTCATCATCAAAATATATGAAGATGGCTATCAAGGGCTGATTACCTGATTTGAAACTTTGTAGATGATGAATGAGACTGGCTCTTCTGATTCATTTGTTAATTGCATCGAGATGAGTGTGAAGATCCTGAAATAAGATCTGTTAATTGCATCGAGATGAGTGTGAAGATCCTGAAATAAGATACGCTCATCACTAATTGAACTAACATTATTGGGTTTTATGCATTTAACGACTGACATATCATGAGAGCAATGTATCTAAAAATTTTAAAGGACCTAACTAACAACCTGTAATTAACAAAATATGGCCTTTGTACCTAAAGCAAAACCCGAGGCTGAAATGCTAATGGCATAATACTGGTGGATCAGTACATTAGTTGGTGAGAAATTTTGAAAATATAAAATAAGTAAATATAAAATCAAGATTGTAAAAATAAGAGTAAAACCTGTAGGGGAAGGTCTTCTTTGCAACACTAAGAAACTTGAAAGCACAATTTCTATGGTGATGAACTCAAAATAATTTTGTTCCAAGGACCACAAAACTCCTGCAATAATTTGCCAAATTTTAACATCAGGAGGTAAGAAAGAGCAATTGTCATTGGTTTGAAAAGTTGAACAGTCTGGGCTTATAATTCAGAAATTAATGGTATATGAATCATCTAAAACAGCATGGATGTTTAAGAGTGGAAGGTGAGCAATTTTCTCAGTGGCAATTCAAAGAAAAGCAATTACATTCTTTGCGGTAGGGTGAAATACAGAGCCTACCCTTCCAAATCATACTTCTTTGCAACAACATCATTCAGTGCTCAAAGAACAACATCATTCATGAGCAATAACAAGTGTATGATAAACTTCAAAAGAAAACAAAAGCTTTCACGTAATCTGCTTTGGCTTCCCCAAAAAAGATTAAGCATAGGGTTCTATACATAGGGACACAAACAGCCATCAAAACAAAAGTTTCTGAAAATGAAAGCCAAAAAATTTACCAGCTTGTAGAAATCCTCTGAATAATGCAAAAATGCTCCACATTCTCAAACTGGTGGCAGAAAATTCCTAGAGTGTCTCGACCATGTGAACCAGTCTTTTTAGAAAAGCGTGTAGAAATTCCAGCATACCTGATAGAAGCATTGTTGTTTAGAAACAACACTTTGTAGAGCAGAGGATTTAAGTAATAAATATAGTTTTTTTTTACATAAGTAATAAATAATTGAGAAATATTTCCAGATTTATTAAATGAGAAATAGATTGAAAAACCTCAAAGGCATAGTATCAAAGTAGCAAAGTTATCATTCCACATCTGCTTCGAAATAATGAAATGAAGGAACAAATCAGCCACAGATCTTCCTTCTAGGATAGAAATTTGGAAAAGAAAATAAACAAAGTTCATAGTATTCTAATTTGGAAGGCATAACAGCAATAACAAGGCAATTGCAATGTTTTATCCTTTTATTCATCAAATTTAGTCTAACAGAAAGCGAACCACAGAAAAGTTATAATTGGTAGAGCAGTGCAAGCCAATATTTCGTACAAAAAACAGTACCATATATGGGACACAAGAAGCTATGATTTGTAAGAATTTGCAGTACATGAGCAGTTTGTCGGCAGTATTTTTCCTATGTGAACCAAAAAAAAGAAGTGCATCAGAAATTTTTTAGCTCCATGTGCCAATTCAGTAGGAAGAAATTTCAGAAAATGGTACCAAGAATTTTTCGCAGATTCACTATATAAGAAACAAGAATTTATTGAGTGAACCATAAACCGTTACAGCTAAACTGACTTGAAGGCAAACAATCATATTGCAACGCTATGCGTTTGTAATAAGGCCCGCTGCACGTAAAAGTTCTTGGTAAACTATGTTACGCGTCCATTGAACAACTATTGCATCTTTTGTTACTAAGTCATCGGTTGGGCGAATTGTTACGTACAGAGAGTCAAAGGATTTTGCTCGTGACAAAGCCACATATAATTGTCCGTGCATGAAAACAGGTTCTTTAATGAATACGCCGACGTGCTGTAATGTTTGGCCTTGTGATTTATTTATTGTCATTGCAAAACATAATTTCACAGGAAATTGGATTCGAGTAAATTCAATAGATGTTTTGTTTGTTTCTTTTGGTTGTAAAGGTATTCTAGGTATAAAACAAGTTGTTCCAGAACAAGGGCCAGTAATGATTTCAGCTTCAAGAAGATTGTGCGACATGCGCTTACAGATTAGCCTTGTTAGGATAATATTATTAATGTGGTCAACAATTTCATTTGTTGTAGTAAGAATTGATCTTGAAACAAAAGCTTCGGTAGACGGTGATTGGAGAATAGCAGGTGGATATACTTTTTCAATTAGCGCAGCAATGTTCTCATCATGGAAGGGTATTAAATTATTATGCGGAATCATGACCTCACCATTAGCCGAGTTTAGACATGTATTGTTCCCAATGCCATCTAGGAATGCCGCAAATGCAGGGTCATTTTGAGCTCGCATATTTTTTTTAAGATGGAATTTTTTAGCATTATGAAACAAATTAGAGGATACAACACTTGCTTCAATGTAAATGTCTTTTGTAGCATTTGGTATGACTGGCGTAATTTGTCTGAAATCACCACCAAAAATGACAATCTTTCCACCGAACGGCTCCTCAATATCGGTGATATCTCTTAAGGTATAGTCCAATGCTTCAATAAGTTCTTTGCGAGACATTGAAATTTCATCCCAAATAATCAATGTCAGTTCTTTCAAATGTAATGCAACGTTTGATTGTTTTGATATGCTACAAGATTTATGTTCAAGAATATCTAATGGTAATTTAAATTTTGAATGTGTTGTTTGGCCATTTGGTAGTAAAGAAGCAGCAACACCTGAAGATGCCACAACAGCTGATATAAAATTCATTTTATGTGCGTAACCAAGAATAGTATTATACAAATATGTTTTTCCAGTGCCAGCCGGACCATCAATGAAACACACAAAAGGCAATCGATTATTTAATTTTTCAGACACGGCTTCGAAAATGTGATATTGCTCTTCATTCAATGTATTAGGTAACGGAAGGGTATCATATATTGAGGAATTACGTGGGGAATTTTCTACATGACTGTTCTCAGGTGTATATGAAGCGGGATCAGTGTTTACTATAATACCGAAGTCTGTTAGGGTACTTCCTGCTGCTGCAAGGTGCCTGTTCACATTAATAGCAGCATTTACTTCGGTAGATATGTTGGAATGCTCAGTTATGAATGCTACGGCATTGCTACAATATTCATGAAACTGAGTTCATAACTTTTGCGGCTCAGCAGGGTTGCAAAACATAAGGATGGTTGCGAACAATTGTGAAAAGGAATTTGGGAGCTGGAAGTGAGATGCTTCAGTCAAGCAATCAACTATGGCTGTGTCACTTTCTAATAATCCTAAGGCAACGCAGGCAGCGCGAAAAGTTTCACATAAGGTGCCATTCACTGTTGCAATGTCCTCAAATGATGTTGGTGCTGGCCGATGTTGTAAAAGGAGTCGAAGATAATATCTTTCATTTTCATTTGGTCGTGCAGTGACTATACGGCCTACTACAGTTCCACACTTTCTTTGATGCCAGACTTTATGTTTTGAATCCCATACAAAATGTTCGGGAAAATCTTTATATAGAAGATTTTTCTCTTTAGCGAAACTATTGTGGCTATTCATGTGGAAGAACTGCGTAAGCATCGTACGATGTGCTTCTGTGTTGTCAACAACTGATTCAATTGGAGCACTTGTAGAAAAACTTGTGTACTGATAATTTGGCAAGTGTAGCTGGAGTGCTATAACAGGAGGTCGCATTTCATTCATGAGAAATGAGAAAATACGCCAAGTTGCCTCTGGAGGGGCAACCCAACGTCCTGTTTGAAATGCCGTTATTTCATCGATTTGGTGTGTCTCATCTGAACCACGCACTGAGAATGCAATACGGTCATGACCTTTGTATACATATTTATACAAATACTTGACTACTTTAATAGTAGAACAAATTTCAACATTGATATGGCAATCAAACTTTGCTAGTAAGTATGGATTGTACGGCACAATCCATCTATTATCTAGCAAACGGTTTCGTGAAAAGACAACTGACCCATTATTTCGCCTGCGATATAACGGATAGCCATTCGAAGCATGTGTTGTAATATCATTAAAATCTTTGGGGTAATGATTTTTACATTCTCCATTGCGCATACATACATTGTTTGGATTGTCTGTTCCACAAGGCCCATGTAACATATGTTTTGCAACAAGCTCATGCAAGTACATATTTGTAACAGGATCTGGGAGTTCAGCAGAAATGAAATTATCATATTGTGAAGGATCATCCATTTTATCTTCGGCTTGCATGATCAATAACATATGGACATGCGGTAGGCCTCTTTTTTGAAACTCAACCACATATGAGTAAGCACGAACACGGCCCAAGAGATTTGCATCTAAAAGTTCATGTTTAAGCTCAGCAAGTTTAATACGGAAGATTCGTGCAGTAAGGTCGGGCCGATTAGTACAATTATCATTTTCAGAAAGGTGCTGTGTAATTTCAATCCATTGTGGATTACATGTCATTGTAATGAAAAAGTCGGGTTTCCCAAACTTTTGAACAAGAGCCATAGCATCCATATAACGCCTGTGCATATCACGAGGACCACCGATAAACGAAGAAGGTAAAATGATTGGTTTTCCAATTTGATTTAGATCATCCAATCCTTGCAAGTGAAAAGCATCTTGTATCCCCTGAAGGGTTTCAATTCTTTATTTTTTCTGATTTTGTTCTGATCTATAAAAGTCAAGACGTTGGGTTTCTATTTTGATATATTGATCAACTACATATTGCTGGAATAAACGGCCAGTATTTAGCAAGATGCCAGGAGAAGAAGGGCGAATTTGAAGACGATAGGAATAGTACTCACGAATGGAGACATGGCTTTTATCCATCCGCCTTTGTTTTTGCGGTGGTTGCCCTGGAGATGGTTCATTTAGCGTTGAAAAGAATTGCTCAGCAGTTTCAGTTTCAGTTTCAACAGCACCATGTCTATTGCGTTTGTTCTTAATCATGTCAGGCTGCCAGCCGGGCTGTCCATATGCATGGATTAAAGGGTATTGAACGGGATCATACGCAAAAGAGTAGTATGAGACTTTCTTAGGCATACCATCGAATGGATACACTTGTATATCTCGAGTCAAGTCAGCATCACTTGATTGTCCATCTTGCCAAATGACAGAAATATCGTCAACAGTTGGAAGATTATAGACTCGTTTGTCTAAGCGGTTAGATGTTTTTAGAAAGATTTTATATTCATTTAGGCATGGAATGGCATGAAGCTGTCGAAAGAATCGTGCTTAAGGATTCGTTGATGTAATACTTATTAGTAAAGCAACAAGATCTTTGTTCAGCTTGGGGTAGTTATGCACACGTCTTTCAAGCTCGATTCCAGCATCGTGGAAATAAAGTTGAAGATTCCTAGGTTTTTCTGCCGATGGGAATAGAGAATTAATAAAGTGATGCATCATCCCATTTACACGGAATACATACACATTATATTCGTTACGCTGCAAAGCAACATCAGAGTTGACGCCCAAAGTTGAGAAAGAGAATGAATTATTGTATTTGCGGATATATGTGAGGAAATGATCTGATAGTGGATGGCGGCCTAAGAAAAGATCATGCAGAATAGGGTGCGTCATGAGGGGAGGTAAAGTGAAAGTTCCAAAAGCACAGCAAAAGCCCCGAGACTCACCCACGAAAATTAATGCAGCACAGTGTGTGCAGATTGTAGGGGGAGGCGGTGCCCAAGGTGAATTGCTAAGAATATTTCTGCGTACCTGGGGTTCCTGCCCTTTACCACGGCGACCGCGTGTGCGTTGCTGAAATGTATTTGAGTGGTCATTTTCCTGCATTTCTGCTTCCTGCGGATTTTGGCGTGCTGCTGCGCGAGCCGCACGAGCAGCTCGACGTCGCTGTAGAGAATTAGGTTTCACCAGACATGCATCATGCCGATAAATGCATTTAAAAAGTAAAGGTTATTAAAAAAAACATAAAAACAACAAAAAAAAATTATCAAAATAATATAAACAAAATATGAAGTAAATGTTTATACCTCTTGCTTAGGTGTTTGAGAAGAACGACGAATCCTGCTGTTGGGGTGAGATGTAGTTAATTCATTTGGCTGCAATTCTGTCTGCCTTTGTGTTGCCTGAGCACGGCGGCGAGCACTGCGCGCTTGACGGCTGCTGGATTCAGCGGGGCCTGCATCTTCAAGCTGTTGGCTTCTTCGTATACTTTCGAGGCTCATCTATGCTTTTCCAAAAAATTTAAAGTAAGATATATAAAATGGAAGATGGTAACTACAAATATTGCAACATTCGCAAATGTTTGAAACCAAGTTCTAAAAAAAAACGTGCCAAATACCAATCACCATTCCAGAGGTTTGTACTTGACATGAAGCGCTATAACGTTTTGTTCTAGATTTTATGTTTACTGTTCTCATTCCCACATTTGAGATGTTTGAAAATATGCTAGCTTATTTTGTGTGCTCTATAATTGACATTAATTGTTTGCATTCCCAATCTGTCCGTATTCGAATCTTGGTGATTGTTGTGGAGATTTGTTGAATAGTTAGTTGTGAGGATTATACTATGATTTTCCTTCCTTGCCGCCCTGCTACATGTTTCTTGGATTCTTATGCCATTTGATTTGTTATACTAATCTGTTTAAGCTGAATGGCTTCTTTCTGTTCACTACATAGGTGGGTTAGCTACTGCCTTGCCGAATTCCACAGGTAGGCAGAGGTGGCTGGTGTGTACGCTGTCTCTACCTGAGGTCTCGAACTCTACTGGTTCTGTTGTCCAATTTAATGGGAAACCCTCCATCTCTCCAATTGTTTTCCCAGGTACATTTTCTTTAGCACCTTTATCCTTATCACTTTCTGGCACATCTCATCCCCCTGGTTTCTTCTATCTTTATCTTTATCATTTTGTTTTGTAACTTTCAATTCAAAATCGTTTTTTAACATAAGCCAAAAGCCCATTTGTTTCTTGATGTGTCGTCTGCTGATTTCTTACCTTGTTTAAAGTAGTATTATGGCCTATTTTACACGCATACTATCTCTGTCATTCATCAATTAATTCTCTTCAATTACTGATGCAACTACATTATTCTAGACTTCCCACTGGGTATGATTTCTAAAGAGAGTTCAGACATCTTCATGTGATTGGGCTTCTGATTTGCTAATTCCAGAAGAAAAATTTGTTGTCAAAGCATGTAGATCCTGTCCTTTTCTGACCACTCCTTTTTGTTATTTTGTTTTCCTCTCCAGCTTACTATCTTCTGCCCTCTCCCTCCACCATTTTAATAATAATAATAATAATAATAATAATAATAATAATAATAATTCCTCAGTACCAGAAAAAGAAAAGAAAAGAAAGAATAGAATCAATTAATTGCTTACCTGTTGTTGTTCAACGGTTCAAACTTCAACCCTGGTTACTCTCATAAGGAGGAGGATCTTTCAAATTTACCTGAGTGCAAAAAACATGAATTGGAATGAAATCAAATATAAAATGGTTAACGATGTGTTCTTTCAGGGAATCCAGTGCCGCAAGCTTCATAGAGAAAAACTAAGAGAGAATATTCTTATTGCTTACCATTTTCCCCAAAAACCAGAGTTATAAATTCCAACTCTTCCCTTTTCTTAGATGGAATCAGAATTACAAACATTAAGTGTGTTCACACATTACATTGAATGATGAATTCACATTAGTTAAATAAGATTAACCAGTAAAAGAGATAGTACTCCCTCCGTCCCAGCTAACGTGTCCTGTTTGACTTTTTGACACTGTTCATTGTTCTACTTTGACTTGATTTTATTGCATGTATAGATTTCGAAAAAATAGTCGAGTTTGGTCTTGTTAGAATCGTATAGTCATGTAGTTTTAGAATATATATTTTACATAATTTTTTGTTGTACACATTTTGAGATATTACCGGTTGAAAAAGTGCATTGAATTGTGTGCAAAAGTGAAACAAGACAAGTTAAGTGGGACGGAGGGAGTACTTATCTATCAAATCCAGTAATTTACTATTCGTTTTTCATCACCTATATATTCTATTCAGGTGTAGCACTACTCAAAAAGGCAAGTGATGGTGTTTCACAGTATTCTATTTCCTATATTTCTTCTCGGGCCGTTATTACGGAGGATGCATTGTCGGTCTTTGTTCTATTATTTCATTGATTATTTTCATGGTTATTAAAGGTAATGATTATGTGGCTTATTTAATGAATTTGTGTTGCCTTTTAACTCATTATCCTCCCAAATATCAATTTTTTTGACTTTATTAAGTAAATGAGTTGTTGTGATGCAGGGCTACTACACCATGCCAATGGAGTTATTCTTGCCATTCTTTTCCCTGTATTTCTTTTAATCATGCGTTTATAATGTCATCCAATCTTCTTTATACTGTTCTCCAATTTAATTGTCATAAAATTAATGGTCATTAACAAAGTCACTATACTTTGTCACTTAACACAATATACACTTAATGCATTTACATTTTCAATGCTATTTTAGTATAGGTCATGCAAAGTGATGTACATGCTAAGATAGTCTCCCCTAATGTAACTATGATTCAAGCTTGATTCGGGCTTGAAAGAAGAAAAGTTGAGAGATAGAAAACATTCTGAAAATATAAACAACGTAATGATAAGATTTCTAAGCAAAATGAGATAGTCCAACGCAAAAAAGCATATCCAGTAAGAACACCATAAGAGCTCAAACCCAAAACCATCAAGACTTAACGGTAACAGGTTTAAGTTACGCAATTGCAGCCCAGACAATTGCGGCTCACACAAAATCTAATCGAAAACCATAAAGGCTTAACATTAACCTAATACCCCACCCAATTCACCTAAAGACTGTAAAAGTAAAAAGTATCCTGTCAAGATATGTGGCCTGATAAAATGTAATGCACATGGGATAAATTTTAAACACTATAACTGGAAGTATGGAACTACAGAACCTGAGTTCAAGTTCTGGAACATAGTAGAACTAACAAACATAAGCAATAGTGCGTGCAGAACTCATCAAATCCAATTCTATTGTACCTGAACTGATAGTCAAATTAAATTGAATGCTCGAAGCACAAAAAGATGGGGTTATTTAAAAAAGATAAGGAGAAAAAATAAATTGATAGCCAAACAAGGACTGGGAAAATAAAGAATACTTGTCTGCAAGATGAATTGTTTGCCGGGCAGATTCTGTATTTGCTAAGATGCGATGAATCCTTCGTTGTTCTCTCTCAGCCTGTAGGGAAGAGCATTATGAACACAGGGAAATCTGGCAATTGAATAAAGAAAGACAAAATTAATTTAAGCAAACCGAAATGATCTCATTCCATATTAAACCTCCGAAAAGAATCATATTCAATATGTGAACTGAGCTTGAATACATCCAATTACTAACACAAATCAAAAACCAAATGAACAGATCACACCAGGCGAGCTAAAATCACAAGAACATACCAGGAGCACGCTAGAACTCAAATCAAAGCTCATAAACATGTAAGCACACGGAGGGTTGAGATTCCGGCAACAACCGCGACAAATACCGACGGCGGGGCTGAGATTTGGAATTAATTTTTTAAGTCCTCAAAACGGGAGCGCACAAAAGCAATCAAAATTAGGATTATAAATTGGATACAATAGTCAAAATTGGGGTTACAAAACAAAATAGAATTGAATCGGAAACTAAACCTAATCCTCAAAGACGATGATTAACAGAATAATTCGAGTTAGGGTTTGAATACTTGGAATAAATTTGTAATCTACAAATCCCCGTCCTCGATGAAAATTTACCAATAGGTTAAAGTCGATTCAATAGAAATGGGAAAAAAATATCAAGAATTCTGAAGTTACCCAGATGCAAGTGCGGAAGGTATCGAGCGTGTTGGAAGGCAAAAGTGGGATCTGAAACCCGCAAGCTCGCAATTCTTGGAAAGCAAGTACAAGATCCGTTAAAGGCTCCAAAAATGACCTAATCGGTGGATTTACAACCCGAGTGTTGTGCCTTCATCTTCTGTGCTTCATTGCTTGTACTCCGCAATCTTCACCAATTGCTCCCAATTTGTCCAATTCCTCCTTATTCCTTCCGAAAATCCCCCCAATCGATAGAAACAAATCGCCGTTGAGATCTCTCGCGTCGTGCCCCACAGCGCTCAACCCTTAGTGTTTTGGTTTGCCCTAACCCTCCGCCTCCATCATCAACTCTGTACTCTCTTCAAATCTCTGCCTTTCAGTCTCAAACAGTGGCTACCGACGGCGATTGGTTAACGGCGACGAGTAGACGGGCATGCTAGACGATTGGCGAGGGAGGCGGCGACACGAGCGCGGAAACGGCAAGGGGACGCTCTGAGACGAAGACAAAAGCAAGAACGAAGCAAGGATGGTAATGAGACGATAGTTTAGGGGCAAAATGGACAGGGGCAAAATGGAATCCTAAATTGAATAAGTGCACAGGGGCAAAATGGACAGATTCAGTTGATGATTACTGTTCCACAATAAGGTACTGTTCATCACTAGTGATGTATATATAAATATTAGATATGTTATAGAAATAACTATAATTATTTATGTATGTGTATAATAAAATGGTATATGGCTTATTAGCTTGTGTTTATAGTGGAAGTATTGTAATGGAAATTGGGATTAAATGGTGAAAGAAATGAAGTTTTAAAGGTGGGATAATAAAATGGATAAAGTGTAACAATTATGGCATGAGATGAAACAAGTATTAAGCTTGTATAAAATTTTTCTCACTTTTCTCAATACATTACATAGGCTATTTATAAACTTTTTTATCCTCTCACTATTTACTAACCTCATAATCAAGGCATATGCATTTCAAGACTTTCACATGTCTAACCTTATGATCAAGGCATGAACATGGATATTCACATGTTGAACACTAGACATTCACAATCTTATTTACATGCATAACACTCCCCCTTGAATGTCGTCAATACGAAGAATATGCCTCGTTAAAACCTTACTTGGAAAAAACCCTATGGGAAAAAAAATCCAAGTTAGGAAAAAGAGTACATGATTCTTGTATTTTTACTTCTCCCCCTGATCAAAGCATCAGTTGAAGTTCTTTAGTTGGCGCATCCCAATGCTTTTCACCAACTTTTCGAATGTTGCTGTTGGTAGTGCCTTGGTAAATAAATCTGCAAGATTATCAGCTGAACGGATTTGCTGCACATCTATTTCACCATTTTTCTGTAAATCATGAGTGAAGAAAAATTTTGGTGAAATGTGTTTCGTTCTATCTCCTTTAATATACCCTCCCTTCAATTGTGCTATACAAGCTGCATTATCTTCATATAAAATTGTTGGGGGTATCTTTTCTTCAGTAGCTATGCCACAATTTTTCAATATATGGTGCATCAAAGATCGCAACCATACACACTCTCGACTGGCTTCATGAATTGCTAAAATTTCAGCATGATTTGAGGAAGTAGCAGTCAAAGTCTGCTTCATTGATCTCCATGAAATTGCAGTACCACCACATGTAAAAACATAGCCAGTTTGAGATTTGGCTTTATGTGGATCTGATAAATATCCGGCATCAGCAAAGCCGATTATTTCATGTCGAGAGTCATTTGGGTAAAATAACCCAAGATCAATAGTTCCTTGGAGATAGCGAAATATGTGTTTAATTCCATTCCAATGTCGTCTAGTAGGAGATGAACTGAATCTCGCTAATAAATTTACTGCAAATGATATATCTGGTCTAGTGCAGTTTGCAAGATACATTAAAGCACCTATGGCACTTAAATATGGGACCTCTGGTCCAAGAATTTGTTCATCTTCCTCTTGTGGTCTAAACGGATCCTTTTTTATATCAAGTGACCTTACGACCATTGGAGTACTCAATGGATGTGCTTTATCCATATAAAATCGCTTTAATACTCTCTGAGTATAAGCTGTTTGATGGACAAAAGTTCCATTATTTAAATATTCAATTTGCAGACCAAGACATGATTTGGTTTTACCAAAATCTTTGATTTCAAACTCCTTTTTTAGGTATTCAATAGCCTTTTGGAGCTCCTCTGGAGTTCCAATCAAGTTGAGATCATCAACATAAACTGCAATGATTACAAACCCTTGTCCATTTTTCTTAATGAAAATACATGGACAAATTGGGTCATTTGTATAACCCTCTTGTATCAATGACTCACTGAGTCGGTTATACCACATTCGCCCGGACTGTTTCAGTCCATATAGGGATTTTTGTAATTTGATGGAATACATATGTCTAGGATTTGATTCATATGTTTCTGACATTTTTAATCCCTCTGGGACCTTCATATAGATATCTGTATCTAAATTTCCATATAGATACGCAGTAATAACATCCATCAATCTCATTTCAAGATTTTGATGGACTGCTAAACTGATAAGATATCTAAATGTTATTCCATCCATTACGGGGGAATATGTTTCATCATAATCAAATCCGGGTCTCTGTGAAAACCCTTGGGCGACTAATCTCGCTTTGTATCTGACAATTTCATTTTTGTCATTTATTTTTCTTACAAAAACCCATCTGTATCCGACTGGCTTTATATTTTCTGGTGTTTTGACAATCGGTCCAAACACATTTCGTCTAGCCAGGGAATCCAATTCAGATTGGATTGCATCTTTCCATTTTGGCCAATCTTTTCTTTTCCGACATTCATCAACCGAATTTGGTTCATGATCCTCGTCATCATTTATGATGTCAAGTGCTATATGGTACGAGAATACATTATCTATGATAATTGCATCTCGATTCCAAACATTTCTGCTTGTGACAAAATTGATTGATATTTCATTATTTTCAAGTTCATTCTCCTCTGGAGCTGCAAGTTCCTGCTCCTCTGGAGCTACTTGCTCTTTAAGAGCTTCTTTTTCCTCTGGAATATTTTCTGTAATTTTGTCACTTTCAATTATTTGTGATCCTCTTTTCTTTCGAGGATTTTTATCTTTTGAACCTGGTGGTCTACCACGCTTCAAGCGTGCAGTAGATTCATCTTTGGCACTTGTAATTGGTCCCTCTGGGACATTAATTTTGATTGGAACATTTGCTGCCGGTATAAGAGATTTTGTTACTCTTTTAGAGTCGCATAATGCGTCCGGCAATTGATTTGCAATACTCTGCAAATGTACAATTCTTTGTACTTCTAGTTCACAATCATTTGTACGAGGATCGAAGAAATCTAACGGTGTTTTCCAGTTGATTTCTTTTTCTTTCTTTGGTTGATTTCTGTCTCCCCCTAATGTCGGGAAATGAGATTCGTCAAAATGACAATCTTTAAATTTCGCAGTAAATAAATCACCAGTTAATGGTTCGAGATATCGAATAATCGATGGTGATTCATACCCGACATATATTCCCAATCTACGTTGGGGACCCATCTTTGTGCGCTGAGGTGGTGCAATCGGGACATACACAGCGCAACCAAATATTCTGAGATGGGATATATTGGGTTTATGCCCAAATGTTAATTGTATAGGGGAGTATTCATGATAATGTGTCGGTCTTAACCGCACCAATTTTGCTGCATGTAATATTGCATGCCCCCAAGCTGTCAATGGCAATCCAGATCTCATTAATAATGGTCTGGCAATTAATTGTAAACGCTTTATAAGCGATTCAGCAAGTCCATTCTGTGTATGGACATGAGCAACAGGATGCTCAACTGTTATGCCAATTGACATGCAGTATTCATCAAACCTCTGGGATGAATATTCACCAGCATTATCCAATCGGATATTTTTTATTGTATAATCAGGGAACTGTGCTCGTAATTTAATAATTTGAGCAAGTAATTTTGCAAACGCATGGTTGCGAGATGATAATAATGATACATTGGACCATCGTGTTGATGCATCAATTAGCACCATAAAATATTTAAATGGTCCACATGGTGGATCTATAGGTCCACATATATCGCCCTGAATTTTTTTCAAGAAAACTGGGGCTTTCAGTTCCCACTTTTGTTGGTGAATGTTTGGAAATTAATTTTCCTTGGGAGCAAGCAACACATATATAATCATTATGTTGCAGCAATTTTTGTCCCTTTAATGAATGGCCATGACTATTTGTAATAATTCGCCTCATCATTGTAGAGCCGGGATGGCCTAGGCGATCATGCCATATCATATATTCATCAGTAAGCCTATGGCTTCCAATAGACCTCTGGCCTATTTTGGAATGATATTCATTAGTGGGCCTCTGGCCATTAATAAACCTCTGGTTTATTTGGGGAATATTAGACCTGTGGTCTAAGTGATAATTTTCAATTGTATTTATCTTTGAAAAATACAATCCAGAAGACAGAGCTGGTAATTTTTCCAATATATATTTCTTACCATGTGTGGTATTTGTAATTAATAAATATTCGACATTCTCTGAAGTCGATGTCTCGAGATGATACCCATTTTCTCGGATATCTTTAAAACTTAATAAATTTCTTCGAGACTTGGGAGATAGGAGTGCATTTTTCACAATTAATTTTGTTCCCTCTGGGAAAATAAGGTTGGCTGTGCCAATTCCTTGTATAATATTTGCACTACCACATATTGTGTTTATATTTGTATCTCCCATTTTTAAATTGGAAAAATACCTTATGTCTTTTAGTATCGTGTGCGTTGAAGCACTATCAATAAGACATATATTATCACTTTTATAATTCCCCATTTTGCTGTAATTAAAACAAGATATAATTAATATTAAAACAAGATTTAACATAAGTGAAATATTACAATACAGAGACAATAAGATAGCACACATACAAAAGTAAAGACTGATACAGAAGTTCAAAGCGTAATAAAAATAATAATACAACATAACAATTAAACCAAATCATTATATAAATCTTCAACTTGAAATTCTGGGATATTGGGCATATTCTCCTCAGAATTCATTCTGTCAACATGGTTTGTTTCAACCACCCTTTTTCCTTTATCCCTCTGGGAATCTTGATAAAGTTTCACCCAATGATCTCTGGTGCGACAATTTTTGTACCAGTGCCCTTTTAGGCCGCATCTATCGCATTTTGCTTCTTCATAGTTCTGTTTTTGGACATCACCTCTGGTGTTGCCCTGATTCTGATTACGTGTGTCTGTCGTGGGCCTAATGTAAACATTGTTGCGGAAATGATTTTTCCCACGGCCTCGATTATACCCACGACCACGAGGTCTCTGACCCCGGCCACGACTACGGCCACGACCACGGCTGGAAGATTCAGTCACATGTGCCTCTGGCAATGGACTACTGCCAATTGGCCTCATTTCATGATTTTTTAATAATAAATCATTATTCTTTTCAGCCAATAACAAAAACGTAATCAGATCAGAATATTCAGTGAAACTCTGTGCTCGGTATGTTTGTTGTAACACCGTATTGGAGGGGTGGAATGTAGAGAATGTCTTCTCTAGCATTTGTTTATCAGTAATTGTCTCACCACACAGTCTTAATTGTGATACGATATTAAACAGAGCAGAATTGTAATCATTTACTGATTTAAAATCCTGGAATCGTAAGTGTGACCAGTCATACTGGGCTCGAGGGAGATTAATTGATCTTAAATGATCATATATTTTTTCTAAATTCTCCCAGAGTTCAATTGGGTCTTTGACCGTTAAATACTGTGTTTTCAATCCCTCATCAAGATGATGGCGGATGAAAATCATAGCTTTCGCACGGTCTTGGTTTGAAGCCTGATTATCTTTTTCAATTATTTTTTCAAGACCCATTGATTCCAAATGGATTTCAACATCCTTTTTCCAAGATAGATAATTATCTCCAGATACCATCAGTGGTCTGAAATCCTGCTTTGTCAAGTTAGCCATAACAGAATTATTGAAATACAAAATATTACCTCAAAGAAATTCCGGCAGAGCTCCGTTCGTAGCTCGTGCTGATAACGTGTTATAGAAATAACTATAATTATTTATGTATGTGTATAATAAAATGGTATATGGCTTATTAGCTTGTGTTTATAGTGGAAGTATTGTAATGGAAATTGGGATTAAATGGTGAAAGAAATGAAGTTTTAAAGGTGGGATAATAAAATGGATAAAGTGTAACAATTATGGCATGAGATGAAACAAGTATTAAGCTTGTATAAAATTTTTCTCACTTTTCTCAATACATTACATAGGCTATTTATAAACTTTTTTATCCTCTCACTATTTACTAACCTCATAATCAAGGCATATGCATTTCAAGACTTTCACATGTCTAACCTTATGATCAAGGCATGAACATGGATATTCACATGTTGAACACTAGACATTCACAATCTTATTTACATGCATAACAAGATAGATATATATATATATATTAAAAAAAGAAGGTGGCTTTGTGATCAGATCCAGACTTGGTTTTAATTCATGTAAATTTGTCCGATAAGGTTGCCATTGTCATTGCCTTTCTTACCGGGAAAACGTTGAAAGTGAATTTGGGCCTTTTGTAATGTTAACGATTTGGGCATATACTTGAAAAGCCCAAAGCCCAAATCTTCTTATTTATTAGTACGGGCTTGGATTGTTACTTGTTAGGATTGGGGATTACTCTTTAATTAATGTAATTTTTTATAAACAGGAAAACTATTAGTAGTAATAGGTACATTACGATAAGTATTTATTAAGGTTCAAATTCACTCCTCATAGGCCCAAGATAATTTAATTCACAAAGTGCATGTAAATCATTACTGGTCAAAATAGAATCACCTATTCACGGGGATACATTTTAATTATTCCAATATTTTTAAAATGTATTGATTTTTTTTTTTTTTTTACGTATACTGGGCATTCCCATGATCCGATGGATCCAAAACTAATCCATCCCATGATCCGATGGATCCAAAACTAATCCATCAATCATTTAGTAGGACGGATGGCAAAAAAGCCCATACCCAATGGGAAAACCGAAAACCGAATTTTCGGTACGGTTTTGGGGGATGATTATCGGGGATGGGCCGGGGATTGGAGATTTTTTCGGGGATTCTTTTGGGGACGGGGATGGGGATGGTGGAAGTAGTCCCCGCCCGGGCCCATTCCCGATATTTTTAATATATTATATATTTTATATATTATAGTTAATATTTTGTACATTATATTTTAAAAATTTACTATCCAATCCAAAATAATTACAAAATGGATGAGAACTTGACATATATCATCTGTAATTTGTATAGCACCAATTTATTTGGCCTTTTGACTTCGCAAAATAAAAAATAATTACTAAAACTCATTTATTTAATGGGTTGATTATATATTAGAAACAAAAATGAAATTTTGTGGATTATGATTTATTGTTAAACAATACATTTGTGTGTTTTAGTATTATAATTTATGAAATTAAAAATTAGCTTGAATAATATGGATTTGGTCTTCCCAATTACCGAAAAAATTAAAAATTGGCTTGTAAGTAAATCCCCGATGGAGATCGGAGAAATTATGATACCTGTTGGGGACCCCGATATGATCCCCAACAGGGAACAAGCCGGTTTTGGGGATTAAAAATACTAACGGTTTTGGGGATGGGACGCTACTCCCGGCCCAAAAACTGGCCCATTGCCATTGATATAGTAGGCATTGAAGGGTTTGGTATCCAGACCATATTGAACCCAAAACACATGTGCGTGTGATTTAAATTTAAAACTAATGTGAAGTAGAGCTGTAAAACAAATAAACAGTTCGTGAACAAAGCTCGGTTCAATTCGTGTTCGTTCGTTTGTAAGGCTTAACGAGCCGAGCTCAAACACGAACACGAGCTTTGTTCGCAAACAGTTCGAAAGTGTTTGTATATGTTCGTTAAAAGGTAATTTTGTAATTTTATGTGTTCGTATATATTCGTTTGATAATTTCAATATTGTGGGAAAAAAACCATCTAACCCTTGATTGGATGAATGATTCCTAATCTTTTGATAAATTTTTAATTGAGCCGAACGAGCTCAAACGAACCGAGCTGAATAAAAGAATAAGTTGGCTTGTTTAAACTAAACGACGAGCCGATCTGAACTCGAGCTCGAGCTCACGAACATTTTCACGAGCCGAACTCGAACACGATTTTGAGCTCAGCTTCCTTAACGAACGAACACGAGCCGAGCTCAAACACCCAAAGCTCGGCTCGGTTCGGCTCGTTTACAGCTCTATGTGAAGGGTTTATAAAATTAACTGTGATTTGAGAACTAAAATAATATTCTTTTATTAGACAAGGACTGACTAACATAACTAGACTTTTAAAAGTGAAGGATTACAACGCATCCTTATTGCTTAGGACAGCGGCAGATCCTGCAGCCAAGCCATATATACTATAATTATAATTAATGATAATAACCGCTATTTATGTCAATTAGATTACTCATTACCAGTTTCACTTTCACTCTTTATCCCACTAATTATTAATTATTACTACTAAACATAATCTTATCATCATCATTGTATTACACTCACCTTTCCCCAATTTTCAATAAATATTCCCCAAATTTCTCATCCATTCACTGCTAGACATGACTCAACTCCCAACTGTAAACTGGACGACTATCGAATTAACCCCACCAATCTCATTTTTTATGCTACTAATTATTAATTTTAGTGAATTTAAAATTCCAATTAATCGCTATTTATTAGAATGTTGATGTTCATATTGTTAATTAATAAAATTCATTCATCCAAACTCATTCCAAAATTAAACAATGTCATTGTGTTTGTAAAAAACAGTCGCTAAAGGCTGAACTTTGGAAATTGCAACAATATAAAAACATATATAGTATTTGTTAAATTTAATTTTATTGGAAGAAGATTGTGTACATGTCCGATATAAATATGTAAAAATTTCATTATATACAAACATGATCAACAATTTTTTTTTGGTGTATACGGGTATCGCCATGTCACATTGGGTTGAATACTAATTCCTTGAGAATCTGGTGGACATTGAATGATTGTCTCTCCTAAAGCATAATTTTGCATACACAAAGGCTTATAAATCGAGACATTTGATCACCTTTTTTTTGCTACACCGCCAATAAGATTTGATCACCAATATATATATATATATATATATATATATATATATAATTGAAGTCCCACTCTTGTAATGTTTGAAAATCAAAGATTAAAATGTTTAATCAAACACAATAAATTACATGGTTTGAAATGAAAATGTAAATCCAATACTAATAGTATATCGGTAACAATAGCATAGGACATTGTCGCATTAATTATATTTAATTTTAAAGTTTTTTTGTGAAAAATGTAAAGAAACCCCTCCATCATTTTCCACTAAGCTAGAAGCAGAAAGGCATTTTTGTAATAATTATTTGTTGGGAACAATGGGTGCAAAATCAAAGACAAAAAGCTATAAAGGACTTCTCAAAGCTTTAGAATAATACATATAGGAAGTGAAAAAAGTTGTCAAATAATTAGGCTTAAGATCTCATTAATTGTAATTATGATAATAATAATTAATCCTATCTTCTCCCTAAAGTCAATCGCAATTATTAATTTAATACTGTTTCACCTGCCTTTTCTACACTAATCAAACAGTAATTACATGTCCATTGCTCGATTGTTTAATATTTAATTGTGGTAACAAATATAGCCTGGCTAAGTGTATGTATTATTGCCTTTATAAATATTTAATGTTTAAATATGCAATCATCGAGTTTTTAAAAGCTAGATTTCCCTAAATAGTAGGAGTAATATATATATATACACTACAAGAAAAAAGGTTTTTCGCGACCGAATATATCTGTCGCAATGCCCCAGAAAGCGGTCGCTACGAGATCTTGCGACGGACTCAGCGACGGAATGTGTTCCGTCGCCAAAAAATTAGTCGGCAACTTTTCCGCGACGTAAAATTTCTGTCGTCGAACCCCGCGACGGAATCGGCGACCAAAAAGGGGGTGGTCGCCGACAATGGCGACGGAAAATTGGCGACTGAATTTCCGTCGTTGATGGCGACAAAAAGTTTCGGTTGCAAGATCAGTCGCCGTGACCAGCGACCGATTATTGGGTCGCCAATTTCGAGGGCTGAAATGCAATTTCAAGCTTCTCCATGGCGACTGAAATATGGGTCGCCAAGTCGGTCGCGGATTCTGACAGTGGCCCCTGTTTAAATCTGATTCCATTTATTTACCAATTATAAACCTGCACAATGTCTATTGTAAGCCTGCAATTCAATATTAAATTCAATCCAATTCAATTGTAAACCTGCACACGTTATTCACCAATTGCAAAACCACCAATTCCAACATTCATTACTATAAAACATTACCAAAATCCAAATATTCAGTTGTTCACTACAGCCTTCCATCCAAAATGTGAACAACTTACAATAAAACATCCCAAGTCACCAAATAGCAACATATAATAAAAAACCAAATCGTCATCAAACAAGTCCACAATTTCCAAATACATAATAAAGGATCAAACAGGTTGAGTTGTCTAATGGAAAACAATCCATCATTAACCGGCATGCAGAGTACCTATTGAAGGGTCAGTAGACAGGGGCTACGTAGTCGAGATGCCATGTCCATGTCCTACATGCCATGTCATGTATTTTGCAGTGACTTCTGATGCATACAGTCTTTTCAACCGATTTTTTAGTGGGAAATAAAACATGTACTTCAATGGAATGCGTGAATTATTAGTTGAATCCTTATAGCGAGGCCGCGCACAAAACTTACAGCTCTCCAGATATGCATCATCACGCCAGTACAACATACAACCTTTCTCACAGCAATCAATTTTTTCCACCGGCAACCCTAGCCCTTCCAAAAGCTTCTTTGCCTCGTAGAAATTTTTCACCATAACATTATCTTCTGGAAGGACATCAATTATAAGCTGACATAATGTATCGAAGCATCGTTCTGAGAGGTTATGTTCTGCTTTGACATTTAGCAACCTCGCCACCGTTGATAATAGAGTCATCTTCTTGCAACCGGGCCACAAATCTTTATCAGCCGCCTCTAACATACTATAAAATATTTTCTCTTGTGGGTTAGGCTCTTGCGGTGGGTTAGAATCACCTTCTATATTATCCGTTGTAGAGTCTGGCATCATGAACCCCATCCCATCACACACCATCTGTATATAAGCATAATCTTGTTCAATTGAACTTCCCACACCAGTTCGAGTTACCACTTCGGGCAACGTTTCAGGAGCATAGAACGATCTATATTGGTGTCGCTCACCGTGACAGGTCCACCTCTCATAGTTAAGGACAGAGCCATGTTTGTATAGGTGTCCTTGTATATCCTTGTCAGATAAATAGCATTTATTTTTACACTTCTTACAAGGACACCTAATTTTTCCGTCCACACTATCAACCTCTGGATTCTCATGAGAAACACGTAGGAAGTATTTCACTCCCTCATAAAATTCGGTATTAAGCAATCCACGTCGTCGGTACATCCAACTCCTGTTCATTCCACAATACTCACCCACAGCTACAGTAATAAGAATCTATATGGAACAATGATTTATAGGTATCTTAGTTAGATATTCAATAGTAAAAGCTGGCAATTAATAATTGCCAGGGAAACTAAGCGGGGAACTCTTTACCAATAATAAATAATGAAGAAAGACTAACAACATGAGTTTAGGTCAATAAAGTTAGTAAGATTTGTAACTAGGGATAATACATTGTCATGTAATAATTCAATTAAAGGAATATCCAAACTTTTCAAATATGAAGTACCCAACATCCTAAGGTAATCAATCTAATCAGAATGAACACTTACTTTGCTAACTACAAGCATTAATCATTACAATATACAACAAAAATAAATTTATACTAATCTAATATACATTATTTATTAAAAAATGAATCTTTTAAACAATATGCATTAGTTTGCAATCAATTTTCATAGTTTATACGTTCAACTACATTTATCATATGCTACCATATGCCAATTCAATGTTGTCAAATTACATATGCTAAAATTTTACCCCCAAAAGAAAATACATGGACCAAACTATAATAGACAACAATTTTCTTTCAATCTTAGCATTTATGTATGTAAGAACAAGCCTTATTTCATAAATCACCTTACCCAAAAAAGACTAACGGTCTATAGCAAATCTCACCAAGTACACAGGTCAAAGGTAATCACAATAAAATTCATTAGAGGACCGAATAAATCAAATGTGTTATACAATTATTGATGACAATTATTGATGAAATTTGGATGTATACCACTTTTTCAAAGAAATGCTCCATTAGTCATGATACCTATTCTAGTGAAGGCAATTAATTATGATGCCATTAGCCTTGTATTATGTCTATAAATATGGGTTCTTAAGTGAGAAATACACACCAATATTTGTTCAAAAAACTCTTATACTTGAACATATATTTTCCTTACTTTTGGTCTTAATTACACTTCAATAGTTGCACTATTGAATACACTAATACTATTTCTTTTATTTCTTCCATTGTCTTTCATTCAAATATATCCATTACTAATATATCATCATTAGAATTCCATATTATCATATAGCTAATAGGCATATACTTGTAATAATTTCACAACACGTTATCAGCACGATGCTCTAACCAACTGAGCTCTGCCGGAATTTCTTTGAGGTAATATTTTGTATTTCAATAATTCTATTATGGCTAACTTGACAAAGCAGGATTTCAGACCATTGATGGTATTTGGAGATAATTATCTATCTTGGAAAATGGATGTTGAAATCCATTTGGAATCAATGGGTCTTGAAAAAATAATTGAAAAAGATAATCAGGCTTCAAACCAAGACCGTGCGAAAGCTATGATTTTCATCCGCCATCATCTTGATGAGGGATTGAAAACACAGTATTTAACGGTCAAAGACCCAATTGAACTCTGGGAGAATTTAGAAAAAAGATATGATCATTTAAGATCAATAAATCTCCCTCGAACCCAGTATGACTGGTCACACTTACGATTCCAGGATTTTAAATCAGTAAATGATTACAATTCTGCTCTGTTTAATATCGTATCACAATTAAGACTGTGTGGGGAGACAATTACTGATAAACAAATGCTAGAGAAGACATTCTCTACATTCCACCCCTCCAATACGGTGTTACAGCAAACATACCGAGCACAGGGTTTCACTGAATATTCTGATCTGATTACGTTTTTGTTATTGGCTGAAAAGAATAATGATTTATTATTAAAAAATCATGAAATGAGGCCAATTGGCAGTAGTCCATTGCCAGAGGCACATGTGACTGAATCTTCCAGCCGTGGTCGTGGCCGTAGTCGTGGCCGGGGTCAGAGACCTCGTGGTCGTGGGCATAACCGAGGCCGTGGGAAAAATCATTTCCGCAACAATGTTTACATTAGGCCCACGACAGACACACGTAATCAGAATCAGGGCAACACCAGAGGTGATGTCCAAAAACAGAACTATGAAGAAGCAAAATGCGTTAGATGCGGCCTAAACGGGCACTGGTACAAAAATTGTCGTACCAGAGATCATTGGGTGTAACTTTATCAAGATTCCCAGAGGGATAAAGGAAAAAGGGTGGTTGAAACAAACCATGTTGACATAATGAATTCTGAGGAGAATATGCCCAATATCCCAGAATTTCAAGTTGAAGATTTATATAGTGATTTAGTTTAATTGTTATGTTGTATTATTATTTTATTACGCTTTGAACTTCTGTATCTGTCTTTACTTTTGCATGTGTGCTATATTTATTGTCTATGTATTGTAATATATTACTTATGTTAAGTCTTGTTTTAATATTAATTATATCTTGTTTTAATTACAGCAAAATGGGGAATTATAAAAGTGATAATATATGTCTTATTGATAGTGCTTCAACGCACACAATACTAAAAGACATAAGGTATTTTTCCAATTTAAAAATGGGAGATACAAACATAAACACAATATGTGGTAGTGCAAATATTATAAAAGAAATTGGCACAGCCAACCTTATTTTCCCAGAGGGAACAAAATTAATTGTGAAAAATGCACTCCTATCTCCCAAGTCTCGAAGAAATTTATTGAGTTTTAAAGATATCCGAGAAAATGGGTATCATCTCGAGACATCGACTTCAGAGAATGTCGAATATTTATTAATTACAAATACCACTCATGGTAAGAAATATATATTGGAAAAATTACCAACTCTGTCTTCTGGATTGTATTTTTCAAAGATAAATACAACTGAAAATTATCACTTAGACCACAGGCCTAATATTCCCCAAATAAACCAGAGGTTTATTGATGGCCAGAGGCCCACTAATATATATCATCCCAAAATAGACCAGAGGTCTATTGAAAGCCATAGGCTTACTGATGAATATATGATATGGCATGATCGTCTAGGCCATCCCGGCTCTACAATGATGAGGCGAATTATTACAAATAGTCATGGCCATTCATTAAAGGGACAAAAATTGCTGCAACATAATGAATATATATGTGTTGCTTGCTCCCAAGGAAAATTAATTTCCAAACATTCACCAACAAAAGTGGGAACTGAAAGCCCTAGTTTTCTTGAAAGAATTCAGGGTGATATATGTGGACCTATAGATCCACCATGTGGACCATTTAAATATTTTATGGTGCTAATTGATGCATCAACACGATGGTCCAATGTATCATTATTATCATCTCGCAACCATGCGTTTGCAAAATTACTTGCTTGAATTATTAAATTACGAGCACAGTTCCCTGATTATACAATAAAAAATATCCGATTGGATAATGCTGGTGAATATTCATCCCAGAGGTTTGATGAATACTGCATGTCAATTGGCATAACAGTTGAGCATCCTGTTGCTCATGTCCATACACAGAATGGACTTGCTGAATCGCTTATAAAGCGTTTACAATTAATTGCCAGACCATTATTAATGAGATCTGGATTGCCATTGACAGCTTGGGGGCATGCAATATTACATGCAGCAAAATTGGTGCGGTTAAGGCCGACACATTATCATGAATACTCCCCTATACAATTAACATTTGGGCATGAACCCAATATATCCCATCTCAGAATATTTGGTTGCGCTGTGTATGTCCCGATTGCACCACCTCAGTGCACAAAGATGGGTCCCCAACGTAGATTGGGAATATATGTCGGGTATGAATCACCATCGATTATTCGATATCTCGAACCATTAACTGGTGATTTATTTACTGCGAAATTCAAAGATTGTCATTTTGACGAATCTCATTTCCCGACATTAGGGGGAGACAGAAATCAACCAAAGAAAGAAAAAGAAATCAACTGGAAAACACCGTTAGATTTCTTCGATCCTCGTACAAATGATTGTGAACTAGAAGTACAAAGAATTGTACATTTGCAGAGTATTGCAAATCAATTGCCGGACGCATTATGCGACTCTAAAAGAGTAACAAAATCTCTTATACCGGCAGCAAATGTTCCAATCAAAATTAATGTCCCAGAGGGACCAATTACAAGTGCCAAAGATGAATCTACTGTACGCTTAAAGCGTGGTAGACCACCAGGTTCCAAAGATAAAAATCCTAGAAAGAAAAGAGGATCACAAATCATTGAAAGTGACAAAATTACAGAAAATATTCCAGAGGAAAAAGAAGCTCTTGAAGAGCAAGTAGCTCCAGAGGAGCAGGAACTTGCAGCTCCAGAGGAGAATGAACTTGAAAATAATGAAATATCAATCAATTTTGTCACAAGCAGAAATATTTGGAATCGAGATGCAATTATCATAGATAATGTATTCTCGTACCACATAGCACTTGACATCATAAATGATGACGAGGATCATGAACCAAATTCGGTTGATGAATGTCGGAAAAGAAAAGATTGGCCAAAATGGAAAGATGCAATCCAATCTGAATTGGATTCCCTGGCTAGACGAAATGTGTTTGGACCGATTGTCAAAACACCAGAAAATATAAAGCCAGTCGGATACAGATGGGTTTTTGTAAGAAAAAGAAATGACAAAAATGAAATTGTCAGATACAAAGCGAGATTAGTCGCCCAAGGGTTTTCACAGAGACCCGGATTTGATTATGATGAAACATATTCCCCCGTAATGGATGGAATAACATTTAGATATCTTATCAGTTTAGCAGTCCATCAAAATCTTGAAATGAGATTGATGGATGTTATTACTGCGTATCTATATGGAAATTTAGATACAGATATCTATATGAAGGTCCCAGAGGGATTAAAAACGTCAGAGACATATGAATCAAATCCTAGACATATGTATTCCATCAAATTACAAAAATCCCTATATGGACTGAAACAGTCCGGACGAATGTGGTATAACCGACTCAGTGAGTCATTGGTACAAGAGGGTTATACAAATGACCCAATCTGTCCATGCATTTTCATTAAGAAAAATGGACAAGGGTTTGTAATCATTGCAGTTTATGTTGATGATCTCAACTTGATTGGAACTCCAGAGGAGCTCCAAAAGGCTGTTGAATACCTAAAAAAGGAGTTTGAAATCAAAGATTTTGGTAAAACCAAATCATGTCTTGGTCTGCAAATTGAATATTTAAATAATGGAACATTTGTCCATCAAACAGCATATACTCAGAGAGTATTAAAGCGATTTTATATGGATAAAGCACATCCATTGAGTACTCCAATGGTCGTAAGGTCACTTGATATAAAAAAGGATCCGTTTAGACCACAAGAGGAAGGTGAACAAATTCTTGGACCAGAGGTCCCATATTTAAGTGCCATAGGTGCTTTAATGTATCTTGCAAACTGCACTAGACCAGATATATCATTTGCAGTAAATTTATTAGCGAGATTCAGTTCATCTCCTACAAGACGACATTGGAATGGAATTAAACATATATTTCGATATCTCCAAGGAACTATTGATCTTTGGTTATTTTACCCAAATGACTATCGACATGAAATAATCGGCTTTGCTGATGCCGGATATTTATCAGATCCACATAAAGCCAAATCTCAAACTGGCTATGTTTTTACATGTGGTGGTACTGCAATTTCATGAAGATCAATGAAGCAGACTTTGACTGCTACTTCGTCAAATCATGCTGAAATTTTAGCAATCCATGAAGCCAGTCGAGAATGTGTATGGTTGCGATCTTTGATGCACCATATATTGAAAAATTGTGGCATGACTACTGAAGAAAAAATATCCTCAACAGTTTTATATGAAGATAATGCAGCTTGTATAGCACAATTGAAGGGAGGGTATATTAAAGGAGATAGAACGAAACACATTCACCAAAATTTTTCTTCACTCATGATTTACAGAAAAATGGTGAAATAGATGTGCAGCAAATCCGTTCAGCTGATAATCTTGCAGATTTATTTACCAAGGCACTACCAACAGCAACATTCGAAAAGTTGGTGAAAAGCATTGGGATGCGCCAACTAAAGAATCTCAACTGATGCTTTGATCAGAGGGAGAAATTAATATATAAGAATTATGTACTCTTTTTCCTTCACTAGATTTTTCTCCCAGAGGGTTTTTATCTAGTAAGGTTTTAACGAGGCATATTCTTTTATATATAGTACATCCAAGAGGGAGTGTTACACAATTATTGATGACAATTATTGATGAAATTTGGATGTATACCACTTTTTCAAAGAAATGCTCCATTAGTCATGATACCTATTCTAGTGAAGGCAATTAATTATGATGCCATTAGCCTTGTATTATGTCTATAAATATGGGTTCTTAAGTGAGAAATACACACCAATATTTGTTCAAAAAACTCTTATACTTGAGCATATATTTTCCTTACTTTTGGTCTTAATTACACTTCAATAGTTGCACTATTGAATACACTAATACTATTTCTTTTATTTCTTCCATTGTCTTTCATTCAAATATATCCATTACTAATATATCATCATTAGAATTCCATATTATCATATAGCTAATAGGCATATACTTGTAATAATTTCACAACAAAATGGCAAATTTAACAGTTAAGACCTCAAAATTTAATACTTTGGCCTAGAACATATATTTTAACTGTGCTTTTACTCACTACAACATAGCCACCAGTTTTTGACATGCTTACAAACACACACATATTTATACCTCAAACTATTCCACTTTCGTCTTCAACCAAACAACTGTGTCTGCAACTACAGAAATCAAACCCAATATCACTTCACAAATTCCAACTTCTAAGAACTAATCACAACCAAAACTCAATCCACACTTGAAATTCACAACTCAATGCTATATTATAATTGATTCTTGAAACAATTCAACAAAAATCTGACTACAGGTAACATACCACAGATTTTTCGTGGCCAAGCAAGATCAGTAGGATAGAAATTTGTGCTCTCAACAATTCTACAGCAAGACTCACCACGAGCGCTTCGTGCTTCAATTATATGAATAAATGCATCAAAATCTACTTCAATTGATCAAGTTTACGGTATAGAATTGAATATCATTACATACCTGCAGTGGAAGTCTCTGCCGCCGACAGCCACCACGGAGTTGCACCACCGCACCACGATTGCTCGGGAACTGTGGAGCCGATTCGGAGGGGGTAGTCCGACGCCCTGTAGAAGTGGGCTCGCCCCTCCCCACAAGCGCTAGGGCTGGCTCGACTTCGGCTTCTGCGGGGTTCGAAAAATGGCCACGGGATGCGCTCAATCGACACGACGGGTTGGTGACGGAGGTGACCTCGATGGTGTGGTCTTGCGCGCAAGATGGAATTGCGGAGGGAGGGTGATTTGACAGTCTCCGTGGTGAAATGGGAGAATCCGTCGGTGTTTGGAGGCTGTAAATGAGAAGTGAATTACAGCTGAAGGGTTAAAGCCCTAGTTCTCATTAGTGACTGAATAGTGTGTTGCTAATTCTGTCTCAAGTCGGCGACCCAACAACTTTCAGTCGCTGGATGCGTCGCTGTACGGCTACAGAATATCGAGTCGCCGTTTTCCGTCGCAAACCAGCGACTATTCCTTATCAGTCGCCGAATCTGTCGCAGCCAGCGACCCTTTCATTTCCGTCGCCGATTTCAGTCGCTATTCTGCTTTTTTCTTGTAGTGATATATATATATTTACGGCCTATACAGGCTAGGAAAGAAAAGTGATGGGAGCCCATATCACACAATTACAAGGATTAGGAGTAATAAATATTGGCAGTAATTTAAGATCTCGTGGCATTTTTCTCTTGTAATAATAAGCATACGTGGTATAAGTCAAATAATTTTTCTACAAAATTTTTTGGCACTGAGTTCCTGAGGTCATTTCCCTCGAGATTTGATGAGTATTGATCTCAAAATAGAATTCTGCATACAGGTTTGAACTCGAGACCATTGATTAAATTTCTAGAGCCCCATAACACTCAGGACAACTATATTTGGTTATAAAATTTAAAATTTTAGTTATTAAATTATTATATCTGATCTGCATAATTAAAAATAAATGGAAAAAAATAAATTTTTTCATTAATTAATATTTTAATTTTGAAAATATTTTAAAATGTTATTTTTATTTAATAGAAGTAAGTGGCAACCTTTTTATTTATTTTATAATTTGTATGACATAAACTTATACGATTCCTCTCGTGCCTCGTGTAATGAAAATAGTAATAAATCACTAGCGAGTCACTTAATTATATTTTTCATTTCTGTTAACCCCATTATGTAATCGGCAAATTATTGAGATTAGAGATTTGAACCCTCTTTAGATTCGATTCTCCACTTGATCACTTATTCATCCTTTTTATCCATTTATAATTTGTGTGTAATAGATTCTCACAACTATATATATTTCTTTGACTTTGGCTTTAAAAAAAAGTTGATTGAGCTACCGAATTTCTTCTATTTGACAGTGAAATTTGGTCCTTAAATTTTTCGCATCTGAAGAATTTCGCTCACTAATTTTAAAGATTGAATTTTAAAATTTATCGCCCGAATTTTTTAATTATTAAAATGAAACTCTTTATAATGAAAATTATAAAATATTGATTTTTAATTAGAAAATGATAACCTACATATTGAAGAATACAACCATTCTTAATAGTTTTTATTTTATTTTATTTATTTTAAACATTTACTTCCTCCGTTCTCAAATGTTTATTACAAACCAACTTTTCACGCAGTCCAATGCACATTTTAAACTGTTAATAACTCAAGTTCGGTACAAGTAAAAATTTTAGAAGTTTGATATTTAAAAAATACACGACGAGATGAATCTAACAAAATCTCACGTGACTATATTTTAACTTGTATAACTATGATAAAACTTTAAGTAAAAGTCTGTGTGTGAATAGTAATATTTTTTCAAATGTAAAAAACATATGAGAATGGAGGGAGTATTAACTTAAACAATTGAATAAAAATGGGAGAAGCTAAGAGTGATCATAAAATGCCACATAGCATGAAAGTGGCGTCATCAATTTCAAATGAAATATGGTGACACGTGTCGTCATCTCATTGAAAATTAGTGTGAGAGACCTAATGGCCTAAGGACTACTACTAATTAAGGCACCATGGAATTTAGGACTGAGCAAATTGAGACCAGACCCCAATTTTTAGTTATCCGACCCGATACCCAATATTATTAAAAAAAATTAAAAAATAAAAAGGATATGAATAAGATTACTCCTCTCGTTCCCAAATTTATTACTCCTCTATTAAGCTACTTATTATAAGTATTAATAAAATATGATAATTATTTCAAAATGCAATGGGCATGGGTAGAATAAATGAAAACCGAACATTAAACTTACAAGGACTTAAAATTGTTTAATCTTTAATACTCGATGACCCAAAAAATATTTTTAGTTTTTTGCTTTTTAACTATTATGGAGCAACATTAATTTTTCTTATGGAGCAAGCAAAAACATGGTTAAAAAGCTAAATTTAAAAACATGACATGTCTAGATAATTGACTTTTTATGTACCTTTGTGTCTTAATCCACATAGTAGAAACATCTATTATTCTCTAAAAAGACATTTTGTTGTGATAAGATCACACCACATTATGTCAAAGCATAATCCAAATTATTATTAATGCGAACCATTATTGGTCTTTCTTGTCAATTAGTTGTAAGAACTAAGAGAGACCTAACTAGATCAATTGAATTTGATCAGATTATATAAATGTGTGATCAGGAACAAAAAAAAAATGAAGTGTTTTCAAAGACACATAGATTATGTGAACTTTAATTTCAAATTTACACTCAATTACAATGTTTTCTTTAGTGCGGTTTTTTTGGGTCTGAGTTTAATTCTGTAAATGTGCTTACTCTCGCTTCATTATAAGATGTTTTGGACCAATAAACATTCAAACAATTCTTTCTTGATAAATTAATTAATATTTCTATAAGGAATTCCACACACCAAAATAACTAGAAGTGCGGCTGTGAAGCTGGATTCCAACAACATGTTTTAAACATTAAACAAATCCAATCATACCAAAATTTTTAAGAGCCCAACAAATTATCTAAACCGGTATGTGGTATTGGATCGTCCATGGTCATGTCTTTGCTCAAAGCTAGCTAAGAATATAAAACAATATTTAAAAAAAAAAATGCTGAAATTATGTTGAAATAAAATAAAATCTATTACCTCCGTTCTTGAAAGTTGTTAACATTTGGTTAGGTGTCACTATTTACCCACAGACTTTTACTTAAAGTTTTATCATAGTTATACAAGTTATAATATAGTTAAGTGAGATCTTGTTAGATTCGTCTCGTCGTGTAGTTTTTAAATATTGAATTTTTAGAATTTTTACTTGTACCAAACTTGAGTTATTTGTGGTTTAAAATGTGTATTGAACTGCGTGATATGTGGGCCCGTAAAAAACATTAAAAAACAGAGAAAGTATTAGTTGAAATTTTTTTTTTTTGGAGGAAATAGATTTTATTACGAAACAAGCTCGAAGGCTCGTACACTCCTCGCTACATAGTAATCTTCCTACCACAAAAAAGCCCAGGCCCTTAACAAAAACAAATACAATAGCAGTGGACAGTCATGGCCTATAGTGAAACAAACTTCATAACAACCTTGACCTGTTACCATTTTCTAAAATTAATTGAAATTAATCTGGCCATGGTTCAATAAGAGTTATTGAAATTTTATTTGGGACTTGACTCGTGCTCAAAAAATTCGAGTCAATTTGAATATTTGATAAGCTTGCTCAGTACTGCCTTCAAAGTCAAGTCGAGTTCAAGTGAATAGAGAAAGTAAGGAAAAAAAAAAAACCTATCAAGTATCGTACTCGACCTCGACTATCATAAAATATGAATCGAGCTCGAACTTAAATATAGCACTATATTCAAGTTCAACTTCATATGTCCTTAAATTCAACATAGATCAATGGTTCATGTTCAGTGTCCCATATCGATTATTGAGTGAGGTTTTCCTAGTTTATATGGATTAAATTCAACAATGAATTTTAGTTAGATACTAATATGAATGGTTTAATATGGTATCAAGACTCACGGCAACTCCATTATTGAGTAATTGACAATAAAATTAGCTTTGGATCAAAATCTCCTATTCATAATTCGACATTTTATATGGCTCCCCTCTCGTAACTAGCCTGTATAGGACTATATGCTATGTTGAAAAAAATAAAAAATAAAAAAAAACATTTTATATGGCTGAATTTTTTCTGAATAAATAATTATATGTATAGGAAGACCAATATAAAAATAGAAGTTAATTAATTAAATTCAAAAACGAAAAAGGGGTAGGTATTATATATGGAGAAAATGAAAATAAAAAGGCCCACCGCTCGAACGATGCTAGCTGTAACACCAAAATATAGAAAAAAAAAAAGAAAAAGAAAAAGAAAAAAAACCAAACAAACTGAACTTGTACAGAAAAGGGCAAGGCATCGATTCATGCATTGAACCAGACAACAGATCACATATTAAATTTGGAGTTGCGGAATGAGTATTTTTTTACTATTTTTTTTGAACTATTATATATACATGCATTCGTACATATAGTGTTAGTTGCTGTCTGGATCGAAGCTACTGTTAATGTAATGAGATTAGATGTATCTTCTCAAATTAATACTACTAATTAAGTACTACAATCATTTATCTGTACGGATATTCATGTACAGGAGAATGCTGCCAGTCGGCGTGCCAAATGCTAATATTTGTCCCCAATCACTAATCGATCGCTACTTGTCCAAAACTAATACTAACACAGTGTTGGTCTTAGCTAGCTAACTAAACCCTAATTTAATCACCACTTGTCCTCTTGTCCCTACCAATTTTTTTTTAAAAAAAATTAAAAATAAAAATACAGTACTTCATAAATTTAATGCGAATCAGATTTTATACTGTGCTGTCATTTGCACAAAAAAAAATTATTGACGCACGAACGATGCGATATAATTGACATGCGATGAATTGAAGCTTTAGACGACGACATCTATCTTTTTTCTTTTTTCTTCGGCAACTCCCGCAAAACTCATGAAGTGATGATAACTTACAGTAATAGAATTTATCACTTGATATTGTAATGAAGTTGCCATTTATAACTTACTGTAACAATTAAGCCTTCCTAATCTTGTTTTTTTATTAAGTAAATGTGTTATTTCTTAATCCGAACCCAATATTAATTTCCAATCCAAAATTAATTAAGCCATTTCGGCACATAGGAGGGATTAAGGGGTTTGGGGCCTAATAAGAAGTAAAAGGAGATAAAATTCTTTAATTAAACTGACAACGAAAATTTCATCACTAAATATATATATATAGTACTTACAAGATTGTCCCAATTTGATGATTTTCTTGTATAGCATGCGTATATATAGGTTATATATTCTCTAGGTATTATTACATGGGCAGATTGTTAGGGAAGTTCTACTACATGGCTTTAGATATCATCAAGGCATGTTTTGGCTGAAATGAGCTTGTGAAGGCCTCATCACCGTCTCGTCTTATTGTTTTTAGATATGATATCATGATCGACGGTTGAAAGTTGAAATGATAATACAATAGATAATAAGATGTGTTTAAACCCCTTCTATAAAAATATCGCGGGAAGGTGACGAAAGGATTTCGTCGCCTAGCCCACTAGGCGACAAACAAGGCGACGAAATCCGTAAAGTGACGAAGTTTTAGGCGACGACTTCAATAAAATTTCGTCGCCAATTTCGTGGCCTTCCCACTTTTTTTTTATCACTTTTTTCCTGTAGCGAATTAATTATGAGACAACATAATACGGGTTTGCTCAACAATATTATGGTGGAATTTCTCTCTGTTTATTTCACTATTATATATTATATATTATGAATTTTGAAAAATATATGCGTAATCTGGATAAAATCTTTATTTATAATCTTTATAACCATCAACGTTATCATATTTTAAATTTCTGAATATTTTTGAATAAGCTTGAGCTGGGATCGGATGAAGTTGACAAGACTGGCAAATAATATCGATGAGTAGTAATCTTTATGAGCTAGTGTGTCCAAAAAGCCCCCACACGGTACAATGCAAGGACTTTAAAAAAAAAAAAAAAAAAAATCAGAAATTTAAATGAAAGATAAAATGAAATATCCAATTGATTGATCGAATAAACATTGTGATTCTGGTGTTCTGTTCGTAGATAATAAGAAGGGGCCCTCGCTCCCTAATTGCATTAAATTTCATGTAGTAGAATTATTTGTTTCATTTAATGAACACAGCTCATCACACTTGTCATATAGATATAATATTATTAATTAATAGTACTACAAACAAATACCTAAAAAATTTAAAATCAAACCCTCTTTGTGTGTCCTTTTCTTTCCGTGGATTAGCCGACTATGAGTCTGTATATGACTATCCGCAATATTCCTTGATATCCATCAAAATTGTTATGGCTACGACCATTCTGACATATTTCCTCCGTTTCACTAAGATTGTTACGTTTGATTCGTTGACAATATTTACTGTTTAACTTTGATTCGAAATTTTATCACAGTTATGTAAGAAAAAATATAGTCAAGTGAGATCTTGTTAGATTCATAGTTATGTAAGAAAAAATACAGTCAACTGATATCTTGTTAGATTCGTCTAATCTTGTAGTTTAAGAATATCAAATTTTTATGACTTTTTATTGTACACAATTTAAGGGGGTGTATTGGATTGAGACTCTACAGGATTTTTTTGGACTTTCAAAGTTGGGGTGTATTCAATTTAGATTTTAAAAAGTCTTTAAAAATCTAGATGTATGCAATACAGATTTTAAAAAGTATTTAAAAATCTAGAGGTATTCAATACATATTTTAAAAAGTCTTTAAAAATCTAGAGGTATTCAACACTCTATGGATTTTAATTCTTTATAGATTTTAATGGATTCTCTTAAAAATTAAAACTACACGAAATCTCTCTAAAATCAGCCAGACTCTTCATAGACTCTATACAAATCGGTCAACTCTACGTGGAGTCTATAGACTTTCTAAATCCACCGACTTTTTATTGTTCATAAAAATCTATTAAAATCTCAAACGAATACACCCCCCTAAGTTTTAACAATTAAAAATGTGTATCGACATACATGTCAGGTGGGTCCGTAATGATTATAATGAGACGGATGTACTAATATATATTTGGATTTCTGTGTAGTCAATTGCATGTATAGCTCTGGAAAAGGGGAGGATTTTTGTGATGTCCATCAAAATTGTTATGGCTACTATCATTTTTGTGATGATTATATTTTTGGACATTTTTGCTTTATAAAATAGTGGGACTTAATACATCAAAAAAAAAAAAAAAAAAAAGATGAGGCATCACCACTGTAGATGCAATTAAAGAGAAAATATGAACCCTAACTCTATTATTATATGTATAATTGTATATATATATATATATATACATATATTCTTGAATTTTTCTTAAATTTAATTTATAAATATTTAGTTGCTTAAACAAAAATTCTTGTAGTAAATGTCCGTAGCCAATAGGCAGTACGTATCAGATGCAGTTGTAATATTTAAATATAAATTTTCATGGATACAAAAATAATACTACTGTACATGTTATAATTAATACAGACATGAAATATGATAGTTATTAGTTATACATAGAGGCATGTTATGTATTGAAAAGTAAAATTTTATTAACGACAATTAAGGCGAAAAAAACGAACAAACCTTCACAAAAAAATTATAATATGGGCAAAAAAGACACGCACATGACATGAGGACACATGTAATAACCACCTCGACCATCCTCGTTACCTCTTCTAGCAAAGAAACTCCGCTAAATAATTAGATTCACATCTAGTAGTCTAGAATGAGAATTGTTTGCATGACCAATGTACTACATATTTTGTGGTCAAAATAAAATTTTCATGATCAATGTACTATATAAAGATGGAAAATTGTTTAAGCATTGATATGACCACAAAAATTGATACATTTATCACATTTGTTTGCATATAATTACATAAGCACATATATTCGTCACATTTCGATACATGTTGAACTTGAACGGGGATTTAGCATGCATGTATGCATGCATGCCTCAAAATTTTACTCAACTGACAAACGTAGGAAAAAAGATAAATAAGTCAATTTTCTTTTTCAAAAATCCAAATCAGTCATTTTTCTATTTTATTACCAAAACAGTCCTCTACAAATGCTAATTATGTCCAAATCAGTCCCTTATTCATTAATTATACTCTAATTGCTGACGTGCCAAGAGTTTTAATTTAAACCTGACACGTGTGCATAATATTAGTCCTTTTTCTTTTATCTTTTGCCAATTCAGTCATAAACTTTTGTTTTGTTCTATTTAGTCATCTACCCCATCACTCATTTTTATATTAATTGGCCTCCAGCCTTTCAAATTATTTCCTTTTAGGCCCAAAACCTTAAATTTTTTATTATTACCAATCCATTTATCAAATAAATGTCCAACATACTTCCGTAAATAAAATTAAATACCAAACCTCATACATTGGGTTTGACCGCCTTGTTACCGGGTCTTCGAATTTCCGGATTTTACGGACTCTCTCTAACCACCCGACCGTAACCGATGGTTCATTGGTTCTGGTTTCCTTCAGTAACAATCATCACAATCATACTTGTGGACAATAAAATTCAGGATATTTTTTTTAATATTTTTAATAATATTTTTTTAAATAAAACCAAGGCTTCCTGTATCCATAACCTTCCAAAAATTCAAGTTAAATCATTTACTCAAACATCGGTTGCGGAAGGAAACCAAAACCAATGAACCATCGGTTGCGGTCAAGTGGTTAGAGAGAGTGTAAAATCCTGGTACTTGGAAGACCCGATAACAATGCAGTCAAAACCAAACCCTAAACCCTAAACCCTAAACCCGATAACAAAGCAGTCAAATCCAATGTATGAGGTTTGGTGTTTAATTTTATTTATGGAAGTATATTGGACATTTATTTGATAAATGAATTAGTAATAATAAAAAATTTAAGGTTCTGGGCCTAAAATGAAATAATTTGAAAGGTTGGAGGTCAATTAATATAAAAATGAGTGATTGGGGTAGAGAACTAAATTGAACAAAACAAAAGTTTAGGACTAAATTGGCAAAAGATAAAAGAAAAAGGACTAATATTATGCACACGTGTCAGGTTTAAATTAAAACCTCTGCCACGTCAGCAATTAGAGTATAATTAGTGAACAAGGGACTGATTTGGACATAATTAGCATTTGTAGAGTACTGTTTTGGTAATAAAATAGAAAAAATGACTGATTTGGATTTTTGGAAACGAAAATGAACCTATTTGTCCTTTTTTCCAACAAACGTATATAGTGGATGCATGTAGCCATAGGAAGGAAAAGGTAAGAACGAGTGAAAGTTCAAACTTCCAACTAAAATTAAAATAATCAAATTTAATAATTGGATACTTTAATTTCAAATAAAAATTTATAACTAAAAAGTGATTCAAAAATAAGTCTACTATCTGAATGTTTCGACACATGCATGTTTAATTCAAACTTTTTTTTTTTTCAATAAAACGGTGACGCCAAGCGTCGGCAAAAAGAAAAAGTAAAAAAAAAAAAAACCTACAGAAACTTTAATTCAAACCTTAAACTTATATATTCCCACTGAATGGTGCGAAAATTTTCCAATGTAACCGTCTATGATTTATATCAGCAATTTTTAGCGAATAAAATAAATGTTAGAAAAAATGCAAATTATTTCTTATCGTTGGTATATACGTGTATGTATATATATGTATATATATCAGCGACATTAAAATTTAAAACTGATCGGTAAGTCTTTTTAGTCAATGGGTATTTGGATAAGCAGTAGGAAAATAGATTACCTGATTATTGCATTTCAAAATACAAATAATTAGTTTAACCGCTAAAAAATGGTGCTGCAAACCTGATTATTTGCGTTTTAAAAATACAATAATTAGATAATTTATTTCATAATGCACATCCAAACCATCAATAATATGAAAGAGTTGTGAAATCGTTGCCGCATATAATAAGAAATACACACTGACACACACATATGGACAAAAACTACTAGTGTATGAAATTTTGCCCAATAAACATGAAAGAATTACGTGCAGTTCACATATTCATTTTTTTTATTTCTTTATATACAAAAAAAAAAAAAGAATAATAAGCATATAAAGCATGCAACTTAAGGGTTGACTTCGTTTAGAGAACAGCTCAGAATCAAACTGCTTAAAATTATGTTAAAGCTGCAGAGATTACATACAATCTTCTCATCATTAAATTACTTTGTTAATGAATTAATTAATTATACGTAGAGTAATGATTTCACGTATAATAATGGTCCATTAAGGAGAAAACAAAAAATGACATCATTATTAAACAATTCTTTAAAAAAGAAAATTTATTTTTCGGCTACGACAATGCTACACATTAGTACTCCCTCCGTCCCACGAAGTTTGAACCCTATTCCTTTTTGGGGTGTCCCACGAAGTTTGAACCCTTTCCGTTTTTAGAAAAATTAAATTAATATAAGTTTGATTAGAATCTTAATTATTGTCAAATCCCATTAAAAATACTTACTTTTACTATTCTGCACAAATTCCAATGCATTATTACTTTCCTACACAAAGTCCCTTATATTTCTTTAACTCTTAATATTACAAAATTGATACAAATAAAAATTGTATAAAATATATATTCTAAAACTACACGATTAGACGATTCTAACAAGACCACATTTGAATATTTTTCTCAAATTACATCACTACGATAATATTAAGTCAAAGTTAAACAATAAACAATATCAAAATTCATTATAATCTTAAACACAAATACCCACACCACTTTAACTACTAAACTCCACTACCTAAATTACCGTGCCCAAAAGAAAGGCTTCAATCTTCGCGGGACGGAGGGAGTATTTTTTTTTTATCCCCATACCTATGGTTTCAAACCCAACTAGGCTAAAATTTTATGGTGACTAGATGAAGCAAAAAATATTTTATAAACTATAATAAGGCTGCACTATATGTTCGATCATCTATAATACTGAAGTATTTCTAATTTCTAAATGTCCTAAAAAGTGGAAATTACGCATCGTCCCTTCGTAATTTATAAGTCATGTACTCCTACCACTCTTTCCCTAATTTCTATAGCCGTTTAACTAAAAAATATATTATATCTAATAAGAATTTCACTGATAGACATTGAATCAAGCAACACCTTAAGCTTGATGCCTTGTTCTACGTATCCTTCGTCAAACAATACAATCATTTCATTACCTTCTGGCTAGTAGAAGTATTATTTAATAGTCACCCTAGTAATGGTTCATGGTTCTGGCCCTATAGTAATTTAAAGATGGGTAATCCTAAGAAAACTTCTATAATATGATTGTGCGAGGCCAAAAACATATTGAGTATGTTTGGATGTTAGCATATTGGGTAGCATATAGCGGATTAGAAAAGCATATTCTCTCTCAATTCTCTCTCTGAATCTGCTATCTGCTAGCAGATTCGTTGACTCCCAAACATCCCCATTGACTAATTCATGTTGGTTTATGGGGTCAACTTTCACGTCCTAGCCAGCATATCAACAGTAATATATTACTTTTTTTTTTTTTTTGGTTGCACTTGAGATATATGTTCAAAGTATCTACAATAATATGTTTGAGATATATGCCAAATTAAACATAAACCCTACTATAAACCCCCAAAGCAAATCACAATTTTGCCTCTAACAACCTGGCTTTTAAGAAATGGTTAACTGAGGACAAAAAAGAAGGCACCAAATAAAGAAAACACCGAAAAGCAAACAAGAAAATTAAGAGAATAATATAAAGAACTAATAATTATGCAGTTTCCAAAGATTTTAATAAAATGTTGTATTGTTTTGACCAAATTCAGTATAATCTTATTATATCTAAAGCTATTACATAAAAAAGTATTCCCTTATTATTTTTAAATAGATGAGATCATCAATATGCTCTTTCGAAAGTCTTATTGGATTACTTTAATGGATAATATTGCCACACCACAGAAATATATAAGCAGCAGCATTCTTATATAATTAGGGATGGTATGTCTCATTTTATTTGTTTATTCACTTTGGTTTTCTACCATGAAAATAATTCATGTCTATGTGTTCGAGCTTCTGAAAGTTTTTGAGACAGTTGTGATTGTATTGTCGGCGATGTACAATTTTCACTAGTAAATTAATTGCAATTATGGTGTTAATTATGATATTTTATTTCAATTAATCATGTAGTTCTAAATTTATTCAATTAATATAATGTCATATAGAAACAAAAAGTATACATATATGAATGCGAAGAATCAATTATAGTGTGGATAATGAAGAAGTTTCCTGTTGTTTTTCTTCCTCATGAATTCATTAATTAAAATTTCATTCAATCATCAATAGATTCCTTCCAATGGATATATCAAATTAATGATTTGGATAGTAGGTAGAATTGTGAACTATTTCAATGGAGAATGAGTTTTAAAATACTATTTAATTGATCTTGACAAATATTCCCACAGCTGTAATCTATATAAAAAATGCATTTATTTATGTATATGTACATATACTTCCATTTGTTAAAATCTTTGACTTTAATGTCTACTTTTTATTTTTATTTTTTTATTTGTATGGATATAGTTTATGGTGAGTACTGAGTATGTAGAATTGCGTTAATTATTGAGACTACCCATAAGTTATTTGTTAACAAGAGTAATCACACAAATGACAACCTAATTAACTAAAGTGGTACAAATAACAATTTGAATAACTTGTATTTAAAAATTTTATAATGGTTTGATTGTATTAAAAAATTGTAAACGTATTTATTTATATCTCCTTATTATTAATTGACTTTAAAAAATCCAGTACTTTATAAAATAGTTTTTTTTTAAAAGCATTTTCGCTCATATGCAAATTTAAGATTTTTTTATATTTATATAACAGACAATGATTTTCTCAAACACTTCTCTTATAATTTAAATCACTAGTTAAAGAAAAAAGTTAATTTATGAATTAACTAGCAGCCTAGCAGCATTAACTATTAACCAAACAATCAATTCTTATTAACTAACAATTAATTTTAATAAATGTCTGTAAATTTATTAGTCATTGGTAACGAAGGTGAATATCCTAGGCTTAAAAAATAACAATAATAATAATAATAATAATAATAATAATAATAATAATAATAATAATAATAATGGGAAATTTTTATTGTGGGTGAAAATCGAGGAGTCCTTACGTACCGTTTTTGGTAGAATATAATGGTGAATAACTACAATTAAGAGAGACTTTATCGAAATAAATAAATAAAGTAATTGTGAAGGTACCAGTGATAATAATATAGTACTAATAAGTTAATAAGTTTGCGTGGGAATTGATGTTTGGACTTTGGTCTTATGGCCAATATTTTAGTAATTTAATTTTTTCCTTATAATTTTGTGTTATAGATTCCTACAACTTTTTTTAAAAAAATAAAAAATAAAAATGCTATGAAGGGGAATAAAAAAAGAGTAATAATAAGATTACTTAAGTGTCAAGAGATATTAGTTTGAAATTTGAATTAATATATTGGCAATGTTATTTTTAGATTAAATAACAATAATTAATTGTAAATTGTTAGGAAAGAAGCCCTATAAACCTAAACTATAAGTACCAGTTGATCGTTACTTGGAGTAGGAATAACAAGTTCAGGCCTCAACTTATTTTCTATTAAGAACTTTTTTTTTCCTTGAAAAAAAAAGTTCAAGAGCACTTACTTCTTTAAATTAGTGTATATACTTTTTTTTTTCTAAAAAGAATCAACCACTAAACAAGCCACAGTATGCATGGATGAACATGGAACTGCATATTTTTTAAATATCAATGACATCATTTTTTTAAAAAAAAGTTCATATCAATGACATCACTAAATTCTTAAAACGTACTAAGCGACGGGTTTAGTTAGATTTCAAAGCTATACCTAAAAGAAGGCTTGGTTATGCAAAATTTCAAATCAAATGTTTCACTTGATTAAATTTGATTAAACTTTATTACTATATATGTATGTATATGTATGTATGAGTGCAACTATATATATAGCCTTTTTCTTGAACATCTTATACAGTCTACGAGCTAGGAAATAAGTAGTGGGAAACCATACCATAGAGGATAAATAGAGGGTCGGGCGGAGAATCAAACCCATAACGTAAAGGCTTAAAGTCACGAGACCTGACTATTTGGACAAGTACTAATCCCCTCGCAATTATATATAGTAATGCCACCTTTCAAAATTTCTCCGTTTCTAAGTTTTCTTGTGAATGATTTTTCCGATAGTTAAATTTTCTTGAAGCTGTTTTTGCTTGATAGCCTAATCAGGCTAGGGAAAAATAAGAAGAAAAAAAAAAGTAAGTCAGAAAACAAACCGGAACTCACTACCTGCGGGAACCATGTCCCAACTGTATCAGCTGCTAGTAACAGCGTCACCGAGTGGGGAAGGTCCAATTAATGAAAAAAAAAAAACACTTGATCCTACATAATTAAAGTTAAGTGTGTGATAATTAATTATTAGAAAGGTCTGTTTAAAATGTGTGACTGAATATACGCTCGGTCGATTCTTTTTTTAATGGCCATGATTATATATGAATGATGCAGAGTGCAGACATTCATAAGATAAAATAAAATAGAATTAAATAGTAATAATAATAATAATAATAATAAATAAAAGAAACCTCACCCCCAAGGTCTTATTTCTTTATGCTACTAAATATCTGTCTTGCTGCCCCCACAACTTCTGTCAATCTCAAATTTTTTACGAAAGCAAAAATAATTGGATTTTGAGGTAATCTACTTAATTCTAATGATTTACTAATATTCTATTGGCTTGTACATGATGCACCAAGTTTAACTTTTACTATGGGAAAAATAATCTTTTGATTTCGTGATTGTTTTCCGCACTAAATCAAGATTGAAGTGATATAAAGTATTAACATTCTTCGTTATATCATATAAATTCTATTATACGGATTTAAATTTTATAAATTTTTATACTATTCCCGATTATTTGAAATACGGAGTATAGGTCGTTCAGATAAAAAAAAGAAAAAAGAAATACAAAGTATAAGTTTTTATAATATCTTAAATGATTATCAAATAAAATAGTGTTTATAATATCTTAAATTTTGTTTTCTAGGCATAATAATCTTATATTTTTATTCCCGTATCTTTTAAAGTAAAAATTATATTATATATATTTATATATTTTAAAACTACATAACTAAACGATTATAACAAGACACGAGTTGACTATTTTATTATAATAATATTAAGTTAAAGTTAAATAATAATAAATAATGTCAAAAGTCATATCATTCCAATGGCAAAAGGAGTAAAAATTTAGTGAAAATATAATATCTTAAGAAGCTAACACTTAAAAAATACCAATCTCAAAATTATTTTATGTAATAAAGTATTATATATCAAGTTATTAGGTAATTAATCTTGCATGTAATTTTAACAATCATAAACTGCCACTACAGCTATTAAATGGTGTATTTAGTTCATTTCGATTCGTTAAAATTTCGTTCGCAGGCCAACACAATGAGCTAGACAAACAACATAAAAAGGGTTTCTAAGCTTAACGAATAGGTTCGTGTTCATTCGTTGAACTTAACGAGCCAAGCATAAGCATACACACATAGTTGTTTGCAAACTCGGCTCAGATTGACGACTCGTTTAAAGCTCGTTTGCGAACACAAATAAATCTGTTGGGAACTAGTTTTGAGCGAATGTGTTCACAACCGATGTCCGAACTACTTTGTTGGACCAACCACATCAGCAGGCGACAAACAAATTAAGGGAAGCGATGCTGGCGAATCTGCTATGGTAATACTCCTAACGGCTAGTTGATTCCCTGCCCAGATCTCGCACACGAAGAATGGAAACCAAGATCTCTTAATCTGGGAAACTCTATTCTAAGGATCCGCACATTTATGGAAACAAGATCTCCAGCCTTAGAATAGAGGAAAGCCGATTCTCTTCAAATAGGACGGCCAAGGATTGAATTTGTACGACGCATTACTGATCTACACCCTTGTGCTATTGAAAACTTTGTGAAGAGAGAATCATATTCCTTCCGTGTTCGTGAGTTAATTCATTAGAAGGAAGATATCCGATCAATCATTTCCTCGGGTGAATTGATCGATAGAGAGCTACAGTGTGCTTGATTGAAGTTGACAAAATCAATCAAGGGTTTCGAGGAAGTCGTCAAACTCAAGAGCTTAATTGAAAAGATCAAGGAGAGTCGCCAACAGGTTTCTACCAAGGGCAAACTTGAAGGAGGAGCCTTCAAGGGATTGAAGCAAGGTCGGGGAGATCTTCACCAAGACAGGGGGAGTGTCTTGGTTTGACAATTCAGTCCGCTTGGTGATTGGAGTTGGGCGAAACAATTCACTATTGTTGTGATCGAGGATCAAACCAAAACAATTAGTGAATCTCCTGGATTGGTATCCCCCAGATGTAGGCTTGTGCCGAACTGGGTCAACAAACCTTGAGTTCTTTATTTTCACAGTTTATTTACTTTCCGCTGCTTTATTTCTTAAACTGTTTAACGTGTCCACGAAAGGTGCTTGAACTAGTTTTCAGGACCACTTAATTGGTTATCCACGCATAAGGACCTAACAATTGGTATCAGAGCGCACACGCTTTGGAAAGCGAGATCCAGACAAAAAGCATGGAAAACCAAGGCGGATCTGTAACCAGACCACCATTGCTCGATGGATCAAACTATGCATATTGGAAAGATCAAATGGAGGCTTTCCTCATTGCTCTGGACGAAGGGGCTTGGGATGCAGTAGAAAACCAATACCATCCACCAGTGAAAGAAGAAGACGGTGTAAAAACACTCAAACCAAGGAGTGAATGGACTGCTGCTGAGAAGCTTGCCGCTTCTAAGAACTCCAAAGCCCTGAATGCAATTCACAATGCTCTCACAAAAGATCAATACAGACTTATCGCTGGATGTAAGATTGCATATGATGTCTGGACTACTTTAGCCAATACCTACGAGGGTATGGCTCCGGTAAAGAAATCTAGAATCATTACTCTTGATGCACAATTTCATAAGATTTCTATGGATGATAATGAGTCTGTCGGCCAATATATTGGTCGTATCCGTGATCTAACCAACCAAGCTCTTCAGCTTGGCAAAGTATATTCTCAACAGGACATTGTAGGAAAAATCATTGGGACGCTTCCGGAAAGGTTCAATGCAAAGGTCGCAGCACTTGAGCTATACAAAGACTTTGATAAATTGCAGGTTGATGAACTAATGGGAATCCTACAATCATGGGAAATGGATCACTGTCCTAGGACCAAAAGTAAACCAGTGGCATTCAAATCCACGACCAAGGATGAGGAAGATTTCTCCATGGAAAATCATGATGACTTCAGTGACGAAGAAGAACTGGCCATGTTGTCCAAAAGGCTAAATCAGATCATCAAGAACCGTAGATCTAGATTCAACTCCTCCATGAAGAAGGATGCCGGGACATCAAACTCTAAATCCACTCAGAAAGGCTCGAAGTCTCTCGACAAAAATAAACCAAAACCTTCAAGGATTGAGGATGACAAGGAGATCATATGCTTTGAATGTGGGGGAAGAGGCCATATGAAAAAAGACTGTGCCAATCTCAGACCAAAGGAGTCCAGCAAATCCTATCAAGTAACATTTAGTGACTCTGAAGATGAGAAGGAGTCTGATGAACATGGTGTAAACTATGGAGTAGCCTTCGTCGGCACATGGGATTCGGACAGTGATGATGAACCCGAAACAGGTATGGGTCCCAACTCAGTCAATATGGTTTCCTCTAACATGGTTCACTCTTGTGCCAGGAATCAAGATGAAAGCGTCAGTAAACTCAATGATCTCTACGAAGAAACGTTCGAGAAGCTGGAAATATCCATTGCTGAATCAGTAGAATTACATGTCGAGAATGAAAGGCTAAAGGAACAACTCCAGAGTCTCACATGCAAAAATCAGGAACTTGAAAAGGCGTCCACAGAGCTGTCTGGACTGGTGAATGAACTACGTGAGAAAAATGCTGAGCTTCAGAAAGAAAACAAGGAACTGGAGGTTGAAAAAGTTGACTATAAACTGTGGTACTATAGTATGCTTGGGAAGAAAGACGCTCTTCACACAGAACTCACCGAAGTTCAAGAGAAACTTGCCAAGGCTGAAAGCACTCTGGCGGCTCTAAACAAAGGAAAAGCCAAGTTAGATGATGTAATTGCTATGGGAAGACCGAGCAACAACAAACAAGGCTTGGGATATCAAGCCTCAACTTCTCGTGGAGAAAAGAAAAGCAAGTTTGTGTCCGGAGGAATGCTAAGTGAACCCCGAACTATCAAGAAATCGTTCCATCCTGTAGGAAGAAACAAATGGACAAGGAGACCTCCACCTCCAATCCCACTCAGATGCGATTACTGCAAGCTTGAAGGCCACAAAACCAAAAACTGTGGAATTTTGGTAAAAGATCTACAAACAGGGAAACCCATCATCTGGCCAAATGACAAAATCAAGATGAAGCTAATCTCCATCAAGTGCGAATGGGTTCCTAAAATTCAGAACAAATGTCACGTTGCCTTTCTTTCACAAAAGAAGAATGCTGCAGACAAAGTGTGGTACTTCGACAGTGGATGTTCCAAACACATGACAGGAGAAAGAAGTCTGCTCAAACACTACAAAGAAATTAATGGAGGATTCGTTGTTTTTGGAGATGGAAAAAAGGGTGCCCTGATTGGTCAAGGGACCATTGAGAACAATGGCTCGAAGGAACTGTCACCTGTTTTCTTTGTCGATGGACTCCAAGCTAACTTGATAAGCATCAGTCAATTGTGTGATGAGGACCTTGTGGTGCAGTTTACCAAGAAAGATTGTCAAGTGCTCAATCAAGATCAAGAATGCATTATGAGAGGTTTGCGCTCTAAAAATAATTGCTATCATCTTGTTCAAACTTGCAATTTTGGTGCAGCTGCAGGTAAGGATCACATCACATTATGGCATGAAAAGCTTGGGCATCTTAACTTTAAAGATCTTATCAAACTCAGCAGAACCGGGGCAGTCAAAGGTCTTCCTCAATTCAATAAATCTAGTATAGTTCTCTGCAACGAGTGTGCCAAGAACAAACAGCACAGGAGTTCACACAAACTATCTGAACTCCCTGGATCAACCAAGTGTCTTGACCTATTGCACATGGATCTTATTGGTCCAATGGAAGTTGAAAGCTTGGGAGGTAAAAAATATATTTTTGTATGTATTGATGATTACTCCAGGTACACTTGGATAGATTTTCTCAGGGAAAAAAGCGACACATTCAAAGCCTTCGAGAAGTTGTGCAATCGACTCATGACCGAAAAGGACACCAAGATAAAACGGATTCGAAGTGATCATGGACGAGAGTTTGAAAATCAATCCTTTGAAGAATACTGTGCTACACATGGAATTAAGCATGAATATTCGGCGCCAAAAACACCTCAACAAAACGGAGTAGTTGAAAGAAGAAATCGAACCCTACAAGAAATGTCTAGAGTGATGCTCAACTCAAAGAAAGTGGCTGAATTCCTTTGGGCCGAAGCCGTGAACACAGCTTGCTACACCATAAACCGAGTCTACTTAAGGCCAAACTCTCTTATGACTCCATATGAGATTTGGAACGGTAAAAAGACCTCAATTACTTACTTTCATATTTTTGGTAGCAAATGTTTTGTTCTAAATGACAGGGAACATGTTGGGAAGTTCCAAGAAAAAAGCAATGAAGGAATATTTGTGGGATACTCTACTACAAATCGTGCATATAGAGTATATCTTCCTAAGACAAGGAAAGTACTGGAGTCCACAAATGTGATCATAGAAGATGTGACCAGCAAAGAGGATGTTCCTCCTCATGATGATGAAACTCCCAGTGGTCAGGATGATCAACACAGCTCAACTCCACCCACTTCTGATGAACAGTCCACCAAACGAGTCCAAACGCCAAGCATGGACACCTCGTCACGAGAAGCAGAACCTCAAAAGGACCTAAATGGACGCATTCACAAGCATCATGACCCTGAAGACATTATTGGTGATGTAAATGAAAGGAGAAAGACTCGAGGGAAAAAGATCGACTTCAAAGAGCTTGCAGGCTTGCACTGCTATACTTCAAAGATCGAACCCTCAAGAGTTGAAGAAGCACTTCAAGATGAACACTGGATAAGTGCTATGCAGGATGAACTACTCCAGTTTGAAAGAAATGAAGTCTGGACCCTAGTTGAAAGACCTCAAGACAAGAACATAATCGGAACCAAGTGGATCTTTCGCAACAAAAGTGATGAAAAAGGGAACATTACTAGAAACAAAGCTCGATTAGTTGCTCAGGGTTACACCCAAGTCGAAGGTGTCGACTTCAGTGAAACATTTGCACCTGTAGCAAGACTTGAAGCTGTCCGACTACTACTATCAATCGCATGCTCGCTAGGATTCAAGCTTTTTCAAATGGATGTCAAAAGTGCCTTCCTAAATGGCTGGCTGAATGAGGAAGTATACGTAGAACAGCCTAAAGGATTTGAAGACCCCCATCATCCTCAACATGTCTACAAGCTCAACAAGGCACTCTATGGGCTAAAACAAGCTCCTAGGGCCTGGTACGAAAGGCTCTCCAAATACCTGCTTGAACATGGATTCGAAAGAGGGAGCCTGGACAAGACTCTCTTTATCAAAAGAGAGAACAAAGGGATCCTCATTGCCCAAGTCTACGTCGATGACATTGTATTTGGATCAACACACCATGTGCTCAAAGACCAGTTCATCGAAATAATGGGTAAGGAATTTGAAATGAGCATGGTAGGAGAACTAACTTACTTTCTTGGTTTGCAGGTTGCTCAGAAGAAAGATGGAATATTTCTAAGCCAAACCAAGTATGCCCGAAACATTGTTAAAAAGTTTGGCATGGAGTCCAGCAAACCAGCTCGAACGCCTATAGGGACTAATGACAAAATGAGCAAAGATCCTAGTGGTCAAAGTGTTGATCAGAAACTCTATCGAAGCATCATCGGAAGCCTTCTATATCTAGCTGCAAGTAGACCGGACATAAGCTATGCAGTAGGTGTTTGTGCTCGTTACCAAGCCGACCCCAAGGAATCACACCTAAAGGCTGCCAAACGAGTGATCAAATATATCTCAGGAACCAGTGATCTTGGTATTTGGTACTCTAAAGAGTCTAATCTTTCATTACTTGGTTATAGTGATGCAGATTGGGCAGGTGATGCGGATGATCGAAAAAGCACAACCGGATGATGCTTTTACATTGGAACAAACCTAGTTAGTTGGTATAGCAAGAAACAAAGTTCCATTTCCCTATCAACTGCCGAAGCTGAATACATTGCAGCTGGAAGTTGTTGTGCACAGTTGCTATGGATGAAGCAAATGATGCTCGACTATGGTATTGATCAAGAAGTCCTCACTATACTATGTGACAACATGAGCGCGATCAACATCTCAAAGAATCCAGTTCAACATGGGAGAACTAAGCACATTGACCTTAGACATCATTTCATAAGGGATCTTGTCGAAGAAGGAATAGTGTCCATACAACATGTCGGAACTACTGAGCAGCATGCGGATATCTTCACTAAGGCTCTTGATCGAGAAAGATTTGAAAAATTGAGAAGAGATCTCGGGATATGCATGATCACTTAAATCCCTAAATCCATGGAATAAGTTTTATTTTTGCAAATTTCCTTATTTAAATAAAGTATATATATATTTTATTACCTTAAAAATTGTATTTGGAACTAACTATATTTTGTTCAAGACTTGATTTGCAGAATCCAAACCATACCTTGAGAAGAAGAGTAAAATTTTTGAAATCAAATTTGAAGTTGACGTGACAGGCGCGTGAGGCGGGAACGGTTACCTGCAAAATCACGTTCAAAAACGTGATGATTGTAGTTATGGGAAGTTGTGATCTTCTTTCCTTCTTTAATCAAGGGAAGTTTCCTTTCTTCTTCACCAAAATCCGTCTGTGATATTATTCCCTCTAGCTATTCTTCTCTCGATCTCATATAATCTCTAAAGTCCCTCTTATTTTGTAACAAGCAAACCAATATTCCCCTTCACTTGTTCTTGCCAAAAGTCTTTCTTTCAGCTACAATGGTGAAGACACGAGGAAGCCAAGGTTCCAAATCACAAGACCCGACCCCCTCCTCGACTGCTGGAAGCAAAAAGGGTATCTCACCCGGGGAGTCCAGTGCCAAGGGACGTGCGAAGTCAGTACAGAAGGCGATCATGGAGCAAACCATCTCTGAAACTCCATCCCTAGTTGCTGTGCCATTTCACTCCTCTTCTCCTTCCACTGCCGGAGAAAAGGGAACCCCCGGTGGTGTTCAGGATCCTCTCGACATTCGAGCCGAAGTTGCTGGTGCCATGGCCTTGAAGAAGAAAGACTCAGAGGCTCCGAAAACGAAAGGAAAGGCTATCTCTGCATCAAAGACCAAGGAGAAGGCTGTTGCAAAGAAGAACGCCTCCGTAAGTGAACTTGTGGAAACTGAAGTTGCCAAAGCACTCAAGCCCTTGGACTCTATTCTGGAGAACTTGCCAACCATGGGATCGAAATCGGTGAATGTTCCTGCTGCACCCTCAAAATCTGCACCCCCCAAGGATGCACAGAAGGTGTCCACTACAAAGCCTAAGAAGAAAACTCCCGCGAAGAACGCTGCTGTGGAACCAAGTGGTGTGACTGACCCTGCTCCCATCATCACCACTGAAGCAACCCCTGATGATCCTCTGGAAACCACTGCCCCAACTACTCAAACCAGTTCACCAAAGGCGACGGAACCCGTCACTGAACCACTGGACGAAGAGGAACTCGACTCAGACTATGTTCAAGAGGATGCTGATGAAAGCTCTGGAGATGAATCAATGATCGACATAAGTGATGATGAAAGGGAATATGCTGTGAACCTGATCACTGAAGAAATTTCCTGGACTGCCAGTCAAAAGCGAAAGCATATGTTGAGACCAGAACCTGAGAAAATTGTCCCTGTCAAAGAAACAGTTCAAACCGAAATTGAACAGGAAGAAGACGAAGAAGAGGAGGAAACTTCAAGCTCCGATGATGATGTCAACATAGAATCGGGAGGAGACACGGAACATTTTCAGGAAGATGCCCCTGATCCAACTGAGGGGGAGAACCCAACTGAAGAAAAGTCTGAAGAATTGGGGTCCCAAGACACTCAAAGCGAAGATGCTGAATCCAATGAAGAATCTAAAGAGGAGGAAGGCGAATTTGTAGAAGAAGTTGATGAAGATGCTGAAGCAGATTCTGTTGAAGAAGTTGAACCACAGACTGAGCCTCGTGTACCAACACCACCTGCCAGGAGTTCGCCCAAGGAGTCCGAACCCAAAAAGCGGACTCGTTCTGAACCTGAAGCCTCTGCCAAAGCCTCTGGATCCAAGAAAAGGAAGATTGCTGAATCCTCATCCGAGGACCATGAACCTGAAATCATTGATGCTGGGAACGCGATTTCCATTGACTTCTATTATGAAGTGTCCAAGCATTACTTCTCAACTGTCCTGGAGAAGATGAAGGTCCATCCAGAAATTCGCTTTGCTGCGGAACGATACGAGGAAATGGGGTGGCACAAGTACCTGGAGGAGAGGTCCCTTTTGTTTTGGGGAACTGAGATCAAACAATACAAGGGACAGCTAGTTAGGCATTTCTATGCAAACCTGAGCTCCGAAGTCCTCAACACCAAGAGCCCCTGGCTCGAACTCGGCTATGCCTATGGAGAACTGTTTGAACTCAAAGCCAGGGCCTTAAATCGCTTTCTCCAGGTACCCCGTACTTCTCTGAAATCTGTTTACTCTCGAAGTGCAAAGTTCCCCATGAATACTATTGCTGAGACTCTTACTGGGGTAGAAGGGAAGAGATTTCAAGGAAAAGGTTTAAGTGCAGGAGTTCTGACTCAAAGGTTTGCTATGCTGTATAAATTGTGTGCTCACAATATCATGCCCACTGCTAACCATTCTGTTGTGTCGAAAAGCATGTGTAAACTGTTGTTTGCTATAGACCAAAAATATGAGATCAATTATGGTGCACTTGTGCTTGAACAAATGCTGGGGTTTGCTGGAAAAGTCAAGAGGAAGTACAACACCACACTTCCATTCCCTGGTCTCATCTCGGAGTACCTGAAACACCTTCACATCATGGGAAGAAAACATGATCGTCCTGAGGATATTGCTGACTTCAAGCTCTCTGCCAACTTTGCTAAGAAGAAGCCAGACCTGGCTGGACCAGGGGGAAGGATCCCTGCAAAGGATGCTTTTTCCCAGCTTCGTGATGATCTCACTGACCATATCAATCATCTCAAAGTGTTGGAAGCTCAAGTTCATGTGCAGGTCCAATCCGCGGAAAAGATGCTCAGGCAGCTTCCTGATGTCTGGTCGGATGAAGATGAACCATTGGATACCAATCCAGAGGAGGAGTCCAGCGAGTCTGATGCTGATTCCTCTGATGCCTCAGAGTGATATGCCCTTTTTGGGCAAAATGTGTGCCAGAGGGGGAGTGAAGTTGATCTAACCGATGATGTTGATCGGTTCCTCTGGACACTTGAAGGAAGGAGTCTGCACCACCACCTCTGCTGCTGCTGCTGGGTAAAGTTTTTTTTGCGCTTTATGAACTCTTGTTTGAACTGATGAACAATCGCACTATGGCCTGTAATAATTATTTTGTGCTCTTACATATCTTATTTCATCATGATTGCCATGTGCTTGTTTTGTTGTGAATGCTCCTAGATTTTTAATAGGCGTACTTGTACGGAGCATTAGGTTAGTTTGTCTTGCCTTGGGGAATACTTGTAATCGGTGGTTGGGAATCAATGGGAAGTTATTCTTAATTCTGTTCTTGTATTTATTGTTTAGACATCGGTTGGACCAACTCATAAACTGGCCCACATTCTGCCAAAAAGGGGGAGATTGTTGGGAACTAGTTTTGAGCGAATGTGTTCACAACCGATGTCCGAACTACTTTGTTGGACCAACCACATCAGCAGGCGACAAACAAATTAAGGGAAGCGATGCTGGCGAATCTGCTATGGTAATACTCCTAACGGCTAGTTGATTCCCTGCCCAGATCTCGCACACGAAGAATGGAAACCAAGATCTCTTAATCTGGGAAACTCTATTCTAAGGATCCGCACATTTATGGAAACAAGATCTCCAGCCTTAGAATAGAGGAAAGCCGATTCTCTTCAAATAGGACGGCCAAGGATTGAATTTGTACGACGCATTACTGATCTACACCCTTGTGCTATTGAAAACTTTGTGAAGAGAGAATCATATTCCTTCCGTGTTCGTGAGTTAATTCATTAGAAGGAAGATATCCGATCAATCATTTCCTCGGGTGAATTGATCGATAGAGAGCTACAGTGTGCTTGATTGAAGTTGACAAAATCAATCAAGGGTTTCGAGGAAGTCGTCAAACTCAAGAGCTTAATTGAAAAGATCAAGGAGAGTCGCCAACAGGTTTCTACCAAGGGCAAACTTGAAGGAGGAGCCTTCAAGGGATTGAAGCAAGGTCGGGGAGATCTTCACCAAGACAGGGGGAGTGTCTTGGTTTGACAATTCAGTCCGCTTGGTGATTGGAGTTGGGCGAAACAATTCACTATTGTTGTGATCGAGGATCAAACCAAAACAATTAGTGAATCTCCTGGATTGGTATCCCCCAGATGTAGGCTTGTGCCGAACTGGGTCAACAAACCTTGAGTTCTTTATTTTCACAGTTTATTTACTTTCCGCTGCTTTATTTCTTAAACTGTTTAACGTGTCCACGAAAGGTGCTTGAACTAGTTTTCAGGACCACTTAATTGGTTATCCACGCATAAGGACCTAACAAAATCAAACTGAACAACATAAATATGTTCGTCAAACTTAATCAATAGGCTCGTGTTCATTCGTTAAATTAACAAATAAGCACAAAAACTCAAATTTTGGCTTGACCCAATTCGTTACCGGCTCTAACCACAATTAGTTTTATGGTTAAAGTTTCGCATGCGACTACCATTATAAGAATTTTTATTTTTGCCATAATTTGATGTTTATAACATTTAATAGTTAACGAATTTTATTCGCAATTTGATTGTAAATTGTAATACTCCTATCATTTAGTACGTAGCCCAATTGTTTTTTTTGTAGCCAACGAAGTTAATAAATTAAACAATCGTTTTGTGATCACTGAGGACACCATGGACCCCAACTCCAGAGTGAATATGCAAGACTACCGTACACACCGAACCGCGTGGCTACCAAGATCCCGGACCCTACAGCCATTGGCCATAATCACTTAATTAAGTAGTATAAATCTGAAGTTAATAGCAGTGGCCGGATTGTGACCTATAAAGTCTCCCCTCATTTCCTTTTTCTTCCTTTAATTAAAACTTTTCTCTTCTGCAGAGCAGGCAAGAGTTCGGAATTGCCAAATTTCCCAACAAGTTCTCAACAATTAATAAGTTCACATGGGTAGGCATTCTTGCTGCTACAAGCAGAAGCTCAGAAAGGGGCTTTGGTCACCTGAAGAAGATGAAAAGCTCATCAATCACATTACCAGATATGGCCATGGCTGCTGGAGCTCAGTCCCCAAGCTCGCTGGTGAGTTCAACAAACCAATTCCATCATTACAGTAACAAGCTAGCTAGCGAGGGGGCCGGGGTGGCGGTTTTCAATTGATTGAAATTTGTTGCATTTTATGTGTTGTTGTCTAGGGCTTCAAAGGTGTGGGAAGAGCTGCAGATTGAGGTGGATTAATTACCTCAGGCCTGATTTGAAAAGAGGCACATTTTCTGTGGAGGAAGAGAATTTGATCATTGAACTACACTCGGTTCTCGGAAACAGGTAAAATTAGAAAGTTAAAAAGATCCAACTTTTATTCCATCTTCTCGGTTCAATTAATTGTGGTGAATTTTGAATCCAACACTGGCTTAGCTTCTTTGTTATGAATTCCAGGTGGTCACAGATTGCCGCGCAACTGCCTGGAAGAACAGACAATGAAATCAAGAATTTGTGGAATTCGTCCATCAAGAAAAAGCTGAGGCAAAAGGGCATTGATCCCAACACACACAAACCTCTTTCAGACGTCGAGATTATCAGTGAATCCAAAAACGCCTCCTCGAATGACAAAAGTACAGCTTCTTCCAGCACCGATCATCTCAGCGGATTCATTGCTGCTGCTGCTGCACCTGATTTTTTACCGAAAACGTTCCCGGAAAACGCTCATCATTTATTATCACCTGATGATCACGAATTGTCCAGCCTCGCCGCGGCCTGCAGACCGCCGCCGCCATCGTATGACCTCTCCGGACTGCTCTCCTTTCAGCACGGCAGCAATCTGAATTACAATCCCAATCCCAATACAAACGCGAATATTCCGTTCTTCAATTCAGCCTACAAGCCCTCGGAAATGGCCATGCCGCATCATCAGTTTAATCCCACAATTGATGATAATTTCGTTAGTCCTTTTAGTGGAGTGAGCTCCGGCTGCTTCTTTGACTACAGTTCGTTCCCATTTGATCATCAGAAATCAGGCAAATTGGAGGATGTGAAATTCAGTTCCGAATTCCTGCAGCAATCCCAATTCGTGATGGGAACTACGGCGTCTGGTCATAACCAGGTAGCTTCTTCAAATTTGGGTGCCGATGGATCGTTGATGAACATAACAAACTGGCAGATGAATCAGCAGCAACAGCAGGCGTTCCAGCTTCCAGAAACGTACGGCAGGACCTTCCAGAGGATTCCGGCTGCCGTCTTTGGGCAGTTTTCTTAAATTTGTACGTAATTTTTTTTTTCCTTTTTTTTTTCCGGTCAGGCAATTCGTCGAACAAGGTGTGCTCCGTGTATAGAGTGTTGATATTCTTGATGTAACTAAATAGGGATTTATCTATCTATATTACATATACATACTTCTATATCATACATGAATCGTAATTTCCCTTACGTTTGCAGTTTCTTTCCTTTTTTTTTTTTTGTTGGAATAAAAGAAAAAAAAAACCAATAATGAATTTGGTCCTCAGGTCCTGTTTCATTTATTTCTTCAGCTTGTTTGTGGACTTTAAGGTTGTAACTTGTAAGAGAAAAAAACAGCGAAAGGAAAGAAACCCCATCTGTAATGCATAATAATACTAGCAGTAGCTAGCTTTCAATCTCCATGAAAATTCCTCTCGAGAAAAGGACAGTCTGTCTGCGGCCATTTTATGTGTTTATGTTCTAATATTCTTTTCAAATACACAATCAGTACAAGAAAATAAATGAAAACGAACAACACAATACATAATAAAATAATTAAATGCTTAAGTCTTTCATGAAGTTAAAGCCACCATTAACAATATTATATTAATACTACTAAATCCTAACACTATAATAAATTGAGTTTAAGAAATGAAAACTGGCTTATAATTAAATGGTCCCAATTCACAAATTGTCTAAACTATGAGATTCGTTTACACGGCGGTGTTATAATTAATTGTCTCAAGCAAGCATTGCATTGACAAGTATTTTAATACTACTAAATGTGTGGAAATTATATGTAATAATAATAGAGAAATTAATTAGGGATTGGGATGAATATAAGTTCTTACATGAGACGTGTAATGTATAATAGTCAGAAAAATAAAAAGAAGTGTTAGTAGTAATAAGGAGAGATGATGGGAGCCATATTCCCTTAAATGGTGGTCTATCGTTGTCTCCTGCGGATTAAGACAGTTTTCACTTGTTACAGAGACAGACACACTGTGATACTCCTCCGTTACTTTTTAGTTGTTATTTTAGAGATTGAAAGTGTTTCACAATCGTTGTCATTTTTAGGTAGTTGTAGGTCGTTATGCTATATTTTTATTATATTACCCTTCACTTTACATAAATACTATTTGTTGGACATTTATTAAGAATGAGTATAGTTGAAGGATAAAAATATAAATTTATGAGTTGATTAATGCAACTCTTGATTATTAAAATTGAGCTGAAAGAGATAACTATTTAAGAACTGAGGAAGTAATAATATTATTAAGAGGTAATAACTAAAATAGGCCACCAGAAGTAGTCATTTCCACTTTTAGACCACGATATTTTTATTTAGGAAAATAGGCCATTAGAAGGATTTCGGGCCTAAATTTAGGCCATTGGGTTGGAATTCGGGCTGCGATGGCCTAAAAATAGAAATGACTCCTTCTGGTGGCCTATTTTAGTTTTTTTCAATTATTTTTTTATTTTATGTAATTAAATTAAATAATACTCATTTTGTGTCATTATTTATGTCCTAATTTTTTTCTTTCTTATTCCAATATTTTTATTTCATTTTTATTTTAAAAATAATTAAATATTAATCGTCAAACATACATATCACCTTACATTAATAAATAAATATATTAAACTTTCAAATTACCCTCTACTATTAATAATTCCAATCCACCCACAACCACATATCAGTAAATCACACATAAATAAATAAATTAAAATTGTAAACTCATTACAATCATATTATATAAATTTTTAAATTACTTTTTTTAGCACTAAAAATGTGACGAATGGAGTAATATAAGATAAAATAAATATTAATTCAAATATATTATAAAATAAGTAAAACAAACACATATTTAGATAAATTATAAAATAAAAAATAAACATGTTTTATTATAAGTATCCCAAAATTTTCGGACATGGTACTTTATGCAGGGATAAATAGTAGTATTAAATACAAGGATATACTACTAGGGTTAAAAAATATAGCTTAAGAATTTATATAATGTGGTTGTAATGGATTTACAATAATTTATTTATTTATGTGTGATTTACTGATATATGGTTGTAGGTTGGATGAGAATTATTAATGGTAATGGATTTGAAAGTTTAATATATTTATTTATTAATGTGATATGATGGGTATATTTGGTAATTAATATTTAATTATTTTTAAAATAGAAATTAAAAAATGTTGGGACAAGAATAAAAGAAAGTAGGACATAAATAATGTCACAAAATGAGTATTATTTATTTCAATTAAATAAAATAAAAAATAATTCAAAAAACTAAAATAGGCCATCAGAAGGAGTCATTTCCACTTTTAGGCCATCACAGCCCGAATTCCAGCCCAATGGCCTAAATTCAGGCCCGAAATCCTTCTAATGGCTATTTTCCCTAAATCAAAATATCGAGGCCAAAAAGTGGAAATGACTTCTTCTGGTGGCCTATTTTAATTATTACCAAGGGCAAGTCAATTTATCCAGTTCCATTGTCCCACCACCATAATTGCATGAGCCTCCAGGTCCCATTTATACTACCCTACTGCCTACCTATTACCCTGCCTACTTGTTTTTCTGTCTAAATATATATTCCCTTTTTTCTTTTTATCATTTTTATTCGGGAAAAAGAAAAAGGGTAATGTTGCCCCTTCGGTGCTTCACCAATCCTACTATAGTAGTATATATGTATTCATTCCCCTTTCCTTTCTAAACATTCTCTAATTAAACATGTAGTAGTAATTGAGTTTTCAACTCTTCTAGTAAAAATCAAGCATTTAGCCATTTAGGGGAGGTGTGTGTATTAGTTGGGTTGTCAACTCTTATAAAGATCGACCATTTCTATTATACTCCTAATGAAATGATTACATATACTATAATTTTATTGAATCACATTTCAAAAAGAATTCGATAATGATAATGTAATTGTACAATTAAATGCACACTTGTCGTGAGTTCATTAAATGTTAGTATGAAAACCGGACCGGCCGGCGGGAGCAGTGTGCATTGACCAGGCGGTGGTCCGGTCAAGTTTTGCTCATTTCTAGGGAATCTAAAATAAAGGGCCCTTTTCGTAAGAGATGATGAGAGGACTTGGTCTATAATAGTCAAGTCCATGATTTCTAACTTTATAATTGAGATCCGATTGTCTACCTCACTCATTCTCTTTATTGTCTCTTTATAATTTATATTTATGTGTCTTAACCTCCACACACTTTTGCAACACTCGAATGTCAAATGTTAAAAAAAAGAAAAAAAGAATAATAATAATAAGTAATAAAGTAATTAAGAGCACAACGAACTGTTGTCAGGTCTTGTGTTCCAAACCTCATAGCAGTTGTATACTATTCCGCCCGTCCCACTAATTCTGTCACACTTTTCTTTTGATCTGTTCCACTTCAATTATCACATTTCTTTTTAGGAAATAATTAAATACAAACTCACTCTCATCATATCACATCAATAAATAAATAAATATATTAAAATTTCATACACACAAATATCACATTACACATAAATAAATTAATTAAAAATTCAAATGCATTCCAATCACATTACATAAATTTTTAATTTACTCACACTTTAAACACTAATTTATCCCTACATTAAATACTAATTATTCCCACATAAAATCGTGCCCAAAAAAAATGAGAATTAGTGGGACGGAGAGAGTACATTTTTGTACTGTATTTGGTTTTCTTTTCTTTCTCTCACTTTTTTTTTTGGTTGGGGGGGGGTAATAAACAGTTTTTACTCTTTTAATACGGCATTTACCTATATTTAGATTTAACTGAATGGCCACTTATTCAACCGAAAGATACTACAGTATATCTTTTTTCAACTGAAAGATACTACAGTATATCTTTTTCTTCACGAATACAAAAGGATTAATTAAATTTTTTGAACTAATTTTATGCAATGTAGGTTGTTATTCTTCAATTTCGTTAGGGTGCAATCACCCTTTTTGACTTGATGTGCTGTGGACATTTACAGCCGTTGATTGTCTTTAAAAATCGACGATTGAGATTAACTCTAAGGGTAGAAAAGTAATTTCATATATTTGCCATATTGTTCGCCGTTGGACGTCGTCTTCTTTGGATTTCCGAGTTCTCTTCTGTTTTTTTTTTTTTGTGACAAGTTCTCTTCTGTTTTTTGTTTGCTCTGTACGTGTTGCGGCGGTGTGAGGAAGTTGTTGGCAATTATGAATGCGATTAGCATGTCGTTGAATGCGTCGGCAACGTTTTCAGATTCGAGTTCTGCGTCCAATGGTACTTTTTAGCATTTTCGAATTTTGAGTATTTTTATCGCAGATCGTCGTTTTTGATTTTATGTATGTTTTTTGAGTTTTGAGTTCTTCTTTGATATGTTTCTCTTTTTTTGTGTTTTATGAAGTTTCATATCTATATGTTCATTTAAGCGTCAAAACGTTTGTACATGTGATTATGAGGGACAGAACCATTATATTTTCATCGATGCATGCCTAGCATTTTCAGCGATGCATTACTAGCTTTTTCAGCGATAACTGTCTAGCATTTTCAGCGATGGACGTTAAGCATTTTAAGCGATGGTTTATGTCAGCTACGTGTATTTATTATTTTAATGGGAATTCTTTGTTTATTTCTTCACAGGCAACATAAATTTGAGTGAGTTAAGTTTTGTTACAGCTGATGATGCGTTTAGTTTTTATTGTGATTATGCTCATAGTTTAGGTTTCTCGGTAAGGAAAATGTATGAGAGACCAAAGCCACATGAAGTTGATAGATTGTTCTATGTACAATATGCGTGCAATAAGGAAGGATTTCGTCGTGGTTGTTTGTTGGATAGTGATTCATCTTGTCGTTCTAAGAGTCTGAAATTTCGTAGGAGTGATGAAACCCGAACTGGTTGTGAAGCAAAGGTGAGGTTACATTATAAAACTGATGAAAAAGTTTATAGAGTTGTGTTTTTCTGTGGTGATCATAATCATGATCTGCATGGACCATCAAGGAAGCATATGTTGAAATCGAATAGAAGAGTTGATGAGTTACACAGTGTTGTTGCTGGTATACATGAAGAAGTTGGATTGTCATTGAAGTCATTGTATGACTTGTTGAGTATGGGTGCTGGAGGTAGTGGACTTGTAGGATTTTTAAAGGACGATTTGAAGAATGCACTTGTTAGAAGGCGGCAAAGAAATTTAAAAGTAAGGGATGCTGGTGTTGTATTGAAGTATTTCTCTGAGAAATGTGTCAGTAATCCATTTTTCTTCCATGAGTATGATCTGGATGATGATGAGAGAATTACAAATATCTTTTGGTCAGATGCTGAAATGAGGATGGATTATCAAGCTTTTGGTGATAGTGTGACCTTTGATACAACGTATCGGACAAATAAAAATTATAGACCATTAGCTGTTTTTGTTGGATTCAATCATCACCGACAGACTTCTATTTTTGGAGCTGCATTGATGCTTGATGAAACTCAAAGATCATTTGAGTGGCTATTTAAAACATTTTTGAAGTGTATGGGGGATAAGGCACCTCAAACGATTTTCACAGATCAAGATTGTGCGATGGCACCGGCAATTAGGAAAATTTTGCCTAATACCTATCATGCTTTATGCAGTTGGCACATTATAGAAAATGCGAAAAAAAACTTGAGTCAACTGTACACACCAAGGTAAATATTTAGTTATTTTTACTTTCAATTGTTTTTTCGATTTGGATATTGATATGTACATGTTGAACTCATTTTTTTAGGTTTGATAAGTTATTTCATCATTTGGTATATGATGTGAGGACAGAGATGGAATTTGAGGTGGAATGGGAATACATGCTATCAACTTGTTTCTCACAATCTGAACATAGGTGGTTGTCGACTACTTATAATTTGAGAAGTCAATGGTCCGCTGCTTGGTTTAAAAATCATTTTACTGCAGGAATGAGGAATACTCAGCTAAGTGAATCTTTTAACTCAGTTGTGAAACGGTATGAATAAATTTCATTTTCAGTGATAGTTGAATAGTTATTTTCAGCGAGGCAATACTGTTTTGATCAGCGAGAGGGTTCTATTTATTTCAGCGATGTGTGTTTGCTTTATGTAGTTGAGAATTTGATTTTCACATCCCCATATTGTGTTGACATTTCACAGGTTCTTAAGGCCAGTTGATAACTATGTTGAGTTTTTTGCACATTTTGAAAGGGTTGTGGAGTCAAGGAGGGATAATGAACGGATGGAAGATTTTAAGGCAGATGATAGACAAGTTTCTGCCAGGTTTATTATGAATCCACTATTGAAATATATAGCTGAGAAGTTTACACCAAATGTGTTCAATATTTTCAACAATGAGTATGATCTGTCATTTGGGTATGTGGTTGAGCTTCAACCAGATGCATTAATTTATCGTGTTTGCAAGAGAGAAGATGCAGATTCAAAGATGATTGGTGATCATGTCAATGTTAACATTGATGATGGTACAATTGGATGCAGTTGCAATATGTTTGAGAATATGGGGATTTTATGTTGTCATGCTCTGAGGGTGATGGATATTCTGTCAGGAAGTGGAGCAAAAGTGTTTCATACTATTCCAGATAAATATATTTTGCGGCGGTGGTCAAGGAATGCAAAATGTGATCTTAGTTATGTTGATGTTGGTGTTGGAAAAGAAACAAATGTGGTCAATGCAGCATCTAGATACCGGAAATTGTGTGGCTTGTTTTTGAAATCAGCAATTGTGTTGTCACGAAATGAGGATGCTTGTGAATCGTTTATGTATGACTTTGAGAGATTGATGAAAACAAAGTATGACAACATTGATATTAACAAAGAGTCGGGTAATTTCTAATCAAAGACATATTTATGTTTTTGCTTTTTTTGAAATTAGTGTTTCTCAATGTTTTTTTTTTTTTGCAGAGATTGGAAGTACATCAGATTACTCAAATTTGCATTTAAGGGAAAGAGAAACTTGTAAAGGGCGGAAGAAATCGAACAAGAGAATGGTCTCTATTTCTGAAGCTGTTCGGAAAAAGAAAGAGTTAGAACATCGTAAACGGATGCAGAAATGAAGATTTTTGTTTTTTTAGAAATGACATGAAGTGTATTGATCATTAATATTGTATTGATCGACTTAGTTCAGTGATAACTAATGCAATTCAGCGATGGTTACTTATATATGAAAGCGATGATCGTTATGCAATTCAGCGATGAAAGTTAGTTTAATAAAAAAAAATAACCGTGTAGTATTTAATAAGAAAATGTTACAATGTCTCAGAAAATCGCGTAAAGAATGCAATTCAGCGATGGTTACCTATTAAAAAAAGCGATCGTCATAGTGCAATTCAGCGATGGAGATGAGTTAATAAAAATAACTCATCAAGATTAATAAAAAAAATTTTACAATGTTTTTCAGAATTCGCGTAATTAATAAAAATAACCGTCTAAGTAATTAATAAGAAATAACCGTCGAGATTTTCACCGTGTAGTATTTAATGTCAATTTAACCGCCAATTTTCAATTTATCACTGTCGATACTTTCTCTAGGGCTTTTCAGCGATTTAGCGATTCTCTGCGTCTACGGCGAATGGCGATTGTTTTTCTACGGCGAACGGCGAACGGTGATACTTTACTTTTTGTTATCAAGAATGGCTGAAAAAGTGCATACTCAGGTCTGTTGCGTTCCATCTAGCATTTGTCTTTTAAATAATATCCTGAACGAGAGTGACGGAGATGGGAAGAAAGAGTTTATTCACGATACTTGCTTCAGTTGTCTGCTCATGTTCAAAATGTGCATGCTCAAGGTTGATCCTGTTATAACTTTGATTAATCAGTGGAGCATTCAGGAGGAATGCTTTATTATTGATAAAAACCGTCGATGGAGGTTTACAGATGAAGACATTCATAAAGTATATGGTTTGCCATGGGGAGTCGATAAATTTATAATAGATTTGAAGAATAATGAAATTGGTTATGATTTTGCTGATGAATTTTGTGAAAAGTATTCTCTTATTACGAATAAGAAGGAGCCTAATCGGATACCTGTTAAGGATCTTAGAGCTATTTTAGAGAATACAGAGAATACTGAAATTCCATTGGATGACTACTGGAGGATGTATGTTTTGTTTGCTCTGCAGAAAGTCTTTACTCCTAACTCAGGGAGGGTTGTAAACAAAAGGTATCTTCAGTTTCTTAGATCTCCGGAAGAAGCTTTAAGGTACAATTGGTGTCTTCATATTAGACAATTTCTTATCAAATCTCTGAATGAGTATAAGGCAAAATTGGATAAGGGAACCAGTGCTCAAGCACGCCCCTGTGGAGACCTGTTTTGCTTAATGGTAATTTTAATTTTGTATTTTTTATGCAATTTATATTTGTTATGTGATATATATTGTTGATTATGGTCATTGTTTGTTGATTATGTATCTTGTTTGTTTTTGTTTTTTTCAGCACATGTTTTTTGATTTCTATGAGCGTGAAGAGCTTCATTTGGTTGGATTTACTTGTAAAAAGGATCGATACTTGGAGATGGTTGATATCTGGAAGGTTTTCCCTAATGCAAAGTATCCAGATATTGACTTTAAGAAGAAATCGAGGGCTGCGAAAAGGACTGTGGAGGAAGATGACGATCGACTTAGCACTTTTGTTTCTGGTCTAAAGAAGAAAAGGAGGGGTGGGAAAGAAGTGGAAGATGAGCGTTTGAATTCTACTGCAAATGAACCAACTGCCAATCTTTCTAGGAGTGTGGATGGAGGAGGAGATGAGCAGTTAGGAGAAAATGTGGATTTGAATGCTAGTGGAAATGAAGAAGCTGCCAATCTTTCTAGCTTGCAGCCTATGTATTCACCTGTTGTCCATGAAGCTAATGCAAATGAGACAACTGATTCTGAACCAGTTGTTCATCTTTCTGATCACACAATGGACTCTATTGTGAAGATTGCTTGCCAATATATGGATGCTGATGCTTCAGGCAATGTTGATCCTCTCATAGAAGCATCCAGAAATGATGTTGAACCTTCCCCACACCCCCCTTGTGATCAAGATGCAGGTGAACTGTTGATTAATGTGGGTCGACGTCGTGAAGGAGAACAGTCAAATAATCTTGATATAACTGCAAGCGAAGGAGAAATCTTGATGGGTATATTAGCAGGAGCAGGAAATGTTGTGATGAGTCAAGGGGGTCCGGAGGTGACAAGTTTGCTGGAAGGAGGTGATGTAGATGTTGGGAATGTAAAAGACAAAACTGAAGAGAGAGTTGCCCCGGACACTGAAAATTTACCTGAAAATGTACCGAAGGTAGTTTTATAAATTTTGTACTTCATAATATTTTTTGAAGGTAGTTTCTGACATTTTTTTTTCTTTTTTGCTTTTTCTGTGTTGTTTATTTTTATTGCAGAGATCTTTATTTCGATTCCGAATCCCTTTCAGTTTCGATTCCTTGAATGTATGTACAGTGACAAAATGTTTGCTATAGGGGTTACTGTAACAAACTGTTTTGATATATTTTTCTTGTGTGATTTTTAGTTAGCACATGATGGGGCAAAGAAAGATGTAGCACATGATGGGGCTGAGAAAGATGCTTCACATGATGTGGCTGAGAATGCAGAGGTATTGTAATAGTTTTCAGCGATGGTTTCTGTGTTTTTCAGCGATGATATTTACCACATTTCAGCGATTTGGATATGATTGATATATTATCTTGTGTGACTTTAGTTTTTAATAGTTTTTAGCTATATCAATTGTGATGTAACAAAATGTTTTGATATATTTTCCTTGTGTGATTTTTTAGTTAGCACATGATGGGGCTAAGAAAGATGTAGGACATGATGGGGCTGATAAAGATGCAGCACATGATGTGGCTGAGAATCCAGAGGTACTTTAATAGTTTTCAGCGATGGTTTCTGTGTTTTTCAGCGATTAAATATTTCACATTTCAGCGATTTGGATATGGTGATTGATATATTTTCTTGTGTGACTTTAGGTTTTAATAGTTTTTAGCTATATCAATTGTGATGTAAATAGAGGTATTTTCTCTAATTTACTCTAGTATGTGTATAGATGCATGGAAAAGATGTGCCAACCTTTTCTTTGGGCTTATCCGAGAATGAGAATGTTGTAAGAGATGAGAATCCAGAGGTATGTCAATAGTTTTCAGCGATGATTTATATGTTTTTCAGCGATGACACTTTTCATATTTCAGCGATGATTGATATATCATCTGTAATTTTCAGGAACAAGCTAAGACAGTTGATAGAGCTAAGACAATTGAGAAATTGAAGGAGAAGTATATGCCTCCTAGAGTGATGATGATTGATCTCCAGCCTATTGAAAAATGCAACAAGTTTACATTCATGGAGATGACTTATACCCGATTTAAAGAATATCCAGAATTTAAGGCGTCATATACCTGTACTCCAAAAGAGTTGAATGTGGCTGTTTGGGCAATCATTACAAATATTCTAGGAAAGGTTGAAGCGAAGAACACAATTGTTTATGATGATAAAGAAATGAACTTGTCCAAGCTTGACATTGAAACACTGAGGGTTGATAGTGATTTTGGGGATATTGTTATAAACTGTTACGCGAAAGTGATCAACCGTCGTGAATTCGAAAGAGCCAATGGGAAACCAATGCTGAAATATTGTTTTTCATCATTATTTGCTATGAGTCTGATATATATACATACATACATATATATATATATTTAACTTCTTTTTGATGCATGATATGTTGTATCTTTTGAAACAGACATTTGCAGAGGCAGAGGTGGATGCAGATTTACCATTAAAAGATGGTGCAGAACTTGTTGATACATTCGTGAAAGATTTCAAGTTTTTTCCTGAAGAAATGATTGATGTGGTGTTGAATGCAGAGAGTGTAAGATACATTTTTGTTTTGATAATTTTGTTTATATTGTTGATCATTTTTAGATTCTAATTATATGTTTTCTCAATGTTCCAGTTCTTCTTCCCATATTGTCGACAAAACCACTGGGTTGCTTTTTCTGTTGATATGAGAAAGAGAAGAATTTTTTACTTCAACAGCAAGAATGCTGAAGGCGGGTGGACAGCTGATTATAATGTTTTGAATAGGATATGGTATAACTTGAGGATGCTGGGAAATACACTGATGAAATCTGAAAAATGGTTTGCATCATATCGCATGCTTTTCTCGCCGTTTGCAGAGCAGAAAGATGAGCACAACTGCGGTGTTTTTGTCATGTCTTATATGGATTATTGGGAAGGATTAATTATGGATGACATGTTGGCAGAAATGAAGAACAAAAGGTATAATCTGACAAAAAGAGCCAAGGTCTGCGCTGAAATATTGATGTCAGATGTCAATCAAAAGAAAGATTTTGTGCTAGGAGAAGTGAGTAGAGAGATGCAGTTGGTTGCCCAGCATAGTCAGTCATTTGAGGTAAAGAAACCAGCACCACCTAAGCCAAAAAAGAGTCGGAAAAAGAAACAATGATGAAATGAAGTGTTTTTTATGAATGAATGAACTGTTTTTTTTTTATGCGATGGATGACATCGCTTAAATGTAAATGTAATTTTTTCGTTGCTGAAATGTACATTGTTTCATCTGTTAAATGTCTATTGTTTAATCGGTTATATATATTGCACTTTTTGTGATCGCTTAAATGTACATCTCTTTATTCTTACATGGGCATTGTAAATTATGGAGTATTATTCTCTATTTGGCTGATTTGGAGCGATTCGGTCAGGTTGGGATAGCTGAAAAAGGAACTGATGTGGATCCTGAGGTTGGGATAGCTGAAAAAGGAACTGATGTGGATCCTGAACATGCTGAGCACATCAGACTTCTAAGGGAAAAAGTGCTACATGAGATAACGCGTAAGAACTGGCCAGTGCTGAGAAAGAATGCAAGACAGTACAGATTGATGAACAAGGCTGAGGCAGAGGAGTATCTGAAATATGATCTGGCACAAGATATGTCTTATTTAAAAGAAGCCCTGGAAAGAGACATGGTGTCTGCCATGATGGAGCGTTACAGAACTTCTTATCTCGAACTCCTCATGGAAATGGATCAGAAGGCCCTGGATTATTGTAACACAGGAAATAAAAAGAAGATCATGCATTATGATTACAAATTCAGAAGTCTAATCTGCAAACGTATAAAAGGAGCATGGGAACTGATGCTGGTGAGGATCACCAATCCACAATTTGTGAGAGATTACTTGAGGTTTGTACATAAACAGTTTGGCCAAAAGTAGGAAAAAACAGTTTTGTGAAAACGTTTGTAGATGTGATTATCAATTTTTCAGCGATGGGTATTAAGCATTTTAAGCGATGGTTATATATTCTTTTCAGCGATGTATATGTATTCTTTTCAGCGATGTGTATATAGCATTTTTCAGCGATTTGTATATGAGCATTTTATGCGATTTTATGTATGTGTTGTGATATGTTTCTCTTTTTATGAGTTTTCTGAAATTTCATATTTATACATTCATTTAAGTGAGTGCTGAGTTATGTTTGTACATGTGATTATCAGCGATTTCAAGAGCAATTTTTCAGCGATGTTTATATGGCATTTTAAGCGATGGTTTTATATGTTTTTCAGCGACAGAGAGCAAGCATGTTAAGCGATGGTGATAGATCGTCGTTTTTGATTTTGTATGTATGTTTCTGAGTTCTGAGTTATGTTGAGCGATGGACATCAAGCATTTTGTGATATGTTTTCTCTTTTCTGAGTTTTCTGAAAATTTCATATTTATACATTCATTTAAGCGACAAAATGTTTGTACATGTGAATATAGCATTTTAAGCGATGGTTCTTTATTTTTTTCAGCGATGGTTGTTAAGTATTTTAAGCGATGGGTCTATGTTGTTTTCAGCGATGGAAGGAAATATATTTCATTTTTATGGAGTGGCCTAAATGAAATGGGCCTAAATAAAATTAAATGGGCCTCGGAAAATTTTTTAAACTGTGAGCCTTATAAAAGGAATCACATTCATTTCTCGAATCTTCATTTCTAAACCGTTTCTCAAAACCCTAATTTCTCAAAAATGTCGTCCAAAAGAAGATGCACGGAAGAGAGTTCCAGTCGCACATCCGACTTGTTCACACAATGCTGGGAGATGTTCGGGAATTATCTGAAGGATACACATCCGACGTGTGACAATACGCGCGGACTGAATGATTTAATAGAAAAAATGTTAAACGCTGGGTATGTGCCGAAGAAGCATCTGGATATTCTTATTGAAACACAGGTATTTCTTATTGAAATTACAACTGAGTATGCTTAGGAACCTTTTGATTAATGGTTTAAATTGTTTTATGGTTTTAATGTTTAGAATGGTTTTTGGTTGGAATTGTTTTGAACTAATTATAGTTGTTCTAGGGTTACGAATTTATGCTTTTTTGAACTGATTATAGTTGTTCTAGGGTTACGAATTGTTTCAGTGTTTATGTTTGAACTGTTTGAACTGATTATGGTTGTTCTAGGGTTATGAGTTGTTTAAGTGTTTTATGGTTGTTTTAGTTATTAATTGTTTTTTACTGATTATTGTTGTTTTAATGATTTGTTTTGAACTGATTATGGTTGTTTTTTTAGTGATATGAATTGTTTTTGTACTGATTACGGTTGTTTTAGTGATTGTTTTGAACTGATTATGTTTGTTTTTGTACTGATTATGGTTGTTTCAAAAAATTGTTTCAGTGCTATGAATTGCTTTGTATCTTATATTTACATCTTATATGTTAATAAGCTATCTTTCTTATATGTTGAAACACAGGAATTTCTGTTGAAAATTATAACTGAGTATCCTGATATTGAGGCTGCTGAAAGATCTTATAACATCATGTATCCCCACTTCCAAGCTCTGGATATTCATATTGGTGTCCTCCAAAATGAAGGCAGATCTAATGGTGGTGATGTGAACAGACGTTCATTTGATCCAACACAGCTGCGTGAAATGTCAAATCACTATCGCAGCGTTAAAGTCTCATTTGCAAATACTCCAGGGCAGTTGAGAGAACGCAAAAAGGCTTTTACAAATATGTGGGAAGATCTGATTCATAGGCTTAGGGCGATGCATCAAGCCATCTCTGATCCAGCTAATATCCCGGCTGTTTAATATGTTTTTGGAATGTGTTTTGAATGACTCTTGAATTGTGGTGTTTTGGAATGACTTGTTTTTTGTGAAGTTTTTGGATGTTTTTATGACTTTTTTGAATGGTGTTGAATGTGTTTTACGACTGTGATTTGAATGAAATGTTGAAAGATGAATGTTTGATTTATGGTTTGATTTATGGTGTTGAATGTTTTATGACTTTGAATGGATTTAACTGATTTTAGTGTTTATGAATTATTTCAGTGATTTGTGGTTTTTATGATGTATCGCTGAAAAGTATATAGTGAACTCGCTTAAAAGAATAGCTGTTCATCGCTGAAAAGTTATAACATCTCTGCAAAGCGTATTCGCTTAAAGGAATCTCAATCATCGCTGAAAATAATAGTACAATCTCGATGAGATGAAGCACATACCATCGCTGAAAAGTATAATGTTATATCGCTGAAAATAATGATACAAATTAATATGTTTTAATTAGGAATCAATAATTTCGTTAAAAATAGTATCTTAAAGAAAACAGTTGCACTTCATCAATAGTGTACCATTATTTTCAAGTCATCGCTGAAAATAATGGCACACTCTCGCTGAAATGAACTAAGTTACATCGCTGAAAAGAATAACAATGTATCGCTGAAAATAATGATACAAATTAATATAATTTGTGTCAGTAATATGTTGTAATTAGGAATTAATAATTTCGTTAAAAATAAAAACATATGATGTATCGCTGAAAAGTACACAGTGAAATCGCTTAAAAAATATATCATTTATCGCTGAAAAGAGTACGTAAACATCGCTGAAAAGATATAATATCTCTGCAAAGTGTAGTATCTCGACGAAAACAATTGCACTTCATCGAGAGTGTAACATTATTTTTCAAAAGTCATCGCTGAAAATAATGACGCACTCTCGCTGAAATGAAGGTATTCCCATCGCTGAAAAGAATAATGTTTGTATCGCTGAAAATAATGATACAAATTAATATAATTTGTGTCAGTAATATGTTATAATTAAGAATTAATAATTTCGTTAAAAATAAAAACATATGATGCATCCTGCATTCTGTATCGCTGAAAAGATAAAATATCTCTGCAAAGTGTATTAGTTGCACATCTCGGGGAAAGGAATTTTGAAGTCATCGCTGAAAATAATGTGGCATTCTCGCTGAAATGAATAACATTCCCTCGCTGAAAAGAATGAAGTTGTATCGCTGAAAATAATGGTACACTCTCGATGAAAATGAAGCATAGTGATGTATCGCTGAAAAGAATAATGTTTTAATTAGGAATTAATAATTTCGTTAAAAATAAAAGCATAGTGATTTTTAGTGATTTTTTCTGTTGTAAGATATTTTAGGATACAAATCCGTTTAAGATATGCAGTAAATCCGTTAAAGATACGTACTAATCCGTTAATTTCGTAATTAATAAAACCGTTCCATATTTTAATTGGACAACTTTACCCTTTTGCATTTACAACCATTGGATTTTAATTGGACGATCAAGATTTTCGCCTTGATGTGCTGCGGATTTGTTCAATCGCACCATAACCGGACCCGTTATTCTTATCATAATTTTATTTTAAAATGTGCTACAAATTATACATACTATATACTAATATAGGATCTGAGAGTCGTATGTAATAGTATATCGTCTTTGGAGCGAAAACGACGGGTGATGCTACTGCTGGCCATGAATTACCATTGATCCTATGATTTATTCCATGCGTACGACAAATTCTTTTTTTCTTTTTTTGTTTTTGGGTAATTACCTACGTTCAAATTGGTTAAATTATTTTACCGGATATGTTCAAATTAAACGTACGTACTTAAGACTTAAGAGGGTGATAGATAACGCACAAATTAAACTAATCAACAATATTGACACGTTGCCCTTTTGTACCTATTGAAAATTATTACTTCATCCATTTTAAAGTTTGCTACATTTGTAAATATCATACTATTCACACAAACACTTTAATTTGAAGTTTTATCATATAGTTATACAAGTTAAAATATAGTTAAGTGACATTTTGTTAGATTCGAACTTTTAGAATTTTTACTTAGCTTGTACCGAATTTGAGTTATTAATGATTTAAAATGTGTATTGACTGCATGCTGAATAGATCCGTAGTAAATAAAAAATAACAGAGGAAGTATAATATAAAGCTCAATAAAATCCATTTTTTTTCCTTTCTCGTGCTGTTTTTTTTTTCAGGCAATCTTTTAGTACATCATATAGACAATGCAAAAAGAAAAATAAAATTGGAAGCCAATGATTTGGGAGTCAAAATCCATAATAAGTGTGCCGGTCATCATATGCTGCAAGCGCACATGTGTTACTTCCTTACACTTCCATTATTTCATTGTGTACGTGTAACGATTATTAATTAGTAAAATTTATACGTAGTACATATATAAATTTAATTATATATATGTATTCACAAGTTCAATTCATTGTGTAAATTGGCCAATCATGTCACAAGGGGCTACCTTTTAAACAAGTGTACGTACATGTATCAAGTTGAATTAAACTTATTAATTATTATTATTAGCTTGTGGATATTGATAAGTATTACGTAGTGTCAAATCAAATCAAGAATATTTCTCCCAATTGGATTTAACCTTAGTGGGTTGGATTTTACTTATTTAGTACGTGGAATGTTTTCAATTTAAATTCGTTGAATTTCAATTTAAATTCGTTCAATTTAGACACCATTAGTCTAAGTATGTCTAGTATGTACGTGTATATTGTGTACTTTTATTAAAATTGTGTTTATAATTATCATTTGAAGTTGATTTAAATACTATGATGAAACTTTAGTTGTTCAAGTAAATTTCTGTAATTAAATTTTATGGATCAAAAGCTTACTTCAAAGAAAGAAGTAGTGTTATATATATATATATATATATGTATATATATATATATATATAAACTAAATTTCAGCCGAATGATGTAAAATCGTATTAATCAAATTATCAAATTTACTGTCCAATTATCACATGATAGACCTTGTACATACATAGAAGTACTTTTTAAAAGGCCTGAACATGTTAAACTTTGTGTACATACATAACTTTTTTAAAATTACTACATGTGATTGTTATTATTATTATTATTATTATTATTATTATTATTATTATTATTATTATTATTATTATTATTATTATTATTTCGTTCGTTTCAAATTATTCGATCATTTTTTCGGGTATTTCAAAACAATAAATTATTTTTTATACTCCTATTTGGTAAAATAAAGTGGGTGCGAAAATAAAAAAGAATAAGGTGTGGGGGAAAAGTGGGATGAAAATAATATTTTATTAAAAATAATTTTAAGAAATGATAAATTAATTTGAAAGTGAGGCACGAAATATGCGTCCAGGCAATTTGACCATCCAATAGAAAATAAAATAAAATAAAAGGCGGTGTCCCATGAAAAATCGAACCCTTTTTAGGACCTGAAAAATGGAACTCTTTTCAACTTAGGTACAATCCAAAAGGACAAGCAAAATTTAATGTGCAGGGAAGAAAAATGACCCAATAATGCAGAGAAAAAATTTCAATGATATACAATGAGCTCAAAGGGATTTTGAAGAATCAAAGAGTGGCCCATTCAATTTAAATACTACTCATTCCTCCCACGAAATTTAACTCTTATTCCTTTTTGGGGTGTCACACGAAGTTTGATTACTTCCCATTCTTAGAAAAAAAATTAAATTAATACTCCGTATAAGTTTGATTGGAATCTTAATTATTGTCAAATCACATTAAAATACTTACTTTTACTATTCTGCACAAATTCTAATGCATTTTTACTTTCCTACATAAAGTCCTTTATGTTTCTTTAACTCTTAATATTATAAAATTGATACAAATAAAAATTTTATAAAATATATATTCTAAAACTACACGATTAGACGATTCTAACAAGACCACACTTGAATATTTTTTTTTAAATTACATCATTACAATAATATTAAGTCAAAATTAACCCTAAACCCTAAACCCGTTCAATCTTCGCGGGACGGAGGGAGTACTATATTTCAAGTGCAAATATATACTTAAATCCTTATATCAAATGGGGATGAGGACTTAGCCCAAGTGGTTAATTCCCTTGACTTCCAATGGAAGGTTTGAGGTTCGATTCTCCACCAGCCTCCTATCACTCCCTTATATTCTTCTTTGTAATTGTGTGACATGGGCTCTCACTATCCATTTTCCAGGCCCTCAAAAAAAAAATCCTATTATCAAATATATGGTGTGGGGGCTAATCCAAAAAATATATATATGGTGTGGGGTATTATGCAAAGGGACTCTTTTAAGTGCCCACGTGCGCACACGAAAATTTGGGCTCCCCAAATTAATTGAGGTCCCGGTTATATACACACTATATATTTCCACGAACACACAAGGATTATGTCACATCAGCTTAAAATAAAAAGGTTATGGGCACTCTCTATTTTTTTAACCCATTTTACCCTTGGAATATAAAATCAGCAAGAGGAGGGAGATGGAGAGAGACCGAAGACACACACCGATAGACCCAAGCTGTGAAATGTCGAGGACGCCCGGAGGAAGGGCTACTGCCGGCGGTGGGCGTGGAGGCCCCGGCGGCGGCGGGCGTGGTGGATTATTTTGTATGATTTGTTTTCTAAGGTAACGACTGCAATAATTTTTTTAAGAAACATCAGCAATCGGCCAAAGCCGGCCGTCTGCATAAGATGAGGAACGACCATGATTGACCGTTCGTTTTGAGGAGTGACCGGCCAACACTGGTCGGCTCTTAATTAAAAAAAAGTAAGCACAACGAACGGCCATCTCTGGCCGTCCGCATATGAGAAGGAACGGCCACTAATGGCCGTTCAATTTGAGGAGTAGCCGGCCAATAGTGGTCGGCTTTCATTGCCATAGTATTTATGTAGTGCTGACACAGATGCATTTTAATTGGACCATGCACTGTTGTAATTTTCTATGTAATGTGAATTTTGAAACTCCACATTGTTTTTATAGCCATTGGACCGCCATGCATAAGTGATTAGATTGATAAGAAACAATAATATTGTTTGCTTGGATAAGATGCTTTCGTCCTTATTTTGTTATGGTTTCCTGAATCCTATTTTGGCCGTCCGCGTAAGAGGAGAAACGGCCATGCTTGGCCGTTCGGTTTGGGAACTGGACGGCCACCATTGGCCGTTACAATATCATTATCGAATCACAGTCGAAACCTGGGTTTAGGGTTGTGGATAGCGATAACCACAGTCCAAACCCTCACTCGGTAGCATTATCATTATCGAATCCAGATTTTGAGTACTCGTATTCATATTCTGTTGGGTGATATTGATATTCGTATTCATCCTCATTATTCATTCATTGAATATGAAAAATATGGGAAGGAGAAAACCTGGTTTAGGGTTATGGGTTTTGGTTTGAATGCCAAGAGAAAGAGAGAAAGTTGTGCGTGCCCCAATCCTCGTGTATTTGATTAAGTAGGGGTATTTGTGATATTTTGCGTCAAGATTGTGTGCCCCTAACATTTTTTGTGGGCATATAACCGCCACCATTAATTGAATATGACGCTTTATATTTTTCATGAAAATAAAGTGGAGCCATGTTAGATTTCAGTGTATTCACATAAATATTTTAGAGTCTTTAGATGATTATTTAATATATATATATATATATATATATATATATATAATTATTTTTAGATTATTACATATCTAAAACCAAGGCTCGATTCACTGAGATTTATTTAAGGTTCTTGGTATGAAATGAAATAATTTGAAAGATCGGAGACCAATTAATATGAAAATGACTGATTTGGATAGATGATAAATGGAACAAAACAAAAGTTTAGGACTGAATTGACAAAAGATAAAAGAAAATGGACTAATATTATGCCCACGTGTCAGGTTTAAATTTAAATCATTGCCACGTCATCGATTAGAGCATAATTAGTTAACAAGTGACTGATTTGGACATAATTAGTATTTGTAGCGGACTATTTTGGTAATAAAATAGAAAAAGGACTTATTTGAATTTTTGGAAAAGAAAAAGGACTTATTTGGCCTTTTTTCCCATAAATAGTTTAGAGTCTTTAGATGAGTATTTAATATATATATATATAGATATATATAATTATTTTTAGATTATTACATATCCAAAACCAAGACTCGATTCACTGAGATTTGGATAAGGGCTTCACCCCGCAGGGTAATTAAGTAAAATATGAATTTTAATTCAAAAAATAAGTATGCTGAAATTGTTATAGACTTATAGGTTCATGCATTTGTAAGTGCATGAATGTGGATGTCAAGTACTACACTCAAGTCTACGTAGTTGATTTACAAATTGTAACTTATCCGATAATTGTAGGCGGTTTAGTTTGCCTATATATACCTATGTATATTGTAAACTACAGAAATATAATTCCCCTGGCTTTTACTCTCTACTACTCATATATATCAATATCATCATTACGGAGTATATAGTAGTAATCATTACATATTTACTCAACACATATACATCTTCATCCATTTACTCATATAACCGATAATATACAACACGTTATCAGCACGACTGCTTGGAGTTTGCCATCCTATCGAAGTTCTGTTCGAGGCTTTCCGAAAATCCTATCAAGTATACTGCTACTATTTTCAATACAAATATGACTAATCTGACAAAACAGGAATTTATGCCACTGGAGAGGTCCGGGAATAATTATTTATCCTGGAGAATGGATGTCGAAATCCATCTGGAGTCTATGGGTCTTGAAAACACCATAAAGAAAGAAAATACGGCCACAGGCCAAGACCGTGCCAAAGCTATGATTTTTCTCCGACATCATCTTGATGAAGGATTGAAATTAGAGTATTTGACGGTAAAGGATCCACAGGATCTATGGGAGAATTTAAAGAAAAGATATGATCATTTGATATTGATCAATCTCCCGAGTGCCCGACATGAGTGGCACCAGTTAAGGCTGCAGGACTATAAGTCCATAAATGATTTTAATTCAGCCATGTTCAGAATTACAGCACAACTGAAATTATGTGGCGAAAAAATAACTGAAAATGATATGCTAGAGAAGACATTCTCTACTTTTCATGCCACAAATTTACTGTTACAGCAGCAGTACAGAGAAAAGGGATTCACAGAATACTCCGAACTGATTACTTGCTTACTGCTGGCAGAGAAAAACAATGAGTTACTGATGAAAAATCATGAGTCCAGACCGACAGGAAGTGCTGCATATCCTGAGATGAATTTCACAGAATCATCTCATCGTGGTCGTGGCCGTGTGGGGCCTCGTGGGCGTGGCCGACGACATAGTCGTGGTCGTGGTCGTGGAAATGGTCGTGAAAGAAGTAATGTCTATATAAGGCCAGAACCATATCCACGTAACAAGAATTCTGAAAAAAAGCCATACAATAGCAATCAAAGCAGTGCCTCAAAAGATTATAATGATAAAGGCAAAGCAAAAGTTGAAGAAAAATGCCACCGTTGTGGTATGGAGGGTCACTGGTCCCAAATATGCCGCACAGCAGGTCATTGGGTAAAGTTGTACCAGGACTCGTTGAAAGGAAAGAACAAGCAGGTTGAAACAAACTTTGCTGAACAAAATCCTGAGGATATTGCCACTACAAGTGATGCTATTGTGAATGCAACTGAGGCCACTAACGATGATCTGCTCATAGAGCCAGAGTTTGATATTGCAGACTTCTTCAATGACACTGCATAGCAGTTTTAGTTTTATTGTACCTTTTGAATTTTGTTATACCGTTGTAGTGTGTATTACTGTACCTTTTGTATTTTGCTAAGTATTGTATGAATTATCATTTTGTTACTGATATATGTTATTTTCTTTTTCAAAAATGCCAGAATGGGGTTACAAATTGGTGATAATGAAATATGTCTGATAGACAGTGCTTCTACGCACACGATATTAAATGATAAGCAATATTTTTCATACTTGAAAATGGGAGATAGAAATATTAACACTATAAGTGGAAGTGCAAATATAATAGAGGGCTCTGGCATAGCCAACCTTCAGCTCCCCAAGGGGACAAAATTGATTGTGAAAGATGCACTCTTATCTCCCAAGTCTCGAAGAAATTTGTTGAGTTTTAAAGATATTCGAGAAAATGGATATCATATCGAGACTTTGACAGCAAAAGGAAATGAATACCTGCTGATTATAAATACCGTTTCTGGTATAAAACAAGTGTTGGAAAAATTGCCATGTTTATCCTCTGGAATATATTATACAAGGATAAACAATATCGAAAATTATCACCTGGCAGACCATAGGTCTATTGTTCCCAATGAATATATGATTTGGCATGATCGCCTAGGTCATCCTGGATGTACAATGATGAGGCGGATTCTTACAAATTCCCATGGCCATTCATTAAAGGGACAAAAAATGCAGCATCACAATGATTATGTATGTGTTGCTTGCTCCCAAGGAAAACTGATTGTAAAACATTCACCAGAAAAGGTGGGAACTGAATCCCCTAGTTTTCTTGAAAGAATTCAGGGTGATATATGTGGACCTATAGATCCACCTTGTGGGCCATTCAGATATTTTATGGTGTTGCTTGATGCTTCAACCAGATGGTCTCACGTGACATTATTGTCCTCACGCAACCATGTGTTTGCGAAATTACTAGCTCAAATCATACGATTAAGAGCACAGTTCCCTGATTATACAATTAAAAGTATCCGTTTGGATAACGCTGGTGAATATTCATCCCGGACATTTGATGAATATTGTATATCGATAGGCATAGCCATCGAACATCCTGTAGCCCATGTGCATACACAAAATGGACTAGCTGAATCATTTATTAAACGATTGCAGTTGATCGCTAGACCATTATTAATGAAATCCGGGTTGCCAGTTTCAGCTTGGGGACATGCTATAATGCATGCAGCAATGTTGGTGCGATTAAGACCGACAAGTTATCATAGATACTCCCCATTACAATTAACATTTGGGCATGAACCCAATGTATCCCATTTGAGAATATTTGGTTGCGCAGTTTATGTCCCAATAGCACCACCACAGCGCACCAAAATGGGACCCCAACGAAGATTGGGAATATATGTCGGATATGAATCACCCTCGATAATACGTTATCTTGAACCATTAACAGGGGATTCATTTACAGCAAGATATGCTGATTGTCATTTCGATGAATCACATTTCCCGACATTAGGGGGAGAAAAGGATCAACCGAAAAAGAATATAAATTGGAAAATCCCGTTGGATTTCCTTGATCCTCGTTCAAAAGACTGTGAAATCGAAGTACAAAGAATTGTACAGTTGCAACAAATTGCAAACGAACTGCCCGATGCATTATGTGACTCTAAAAGGGTTACCAAATCTCATATACCGGCAGCAAATGTTCCAGTCAAAATTGATGTTCCAAAGGAACACATTATCAGTGCTAAAGATGAGTCTGATGCACGCTTAAAGCGTGGTAGACCTCTAGGTTCCAAAGATAAAAATCCTCGAAAGAAAAGAGGATTGAATAATGATATTGATAAGATACATAGTATCAAAAGTGACAAAACTGAGCCTTGCGGGGACTCGACTCTTGAAGAGCAAAATCATCAAAATGATGAAATATCTATAAATTTTGTCACAAATAGAAATGTTTGGAATCGAGAAGAAACATCTATTGATGTTGCATTTTCATATAATGTAGCACTTGAAATTATGAATGATGATGAGGATTTTGAACCAAATTCGGTTGACGAATGTCGGAAAAGACATGATTGGCTCAAATGGAAAGATGCAATCCAATCAGAATTGGATTCCCTGGCTAAAAGAAATGTGTTTGGACCGATTGTCAAAACACCTGAAAATGTAAAGCCAGTTGGATACAGATGGGTTTTTGTACGAAAAAGAAATAATGAAAATGAAGTTGTAAGATACAAAGCGAGATTAGTCGCCCAAGGCTTCTCACAGAGACCGGGTTTTGACTATGATGAAACTTATTCCCCAGTAATGGATGGAATTACATTCAGATATCTTATTTGTTTAGCAGTACATGAAAAACTTGAAATACGACTCACAGACGTCGTTACTGCTTATTTATATGGAACATTAGATACTGATATCTATATGAAAGTTCCAGAAGGGTTCAAAATGCCACAGGCATATGAAGCAAACCCAAAACAGATGTATTCCATCAAATTACAAAGATCCCTATATGGGCTTAAACAATCTGGGAGAATGTGGTATAACCGATTAAGCGAATGCTTACTTCAAAAGGGTTACATAAACGATCCAATATGCCCATGCATTTTTATAAAGAAAAATGGGTCAAGATTTGTTATCATTGCAATATATGTTGATGATATCAATCTAGTTGGATCCCCTGAAGAGATTCAAATTGCTGTTGAATATCTCAAAAGAGAATTCGAAATCAAAGATTTTGGAAAAACAAGAAAGTGTCTTGGTTTACAAATTGAATACTTGGATAATGGAATTCTTGTCCATCAAAAGACCTATACCCAAAAGGTCTTAAAACGATTTTATATGGACAAAGCACATCCATTAAGTAATCCAATGGTCGTAAGGTCACTTGATCCTAAAAGAGATCCATTTAGACCAAAAGAGGATGATGAAGAAATACTTGGGCCACAGGTCCCATATTTAAGTGCCATAGGAGCACTAATGTATCTCGCAAACTGCACTAGACCAGATATATCATTTGCAGTGAATTTATTAGCGAGATTTAGTTCATCTCCTACTGAACGACATTGGAAAGGAATAAAACCTTTATTCCGCTATCTCCAAGGGACGATTGACATGGGTCTATTTTATTCATACGATTCTCGACACGAATTAATCGGCTATGCCGATGCTGGGTACTTATCAGACCCACATAAAGCTAAGTCACAGACTGGCTATTTAATTACATGTGGTGGTACTGCAATATCGTGGAGATCCACGAAACAAACATTGACAGCCACCTCATCAAATCATGCTGAAATCATAGCAATGCATGAAGCTAGTCGAGAGTGTGTTTGGATTAGATCCATGACTAACTATATAGAAACGAATTGTGGGTTATCGTCCGAAAATAAAAACCCTCCAATTATTTTATATGAAGATAATGCGGCTTGTATAGCGCAATTGAAAGGGGGTTATATTAAAGGAGATAGAACGAAACATATTTCACCAAAATTATTTTTTACTCATGATTTGCAGAAAAATGGTGAAATAGATGTGCAACAAATCCGATCAGCTGATAATCTTGCAGATTTGTTTACCAAGGCACTACCGACAGCAACATTCGAGAAGTTGGTGAAAAGTATAGGGATGCGCCAACTAAAGAATCTCAACTGATGTTTCGATCAGAGGGAGAAGTAAACATACAAGAATAATGTACTCTTTTTCCTAACTTGGATTTTTTTCCCATAGGGTTTTTTCCAAGTAAGGTTTTAACGAGGCATATTCTTTGTATCGCAGACATCCAAGAGGGAGTGTTATAGACTTATAGGTTCATGCATTTGTAAGTGCATGAATGTGGATGTCAAGTACTACACTCAAGTCTACGTAGTTGATTTACAAATTGTAACTTATCCGATAATTGTAGGCGGTTTAGTTTGCCTATATATACCTATGTATATTGTAAACTACAGAAATATAATTCCCCTGGCTTTTACTCTCTACTACTCATATATATCAATATCATCATTACAGAGTATATAGTAGTAATCATTACATATTTACTCAACACATATACATCTTCATCCATTTACTCATATAACCGATAATATACAACAGAAATGAGATATATACTGAATACTGTCGATCAAATGTGCCACTACAAACGCTGCTGGAAAATTATTTACACAATTACACATTACCAAATGCAAACTTTAATATATACTATAATTAATGCTAGAAGTATAGGTATGGGCCATTAAAAAAAGGTATGGATGGAAAATTTGAAATATTTTTCTTTTGTTGTGGCTATGGATGCATGTGAGCCAAATAATTGTGGGGTATTATTGCATTGGCCATCATTAATAATGCATATTATCTTTTGTTGTTCTTTTACTATTTTTAAGAGAGTATATTAAACTCATCAAAATAAAGCAATTTACTATTAAGATTACTCCCTCCTTTTTTTTAAAGGGTTACGTTTGCATAGTAATTACTATTTATTGAGTAGCTTTAATTCAACTTTTTAACACAATTATATAAGATAAAATATAGTCAAGTGAGATCTTGTTGGATTCGTCTAATCGCATAGATCTAAAATATCAAATTTTTTATAATTTTTACTTTTATACAATTTGAGATATTTCATTAAGCATTAAAAATGTGTATTAAATTGTGTGAAAAAATAAAGTGTAACCTTTAAAAAAAACGGAGGGAGTAGTATTTAATAATCTTATTAAATTTTAAAATTTACAAGTGATCCTATAAATTATCTGATCATTAATGTAGGTAAGTGAGTAGTCATGTTGCTAAAATTTTGAAGGATGTTAGTACAATTTTGGGTCTAGTTTTTAGACTTCGGCAGTTAGAATTTAATTTTTTGTCCAAATATCAAACAAATGTATGGTATTTATAATGTTTCAAGGAACCTTTTTTCTGTTTTTTTTTCGTATTCCAAAACCTAATTTAAACGCTAAATGCTATAAATTCCTAAACACAGACATCATCATTTCCTTTTTGGCTTTTTCAATTCAGTTTCAATTATGAAAACTCTAGGGTTGTTTGGTTTGGGGGCATCCAAGATTCCCACTGGGAATCTTGTTAGGGAATGTTATATGCACGCGTTTGGTTTGCCGGTATCTTTTACGTCGGAATATCACATTCCCACCGAGGTGGGAATGTTGAGGGTTTTGGGTGGGAATCACATTCCCACCCAAGAGGTAGGTATTCTTAGATTACCACCTCAAATTCTCATACTTTTGTACTAATGTGTCATTTATACCCTTACATTTTATACTTCTTTTATTTTATACATTTAGATATTTGTATTCTAAAAAATGATAAATATGTGAAATTTAATTTTAAAAATCAATTGAAAAATTTTAAATTACTAAACATATTTTCTAAATAAGTTTTCTCATATTTGCTTAAAATTTATTTATCTTCTATATAAAAAAATAAAAATAATAAGCATTTAGTGACATTAAATTACTAATTATCATACAATAAATTATATATAACGATTTTTTTTTATATTTTTAAAAATAAATCGGTTTAAATATTATCACTATTTTGTAGCAAAATGACATATTTATAAATTTGTTCCATTAAAATTCAAGGACATTATAGTAAATTGATTAGAAATGGAAATCTAAGATTCTCAATCTAACCAAACGCAATAATCTTAAAACACCAAAAACTAATATTCCCGGCAATCTCATATTCCCAGCAAACACATCTCCACTGGTAATCTAAGATTCCTCCAAACCAAACGGACCCTTAGAGAAAAAAATTGCATCATCTTACTCATAAATACTAATACTCCATCCGTTTCTATAAGTATGATTTTTAATAAAACATTATTTTTCATACCATTTTCTCTCCTACTTTACCACCCACTTTATTTTATCAAATATGAAAAATATTACAATTATCTTCATTTTTTTTTTCCTTTTTGGTAACAAATGATACTTAAGTGTTCACATACAATAATGGTATCTCAAACCACACAAATTACAAATAAATAAAAGAAATTGATAAAGAGCCGTGTGGGGAATAATTGATGAACCCCCAACCATGCATATTAATATTTTAAAACAACTGGAAAGGAAAATGGTAGATTATTACGAAACGGACGAAGGAGCATGTATCATATACTAGTAGTTACTTCTACTCATATTATGTACTCCGTTTTTTTTCTTCTTATTTATTAAACATTTTTTTCTACCTTAAATTGGAGATGCCGTATTTATTTATTACATTATTTACATACATAGAGTTTTGTTTATATGATCTATCATGTATACACACAAACACACGCTGACTTTACAAAAAAAAAGGTATATACATTATGCACTCACATGTTATAATAATTCATGATCCAATCGGTACTGCACGACATATGAAATGCATCGAAAAATTTTACCAGAAAAGAAATAATGAATGATGATTAATTAAGTAAACCCTATAAGTTAATTAACCCTAGGCAGAGTATTAATTAAATTGTACGACAGCACACATGATTTTTTTTCTGAAAATAACAATGAAAGGAAGAGACACACAACTTTCAGATAGAGAAATAAAATTGGCTTTAATTATTGTTATTGTTGATTGATTAGTAGTAGTAGATATTGAAAAAGCAGAATTAATTACTTGGCATTGGCCATTGTATTATTGTGTCATGTCTTGGTATGATATGAAAAAGCGGTCGTCTAGAAGTGAGATTTCATTTGATCTGCAAGAAAAAATGAAGTAAAAAAAGTTGTGATGGAATTGGTATATAATCATATCTGTGTCTTAGGAAAAAGTAGAAAACTCAAACATAGGGTGAAAGATCACTGTGGCCTGTCAGTAATTTTCAGTGACTTTTCTGCCCGCCGCTTTATGTAAGTTAGTTTTTTACCCGAAAAGACTGAAAACCCTTTGGCCCGGATGCTTGGCCCGGCCCGGGCCAAGTAGAAATACCCGGGCCAAGTGTAATCCAGGCTTATCCAAATTATTTTTGATTAGAGGTGCTTGGCCCGGAAGAATTATGCTTGGCCCGCCCGGGCCAAGCTGTAGAAGGACCGGGCCAAGTAGAAATGGATAACTTGGCCCGTGTCTTTTGCTTGGCCCGGGTCTTTTTGCTTGGCCCGCGCCTTAATTTATCCGGGCCAAGCCCATTTCCATTTTTTTTCTTTTGTGCTTGGCCCGGGTACTTAATGCTTGGCCCGGAAGAATTATGCTTGGCCCGTCCGGGCCAAGCTGTAGAAGGACTGGGCCAAGTAGAAATGGATAACTTGGCCCGTGCCTTTTGCTTGGCCCGTGTCCTTTTGCTTGGCCCGCGCCTTAATTTATCCGGGCCAAGCCCATTTCCATTTTTTTCTTTTGTGCTTGGCCCGGGTATTTTAACGCTTGGCCCGTGAATTTTAATGTCCGGGCCAAGCCCATTTCCATTTCTTTTCTTTTTAAATTTACAGATTATCTATATATATATATATATATATATATTAAATTATTAGTAAACAACTCATCATAAATTTAACCGGGTGTCTCCATTTTAAATTTTTAATTTTTATAGATTTTTATATTTTTTAATTTATTATTTTTTCGCATTTATTTATTTATTCATTATAGATTTTATGTGTTTGAAATATATGGAATTTTTAATTTATATTAACATTCACTCTTAAATATATTTTAAAGTTTTGAAATTGAAATTGTTCATTTTTATTTTATCTTTATAATTTTGTATTTTTTAATTTACTAAGTTTAAATTTTTGCATTTAATTATTTATTCATTATATATTTTTAATTTTTAAAATATATGCAATTTTCAATTTATATGAAATTCCCACAATGTTCATTTTAAAAAATGTTTGAAATTTGAAATTTGAAATTTTATTTTTATCTATTTTGAATTATATTACTTTGCATTCTTTATTTTATCTATTTTAGATTTTATTATTTTCCATTTTTTATTTTATTTATTTTAGATTTTAATCCTGAATTTATTATTTATTTATACATTTTCAGTTTTTATACCATTTGATTATTAGGGATGTCAACTTTACCCGTAGGGTCGGGTAACCCTTCGGTAATCGGGTATCGGGCACGGGTATGGTAGAAATAATCGGGTAACAGGTAGGTTATTACCTGAAACCGAAATAAATCATATCGGATGCGGGTAGCGTATGGATTTCATATATTACCCGATTACCCTACCCGATACCCAATTAAATATATGTTTATTTATTTATCTATATATATATAGATATGTCACGTTCGCAAAAATATGTCACTGCTCCGAAAATTAATATATAATTATATATTTACTAAAAATAATAATAATTGTAGTAGTACTACTACTAATCTATATATCTATATATCTATATATTATATTATTATATATAAAAATAATATAGTCTAATTTTCCCCCACTTTCCGACCCCCTTTTTTCAACACCTCATCCAACTTTTCTTCCCCAATTTCAACAACCTCACTCACATATATATTATGTAATATACTATTTGAATTTTTAAAATATATAAATTTTACTTCCCGTGCAATACCCGGGTAGTAGTAGTAATAATAATAATAATAATAATAATAATAATAATAATAATAATAATAATAATAATAAGAGATAATAACTAAAATATGCCACCAGAAGGAGTCATTTCCACTTTTGGGCCACCACATTTTGATTTAGGAAAATGAGTCATTAGAAGGATTTCGGGCCTAAATTTAGGCCATTGGGCTGGAATTCCGGGCCTAAATTTAGGCAATGATGAGGTGTAATTTGATATTTTAAAAAGTATAAGGGTATAAATTTTAAATAAATAAAGTTTAGGTGTATTTTTGTCAAAAAAAATTAAGATTATAAATGGCCAAACTTGATAGGTTCATAGTTATATTTTATGTTTAACTGTTTACTTTAGGCTATTATTTGCGAAAAATAAAATGATAAATGATGTTTGATTGAATTAACACGTTTTATACCCTGTTTGGACATGCAACATGATCACTTAATATTAGAGTTTTCTTGGGTAAAAATATTGCTACAATCCCAATCTATTTATGATTACCGTAAATCTTTACTTATTGTTTATACTAATATACTCCTTATATTCTTTTACAGTACAAATTATTTATAAAAATAGTTGTATAACAATTTACTCTGAACTAATATACCCTCAGTTAATTGTTTTATACTTCCACACTCTATTTTTTTTTTTTTTTTGCATAATTTGGAACTTAGCAGAAACGCTGGGTAGTAGAAGCATTTTGGCAAACAGTTGTAAGGCATCTATATACAAACTTCTTTAACGAAAAGTTTGCGTTGATGTGGCAAAGGATTTAGAATCATAACAGGGGATAAGAACTAAAAGCAGAATCAGAATGAAGATATAAAATGACCGAATCAGATGCCGAAATGATAGAGCAAAGTAAAAGCCAAAGCAAAGCGAAAGGAATAAACTCCAAGGAGGAAACATTTAGTTATAATAAGGCGGCGCTTACCGTTTGGGTGTGTTTACAAGGATCGGCGGATCTTTTGTGGACTCAGGCGCGGCGGGAGCGATTGTATTGGGACGGATTGGATTCTGTTGGTTAGGGTTATTTATTGGGGGAAGTAGATAAAAGTAGAGGCAGGGGAAGGGGGGAAATGCAGGTCAGTGTTATTTCTTCAGATGTCAGGGGCATTAGATGTCTTAGCGGGGTCTGTGGGAAAATTCACGGGGCTATAGTGGGGGGGCCACAAGTCTAATAAATTAAATTTGCCTCAGGCTTCCACTGAATCACGCAATCCAGTGCACAATTTAAATTACTAATAATTCAAGTTGGGTACAAGTAAAAATTGTAAAATTTTAATATTTAAAAACTATTCGACGAGCCAAATCTAACGAGATCTTACTTGGTTATATTTTAACTTATATAGCTATTATAAAACTTAAAGTCAAAGTGCGTGAGTGAATATTATCAAATGTCCAATTGTTACAATTTATAGAAAACGGATGGAGTAGTCTTCTTCTATTTCAATATAAAAATAGAAATATATATATATCCAATAATCCTTATATATTTCAATATAAAATAAAAATACATGTGAAATTCGGAATAAATTGTGAGTATTTTAGTATACACAATATTTAAAGAGTTGTGATAATAATAAATAGTTTGGTTGTAGCAATATTTTTACCAAAAAAACTCTAATATTAGGTGAGCATGCTACATGTTCAAACATGGTACAAAACATGTGAATTCAATCAAACATCATTTACCATTTTATTTGTCACAAAAAATAGCATAAAATAAACAATTAAACATAAATAAAGAGTACTAATTAATTGTTATTTGAACTAATCCCAAAATATAACCCTAAACTTATCAAGTTTGGTGATTTATGCCTTGAATTTTATTTGACAAAAAATACATCTAAACTTTATTTAGTTTAAAAATTCCACCCTTCTACGTTTTAAAATATCAAATTCAATCTCATCAATTCTAAAAATATCGTATTTTGGTCTTAAGAATTTGAAAAGAATCTGATTTCACGTATTAACGTTTGAAAAGTTTCGCATTAGCGCAACAACGTGAAAACATTGTATTTAGTAATTAATTTTTCCTTTTAAGTTAAATAAAAAAAATATTAAATGTATACTTCCTCCGTTCTCAAATGTTTATTACAAACCAACTTTTCACGCAGTTCAATGCACATTTTAAACCATAAATAACTCAAATTCGGTATAAGTAAAAATTCTAGAAGTTCGATATTTAAAAACTACACGACGATACGAATCTAACAAGATCTCACTTGACTATATTTTAACTTGCATAACTATGATAAAACTTTAAGTAAAAGTTTGTATGTGAATAGTAATTGTTTTTCAAATGTTAAAAACATTTGAAAACGGAGGAAGTATATTATAAATTCTTTTATATAATATATTATGTCCAATATATATTTTAGAGGTAATAATTAAAATAGGCCACCAGAATGAGTCATTTCCACTTTTTGGCCACGATATTTTGATTTAGGAAAAAGAGCCATTAGAAGGATTTCGGGCCTGAATTTAGGCCATTAGGCTGGAATTCGGGCTGCGATGGCCTAAAAGTGGAAATGACTCATTCTGGTGGCCTATTTTAGTTTTTTGAATTATTTTTTATTTATTTAATTAAAATAAATAATACTCATTCCGTCATTATTTATGTTCTACTTTCTTTTTTTCTTGTTCAAATATTTTTATTTCCATTTTAAAAATAATTAAATATTAAGTACCAAATATCCCCATCATATCGTATTAATAAATAAATAGATTAAACTTTCAAACACATTACCACTAATAATTCTCATCCAACCTACAACCATATATCAGTAAATCACACATAAATAAATAAATTTAAATTATAAATTCATTACAACCACATTATATAAATTCTTAAGCTACATTTTTTAATCCTAATATATCCTTGTATTTAATACTAATTATCCCTACATAAAGTATCATGTCCTAAAATTTTGGGATACTTATATAAAACATGTTTATTTTTTACTTTATAATTTATTTGAATATATGTTTGTTTTACTTATTTTATAATATATTTGAATTAATATTTTTTTATATTACTCCATTCGTCACATTATTAGTGTTAAAAAAGGTAACTTAAAAATTTATATAATATGATTTTAATGAGTTTACAATTTTAATTTATTTATTTATGTATGATTTACTGATATGTGGTTGTGGAGTGGACTGGAATTATTAATGGTAGAGGGTAATTTGAAAGTCTAATATATTTATTTATTAATGTCAGGTGATGGGTAGGTTTGAAGATTAATATTTAATTATTTTTAAATGAAAATAAAATAAAAATATTGGAACAAGAAAAAAATAGGACATAAATAATGACAAAATGAGTATTATTTATTTTAATTACATAAAATAAAAAAAATAATTGAAAAAAACTAAAATAAGCCACCAGAAGGAGTCATTTCCATTTTTAGGCCATCACAGCCCGAATTCCAGCCCAATGGCCTAAATTCAGGCCGAAATCCTTCTAATGACCTATTTTCCTAAATCAAAATAATGTGGCCTAAAAGTGAAAATGACTCCTTCTAGTGGCCTATTTTAGTTATTACCTCTATATTTTATTAGTCATATTAAAGTTTGAATCCAAAATATTACATAAAAAATATAATAAATTAAAAAAATAGTAAGATTTATATTTAATAAAATTTATATTTACCTAAAAAATATAATAAATTAATATACTTTAGTTAGTCTATCAAAATTTATATTTAATTAAAAAAGTATAATCCGCTATAGTAAGATTAATCAAATTTTAAACATAATTTTTAGTAGGTTTAACTATAAAATTTAATATCATTAAAAAAATTTAATTAACTGTATAATAGATAGACAAAAATTGATAAAAAAAATATTTTTTAATTATAGATGTAGATATGATTATAATTATAATTATTATATTATTAATTAACATATTTTTGGAAACTGTTTTTCGGTTGAATTATTAATATTAGTATTTTAATTTTTCTAATTATTTAATCTATATATAATCTATATAATAAATCCTGAATACTTTTTTGCCTGTGCAAACTTTTTTGCCTGATAGTTACTAAGTAATCACTGAGTAATGCCACATCATCAGACACATCATCAATATCTATATTTAGAAAATAAATCTATCTATTAATATAACAAAATCTTGAAAAAATCTTCATAATAATAAGGGGAAAAAAAGAGATAATTTTTTTTTAAAAAAAAGCAAAAAAAGAAGAACAAAAGAAAACAAGGAAAAAAAAGAAAAAGGGAAAAAATAGAAGAAAAGGAAAAAATATTGTAGGAAAAGAAAAAAAGAGAAAAAAACTTTATACAAATAACTATTTATAATACAGATTATTTTATTTATAAAATATTTATACAAAATAACAAATTTGAAGAATAAAAAAAATATAATAATAATAATAATAATAATAATAATAATAATAATAATAATAATAATAGGTAATAATTAAAATAGGCCACCAGAAGAGTCATTTCCATTTTTGAGCCATGATATTTTGAATTAGGGAAATAGGCCATTAGAAGGATTTCGGGCCTGAATTTAAGTTATTTCCACCTCACCGTGATCAACTGCTTCTGTTAAGTTTCGATTCGAAGATTCGAAAATGGGCAGTTACAGAGAGGTTGTTGGATGAAGTTCCAACAATGATTCGAAGGAGGCACACTCGATAAATATCACCTACACGTAAAGAGGAATCTATAAGCAATGTTTGGAATGTGCAGGAGCAAGAAGAAGTTGTAACAACCAATGGGACATTTGCCAATGTGCTATCCTCGATGCTTGTTTTGAGTAATGATATACAGACCTAGTACACAACAATTCTCTTTTTAATTATCTCTTTATACTTCTTCTCTTTTTAATAATCTCTTTTTTTTTTCCAAATTTCGTAACAGTTCAATAGATTATGCGTAAATTAATAAAGTTACAAAATTAGACAAGTAATTTTGTGTATTACACCATTCAATAGTATTTAATTTATACAGTAGTTGTGTGGTGTAATTGTTTAAGTTATTATTAAAATCGAGACTAATTTTTCTGGTGTTTAACTGCAGTTACTAGTTTATTAACGTATATTCACTGATGGGGAATGGGAGAAATCGAAAAATATCACCTCACCGTGATCAACCGCTTCCGTTAAATTTCGATTCTAAGGGATTTGGAAAGTGGACAGTTACGAAAAGGTTGTTGAATCAATTTTCAACAATAATCGGAGGATGCGTGTTCGGCAAATATCACTTGTACGAGAAAGATGAACCTATAAGCAATGTTCGGAATGTGTATGGACAACATAGAGTTGTAAGCACCACTGAAAACCTTGTGCCAATGTGCTTCCTTGATGTGATCATTTCCGTAATGGGTATCTGCAACAATGTAAGTTCATTATGCATCGCCATTATATTATTATTATTATTATTATTATTATTATTATTATTATTATTATTATTATTATTATTATTATTATTATTATTATTAACTTTAACCGGTTCTTTAAATATAGCTTATTTTAAGTTTTTTTCGTCAATTTATAAGGGAATGGGAGGATTCGGATGCTATGCTTTCATTATATTGCATTTTAGATATAAACCTCTTCGCAAGAAAAACTGTGAAGAAGCCTTCTGATATATACTTGATCTCCAAAATATCTCAATGACGGGGCTTCACTTGATGCAATACAATACTTCATTTAAAAACAAGAATGATGTCGTCGAAGAAGTGAAATGATATGTGTTTATTCATTATAATTATTAGTATTAGTATTATAATTTTATAATATAATTTATTCGATCATATGAATCAATTTTCAAGTAAATAATATTCATTACCAAAAAAAAAATAAAAGAAAACAAGGAAAAAAGAAAGAGAAAACAAAAGAAAGAAAAAAAATAGGAAAGGAATGAGAAGAAAAAATAAAATAAAATAAAGAAAAAAAAACAAAGAAAAAAAAGGAAGAAAAGGAAAAAAAACAAGGAAAAAAGAAAGAAAAAAAATAAGAAAAAAGAAAAAGAAAAGGAAAAAAAGAAAAACAAAAGAAAACAAGAAAAAAAAGAGAAAAAATTATAAAAAAGCAAAAAAAAAAAGAACAAAAGAAAACAAGAAAAAAAAGAAAGAAAAAGGAAAAAAATAGAAGAAAAGGAAAAGAAGAAAATTTTGGGAAAAGAAAAAAAGAGGAAATATTATACAAATAACTATTTATAATAAAAATTATATAATAATAATAATAATAATAATAATAATAATAATAATATATTAATAATAATAAATTAGTTGTACGAAGAATTCAAAACTTTTGAGCTAAAGAAAGAATTAAAAAATCTGAAAAAACCCTAAACCCTTTGGCTTGGAAACCCTAAAACCTAACTTGGCAGGTGTATAAATATATCCGGGCCAAGTGTATATGTCCGGGCCAAGTGCATATGTCCGGGCCAAGCTATCACTCTAAGTATTTTATTAATTAAAGCTTTGGCCCGTGCAATTATATTTGGCCCGGTCCGGGCCAAGTATCCGGGCCAAGGGTTTTTGGTCTTTTTGGGTAAAAAACTAACTTCGGTAAGGCGGCGGGTAGAAAAGTTTCTGGCATTTTCTGACAGGGTAACAGGTACCATTATCTGCTCAAACATAATACTATATGTGTCTCTGCTCAACTATTTTCAAACCTAGTCATCATTTCAACATTCAACTGTCTGCTGCACAAAGGCAACACATAACAATTATCATTATCATTTATAGGGATGGCAATGGATCCGGGTCAGAACCGAGAACCGAGAAAGACCCGAGCTTGGGTCGGGTCTTGGGTCTTACAAAAATGGACCCAGAACCGACCCGTTGCCATCCCTAAGGATGGCAATGGGTCTGGGTCAGACCCGGAACCGAACCGAACCCGAGCCCTGGGTCGGGTCTTGGGTCTTGGCGGAACCGACCCAGACCCGACCCATTGCCATCCCTAATCATTTACTATATATATATATATCCTCCCTACCTGCACCATCAACACCTGCATCTATATACTATACACACTACTATATTCTTTTCTAATTTCTTCCAAAATAGTACTCCCTCCGTCCCATTAAAAGTGGCAACTTTCTTTTGGGCACGAGAATTTAGGTTGTGGTGTTTAGTAGTTAAAGTAGTGTGAGTAAATTTGACTAATAAATCCATCTCATTTATAATGGTTACATTTGACTTTTAAACATATTTATTAATTAACTTTGACTTAATATTATCGTAATGATGTAGAAAGGAAAAAATAGTCAAGTGTGGTCTTGTTGGAATCGTCTAATTGTATAGGTTTAGAATATATATTTTATATAATTTTTATTTATACCCATTTTGAGATATTAATGGTTAAACATATATAGGGACTTTGTGCAGAAAGTACAATTGTCATTATTGTGGTATTTTTAAACATGCTTATGTTAATCTAATTTGCTTAAAAGGGAAAGTGGCCACTTTTAATGGGACACCCCAAAAAGGAATAGTAACCACTTTTAATGGGACGGAGGGAGTACTCCAAAAGAATAAAAATACTGCTCCTGTTTTGAATTCAAAGCTAATAAAAGGGAGTTTAATTGAGATAACAAGAGAAGCACATGGCTCCATCATGTAAATACATACTTACATAGAATTAATTAGTAAGTAGTACAACTTGGAAATTAAAGGTCGTTATTGTACAAAAGGCATTGATGATCATTGATCAACCAGAACCAGGTGTGGCTAAAATTTGTACATAGCCATAGCCATAGTGATGAGTGTTTTTGACTAATTGATTGTAATAGGAATTAATTTGAATTAGGGTTGGAAGGGCAATTTAAGCTAAGCTATAGCTAGGTACGGAGAGGAAACACGAGGAAGAAACTAAAGCCCATTATTTTATTGGTAAAGATTCTTGCAATCTTTCGGTCTGATTTTCAATTACGTCGTCCCTTTATATGTACAGGGACAATTTTGATTAATTTGACTTTGATTATAGCGGACATGTTAATACGCACGGGAATGTTCACTCTCCTAATCTATATCTATATTTATATCTATAATAATATATTAAAGGATAATAGAAGGGGATGGTGTGGGAGAGACCCTTGACGGGATGGTGGAAGGTTAATTCGGATGGCTCCTCTTTCGGGGGAACCCAGGGGAGGCTGGAGTTGGGGCCGTGATCCGAGATGATTCTGGAAAAGTGATCTTCATATTGTCTGATTACATTGGCTACACTGACTCCACCGAAGCGGAAGTGACGGCTATCGGTCGTGTGTGTAAGGCAATTATTCGAGATCAAGGATTCCCACTCCCAAAAATTATTTTTGAATGTGATTCGTCTAACGTTGTTAAATGGTTAAAAGAACCAAAAGACTTTCCTTGGAGGCTGTCAAGACTACTCGGTTCCATCTTGGTTTTGTTGAAGTTTGGAGGAGAGATCAGGATTGAACATATTATGAGGGAGAGAAATGATTTGGCGGATCATTGGGCCCGGCTTGGAGCAAAAGGAGAAGGGAGAGTTGAAGAGTGGTATTGACATTTGCTTTTTGTTTCTGCGATGTGTGATGTTTTTTTTCATCTGAGCTCTTTGCGTTCTATTTTTCTCTAGTTACTGAATTCACTGATATCATTGCCTGGTGAGGTAGCTAATACTTTTGTGGATAGGAAATGCTTGCTGTAATGGTTAGGAGTTGATTGCAGAAGAAGTCTGCAGTGGTGGTGTTGTGGATTGGAGCTGCAGGATGTATTTCTTGTATGTGTTGTCTCTTTCTTTCAAATGGCAATAAATAAAGTTGTTCTCAAAAAAAAAATAATATATTAAACCTCTTGATCTTATGAATAGTGATGGGTCACTAATGGGCTTAAAAAATAATGAGTTTAATTGTTAATTTTGAGATTTAGTTGGGTTTTAAGGAAATTATAACTTATACTTTATTATTATTTTTAAATTTATAATTTAGTGCTTTTAATTTTTTTTTAAAAAAATACTACATTTTTCTTTGTAAACATTGATACTCATGTATCGCCAAAGGTGTGTCCTCAAAAAATATATTTTAATAAAATATATAGGAAAGGATACATATTTATTGTTTAAAATGAAATAATGCGAATTAAATTTTTAAATTAATTAAACTGAAATATTATATTTTTAAATTAAAATTTAACTAAAAATAATTTGAAAGTTGTTTAAGAAAAACTATTTACATTGTGTGGCATGAGCTAATATCCTCCCATTTGTCCATTTGTAATTTGTATGACATGAGCTCCCATAATCCCCTTTCCGGATATAGACATTGAAACAAAAAAAAAATACTTATATTTGAATAATGCACATATTGTTTAAACTATTAAGATTAATAATCTAAATTTGAAAGTTAGTATTTCATGTTTAATTTGGTGAATTAATTATTGTTGAATCAACAAAAAAATACTACTATTAAATTTTAATATTTTATTATTCAAACTATATTAATCCATCGTTATCATATTCCGACCCATTCGGGGCAGGGAAATACTAGTTATTTTATTTATTACTCTAAAGACGATTGCTGTAATACTTCATCCGTCCTTAAATAATAAGTGATACAGTAGTGTTTTGTCATTGTCCATTGAGTAAATTTGATCAATTTTTTTAGCAAATTAGATAAGAAATATATAGTTAAGTAAGATATTGTTGGATTTATCTAATAACGTAGTATTAGAATATCAAATTTCTATAAATTTTACTGATAGATAATTTGAGTTATTAAGAATTGAAAATATGTCTTGGATTGCATGAAATGAGGAATGTGTCATTTAGGAATGGAGATTGTATATTTATTCTTGGTACTATTTTTTTAAGAAGGAAAAAAAAAAAAAAAAAAAAAAAGTCAAAACGGGTTTCATAGCAGAAAAGAAAAGCAAGTTGTGGGCTGTGTTCTTTAAAGCCCAATTAGTGCAAGAACATACTAGTAAATATACTAGGGTAAACTAGGGTCGTTACCCACCACCAAAATATTATAAGAATTAAAGTCCCTCAATTTCATACATTATATTTTAGGCCTTACGTATTAGTTGGTAAACCATATATCAAACACTTGGTAAAGCATATACCAATACAGTGGTAAACCACATACAAAGAGTATAGTGAACCACACACCAAGAACTTTGTAAATTCCATATGGTACATGTGGTAAATCAAAGTCAAACATGTGATGGGGTGCAAAAAGTAATAAATTGGAATGAGGCAAAAAATGGAAAGAATTTTAAAAGGGCATGGGCACTAATTTACCCAATATACTAATTAAAATATTAATATGGGCTTTCGCAAGGCCCAATTGAGATAGTGACAAATAATATGACAACGAAATGCAACCAAAACATTCATACTAAACAGTCATTACTTAATGGTCTATTTGAGATGCCAAAAGAGCTCACTTGAAAAGGGGTTTCACAATTCAAAAAACATCCGCAGACCAAAGGGGAGAGGGAATAATTAACCTCTGTTTGTTTGGACACTTTTTATTTAGGTGAATACCAATGTATCATCAAGCACCAATAATCCCTCTCGAGGGAGGACATTGAACAAATTATTGGGGATCTTTTGGTCCTCAATATCTTGCCCACCTGGCGACTCTGCCAACTCAGTGCCACGCTGAGATGCCACTGGTGTTTCTCTTTTTTTCTCTATGCACTTTCCCAACAGCATGAATAACGAACCAGAAACCATGATTGATGCACCCGTAACACTGCATTATTAATTAATTGTACGCACAAAGGTATTAATTCACAATTTAATTAGATGATCAAAATTCAAGTGTGTTTAGCATACATGATACATATATTAATGGAGTAATACACAATCACATGTACGAAAGGTGGGCATACCTTCCTATGTGCAATTTTACAGGTAAAAACAGGGGAGCGGCCAGCCCTGTGAGCAGCCCTTGCATCGAATTGAAACTGGACACAAACACAGGCCCTTCCTTCCCCACAATGTGCAACAAGCATAGAGGCACCAAACCGGATCCAATGGTCCCCTATACATACAGAAGAATACACACACACACACACAATTCTATCACACAAAACCACATAGTACTATATATATATATCATGGCTTGAATTCATTCGATTACAAATTATTATTATTAATGAATGGTATGCTAAGTAGTAGTATATACCAAATATATTCTTACCAGATACGCAATTTCTCCTAAATTAGTCATGTCGAGTCTCCAGTGGCTCCAATCATCCCCTACCGTGCGTGCACAGGGCATACAATGTTGCTAGTACCGCTCCCATTGTAGATATCATACCAGTGCTCGGAACAGCATGGGGGGATACCTTTCTGATATCTCAGCCTCAATTTCGCAACAAAAATATCATGAATTCGAAAAAATCAATTTACAACATTATATAGAAGAAATAGTTTAATAAAGATAATAGTTATGTACTACATACCTGTACGATATTACCAAGTGAAGCAAATATACAGCTGAGAATGGCAAGAAAAATTCCTAATGGCGAATGGACTGGACTGACTTGTCCGTCCGGTTGAGGATTTTTTATGAGGTGAATGTGTGTTGACCTTATATTGACCCCGTTGCCCTTGTAAAAAGTCATCAGCAATGCCCCTCCTACGATCAACCACGTCCCTACTACCTTTGCCATTCCTGCCCATGTGATTAACCCCAAAGTTTCCCTCCTGTTTTCATAAATTACTATAGTTAGAAAAATCCAACCTCTCTCATTCCTAGTAGGGCGTTGTTATAGTTATTGTTTACAATTAGAAAAAAAAAAAAAAAAAAAAAACAATACCTGGAAAGTATAGCGAAGATGAAGGTAACAGAGGGGACAAGGTTGCCCATTGCAGCAACATATATAGGTGAAGTTAATTCTAAAGCTCGAGCATAACACATTTGTTGTGCAACCCTGCATTCACACACACACAGACACACAATATATGTAAATATATTTTATATATATATAAATATGTCATGTATAGTAGTAATCTTCGTAAATGGAACAAGTAGTATAATTAATTGCTGCTGAGGATTGAGATCGAAAGAGAGTAAAACGTTACCCAATCAGGGCGCACAGAAAGATAAGAATTAGAACCTTCCAATTCAGATTATTTCGCCACTGTCGCCTGCCAAGTTACCACACAAACAAAAAATTATATGAATAGGTTGGGTGTGCATGCTTATATGAAGTACTACTACTATATGTTGTATGCGGAATTCTCTTCATACAGAAAAATACACACGTACTTGTTTGATCATATCTGATAAAAACAATGATGAGAAAAAAAGATACTAGTAATTTTGAGATAGCATGGTTTTGACAATATGTTTATTTATTATGTTTTTGTTTTGTTTTTTTGAATGATTTAGAATCTTATTGTGGAGCAGACAAATTTTTATACTTGGGAAAGTTATATATTGATATAAATTATAATGATGGCTAAAGAGCAAAATTAATTCATGCAAAATTGTACACACCTTATAATAATATTTGAATTTAAGGAAATTGAAGAATTTAGACAAAGCTAACATCCTACTATCCAACACATATATTGTATAGACAACTGGATTTGGGGTGCTGAAATATGTTAAACCTTTTTTTTCCTCACGTATTAAATAAATAAAAATTAAATGTATATCAAAAAGTCATAAATAATTTTACTTGTGATATCTTGTTGTGATTGACCAGGCTCTTTAGTCAAATATTTTCACCTCAACCACTAAACCATCTTCCACTATTATAAGAGAAAAATAAAGAAAATGTTATACATGGGCAGGAATGACATAGGAGGGAGAAAGTTCAGTCTACAAATAAGGTGGGAACTTATTCATGAGCGAGCATTTGCTTGCATGGATATAAATGCGGATGAAGGAATCTGTCGCGAAGCTTCCTATATGTTGGGTTCCTGTGATTAATTGTAAGAGTATATATATATATATATATATATCTAAAGCCACCTACAGAGATTTCAACAGAGATATATATATATATATATATAAAACCTTTTGAAATCTCTGTAGGTGGCTTTAGAGATTTTAAAAGGTTTATATACAATGCGAGACCTGTGGCACTTTTTTGTTGTGTACTAGAAAGAGAGGAAAATCAGTTATTGGTAATATTTTACTATTTTTTATATTTGTTGACGTGTTACACTCTTTTATTTATGGGTAACACCATTTAGTCAAACCCGAGGAGGCCGAGGAAGAAAAAAAAATTAAACGATATGGTTCACCAAAAAAAAAAAAAATTGTTCACCAAAAAAACAATTAAACCATAGTACACAACAAAAAAGTGCCACAGGTCTCGCATTGTCGCAATCGGATTAATTGGTTAATAGTATTGTTGACGTGTTACACTCTATTATGGGTAACACCATTTAGTCAAACCCGAGGAGGCCGAGGAAGAAAAAAAAAATTAAACGATATGGTTCAAAAAAAAAAGAAAAGATAATTGTTCACCAAAAAAACATATGACACCAATACTGAATTCAGTTAAATAAAACACTTACAGTAAATAGTCAATATAGCTTTTCCTTTCACACTCCTCTCTGGTTCTCGCTGTAAGTGTAAATTGGGTAGAGATTAATAGACAATAGTTGTGAGGAAAATTCGAGAAGGACGCGACTGCAATGTATCTAAAGTAGTGTCGAAAAGGAATTCTTGCAACCCCTGTATTATCATCTGTATGGAACAGGGGCGGTGAGGCAAACTGCCTAACGTAACTGGTAAGGATCGGAGGAAGCTACTCTGTTTTTTTTTTGGGGGGGGTTTCTTGTTTGTTTATTTTAATTATAAATGATTACACTCAAAGGAAATGCATGAATAGGCTAACATACCCGAAGTGAGTAGCGAGAAGGACGATGATGATGATGATGATGATGATAGAGAATGCGGAGGCAAACATGAAGCGATATGCTACGAGGACTGGTATGGTGATCAGCCCTGTGCTCATTACTGCATCCAACAACAGATTCACCCAAGTCACCAAAAGCTGCAGAGCAACCATCGGCAATACCATCACTACTGCTGCTACTTCCATTAATTCAATCGCAAACCCTAACCCCTTCCGATATACGGAGTAGAGGAATTGAACAACATATCAAATTATTCTATGTATGTAGAGGAATTTATAGGGTTATGCAGCAGGGGTGCTTGCATGCATATGTATAATGCGCATGAGGAGGAGGAGGAGGAGGAGGAATCTTCCCCGCAGCTTCCTATATATATACATGTTGGGTTCCTGGGATAATTATTAGCTTAATGAGAAGAAGTAATAGTATAGTAGGACATATTATATTAACCAATAAATCGTACGACGAAAATGCATGCGGCAATTCACTTTTGTGCGCACTAGATATAAACGGTAGTGGAAAATTAATTAAGTATTTATTTTAGTACTTGTCCATGTAAATGACAAGTACAAAACTGGTCAAATAAATAAAAAACTAAGGAATGACTAATACATGTAAGCATTCCCTAATATATCCATTGACCATTATTGCCGTATTTTCACATCCCTTCTCACCAACTGCTCATTAATTACATTTATATAAATAGCACGTCAACATCACTCTTCCATTCGCTTAAGCAATTTCTCGAGTTCGAACCTTATATATGCAAAAACACTGCTTTGGGAGAGGTGCTCTTAATTGTCCCTGCAGATCTTCGAGAGATTAGTCTTGAGTCCAATGTGGCCGGAAAATACCCGGTTTCACAAACAAAAAAAAAAAAAAAAAAAAAAAACATCACTCTTCCATTCATTGTAACTCTCCTCTACCATCGTCATACTTCCTCCATTTTTTACTTTAGCCCCACTTGAATTTAAGCTACACATACATTTTAACTTAAAGTTTTATCATAATTAGATTCATCTTGTCTTGAAGTTTTTAAATATCGAACATTAATGATTTAAAATGTTCATTGGACTGCATGTTGTAGCAAACAATAAAAAATAGAGGAAGTATATTATTGTATAAACAAAATCGATTTAGCCAATAGGACTATATTCACAACACATATCCCATTTTTCATTTTTTTTTTATTACATGGACTATATAAATGGGCGAGGAGTCTGGAACAAATGGTTACATTCATTAAAAAGAAAAATTTCAAAAAATATTACTCATATCCTATTATTTTTTATTTTTCTTTTTGTTGAACAGTCTATCCTGTTATTACTTCATAGTATATCCTATTTTTTATTTTTTACTTAAGCAACGTCCTCAAGTATCATATTATTTATGTCCAAGTTTTTTTTTTTTTTTTGTTTCTTTTACATATATCATGTATCCTCATATACATTCGGCACAATACTAATCACTCGAGAATTGATAGGCATTGAAAGATTATCTCTCCAAAAGTATAATTCTGCGTACACACAGACTCGAACCCGAAACATTTGCTTAAGCTGTTAGAGGCTCAGAACCTCATACCACTTAAGTCAACTGCGTTTGATATGTCCCAGCTTTTTCAGCATAGAATTCAATATTTATTTAATAGTAAATATTTAAAACTTATATAAGGAAAAATCAAATAAATAAATAAATAAATAAAGTGTTAAACTAAATCAAGAGAGTATTTATAATATATAATATCTAAATTTATTAATAAATATATTTATATATTATAATACATTAAATAATTATAATACTCCTATATTTATTTATTTAATTTTTAATGCATATATATACATATTACTATCTTACAAATAAATTAATATAAGTCATAAAGTATATTATATGTATATGTAATACTATCAATTCCTAATTAGATACACAAAAATGTGCAATAACGGCTTAGATAAACATATCCCACCTTTGTACTTCAGTCACGACTCACAACCCAACATTATTTGTTATTTCTTATATACTACCTCAGTTTTTATGAATGAGAATCATTTGACTTTTCGACATTATTCATTATTCAATTTTGATTCATATTTATACAATAACTATGAAAGAAATATATTCAAATGAAATCTTATTAAAACCATCTCATCTTATAGTTTTAAAATATCAACTTTTTATAAATTTTACTTATACAAAACATGAGTTATTAATTATTAAAAATGTGTATTGAATAAATGTTCCAAATTCATAGAAACCATACAGTGTATCCCACCAAAATACATCCTTCAAAAATAAAAATCATATACCATAAGTAAATAATCATAGCATGCCCCCTCCCCCAAAACATAAAAATAAAATTTACTTGTGCTGCATTGAAGGGCATCGCAATATGGAATGAATGCATCAAGTCACATGAATTTCAATCCATTTTGCCAATTATGGTTTTTATTGCCTTCAACCTACTATATACTAGTATATTATTTTAAATAAATATTTCTAAGTAAAAATATGTGTGGTGTATGGACCGGACCGCTATGCTCTTCTGAATACCAGATTGTGACAAGTTCTGTCGCACGGATACGCACAGTCGATGTACTTGTTGTTTGATCTCTCAAAATACCAATCCCCAACAGCACTCGCAACAGCCTGCATCAACCAAACCTCAACAATTACTAGTACTTGTTAAAAGTCCAATACTATAAAATTAACAAATAAGGCACTTCTCAAATTAAATGAGATCATTGCTTAATTAATTTTCCTAGTATTGATTACTACTACATATCAATTCTAGAAAAATCCTGTTGAAAAATACTCAGGAAAATACACTCAAATTTACAATAACAGATATAAGAGCCTTCATGAATTCCATTTTTCCTAATGGTATTCAGTGGATTGCAGGTCTAATAGTAAACCGTTATTAATAGCGAGCGGTGTCATCGTTGAATTTTACAACAGCAAAGAAATTAAACCAAAAACCAAAGATTTGTTAAAAACAACGGTCCAACACCAGCAGGGTGCCTCAGTTTCACCCAAAAAATGCAATTTTTCGAAACCATGTGACAGAAGACACTCCAAAATATAAATTCATGAACATGAGCAACGTGTGAGATTAATGATGTGGGGATTTACCTTGTTGTGAACAACAGGGGAGTTGCCAGAAAACCATGTATCCTGCCTCTCTGACTGGCAGTGGGCAAAACAAGAGTTTATGAACAGCCCATTCTGGCGTGACCCAACAAGGCCCTTTACAGCGTTCAACATATGTAACCTAAAACCTGTTCCGCATCAAAATATATAGATTAACCTTCTTGAATGCATAAACGAGCGTAATAAAATTATCTGCTTGCATTATGTATTTACCTTGCAGAAATTGGATCTGTGTGGCGGAGCATCGCTCGTTGTTCAACTTGCAATCATGCCAAAATCCACGGGGATCAGCAGTTGGAGGAGCCAAGCTTTCTTGGAGCTGTATACAACAGAAAACATATATCATACGTTTCTAATCAGCGAGACTGAAGGTAATACGCTATACCTGGAAGAGAAGAACTGAAACTGATTCTTACCTGCCATGAATCGTAGGCAGTGTTGAGAATAAAGAGGGGGGTTCTGACATTGGCTATTAGGTTCTGAGGGAAGAAACACTGTTGAGAAAAATAGGCATACAAACGATACACATCAGTTGAGAACATAAATGGAATGGTGTAGAGCTCAACGGGCAATGGGAGATAGAACTTACTGATGTTGGATCCAAGTGGTTCGTGCACCACGATGGAAGACTTTTTTGAACCCCCTATTAATTTTTAAAAAGAGAATTATAAGCATGTGTATGAGGCACAGGGGGAGTTCAATGGGAAATAAGCACTATTGAATTAGTAAGGAATTAGAAATCAGTAAGATCTATTGGGTACCTGCAAACTAACAACGCCATTGAAGAAGTTTCTGAGTGTATGTCCACCGGAGACATCGGTGCTGCAGGAAACGGAATGAATTAGATGTAACGGAAATTCAGAAACAAAACATCTTGTTAGTTCAATTGTGGGAAAGCCAGACAGGGGGTGGATAAGTAGTGAAAATTACGCGTCCAGAAATAATCCAGCATCACTCAGGCACTTCACTTTGGTTCTCCCAGAGAACAAGCCTCGAAATTCATCACAGTGTAGAATAGAAGCTAGACCACCAGCAGAGCAACCAGAAAGAAGGGCCTGAAACACAGGTAGTATCATGCTTACACATCAAAACATTTGAGGAATGATTGGAATCAGAAAGAATGATGATTTACTTGATTCGCATTCCTCATTCCTTTTGCCATCAATTCTTCCATTGCAGCTAACCATATGCGCTGTCCTCTGAATTGTAACCCTGCCGCCTTTTCGAAACCCACGTATAAGAAACAGGAAGTGTGGGCAAAGTGGATACTGGAGAATAATATAAAACCTCCCAATCGAACAGATAAAATATATAATGTCATTAGTGCTACTAAGACTAAGGCCTTTCTTAAGAAGCCACCTAATGGATTAATAATTTATTCATATAGTATGTTTAATAATTGCAACACCAATAACCTGATTGATTAAATTAGTTCAATAGTCACGAACAAAATAGAGTCCATATTTCATTTTCAGTTACTAATATTGAATTAACTTCAAATAAAAAATAATAATAATAAAGAAATATCTAATTATTAAATTTATTCATTTAATAACTTTCATTCAATCATTTGAATAATATAGACTTCAGGTCAAACCTTTCAGTTTTACAAGCACTAAGCTTTGAATGCTTTAAACAAACCTTGTTCTCACTGTCACCAGCAAAGGAAGCCCCATCACAATAGCGAATCTTGACTCTATTCCAGTTAAAAAAGTCTGAAATTGTAGAATAGAATGTAGAGATACTATAAGAATTAGATATTAGGAAACGGGTGAGATAACAGGATCTCTGTAATCTCCTTAAAATTCTAGAATTTGGAACCTGGATTTTCTTGGGCCTTGTTGCTAAGTATCCCAGTAAATGGTATTATTTTCTCGAAATAGTTTGAGGATCCTCGGTGTGTCTTTTTACGGTAAACACAGTTTCTAATGCTGTTGCACCAGCCTCCTCCCTGCCACATATTCAAGAAAACCAAGATTAGTGACCAAACTGCTGCTCCAAATGAAAGATTGAATATCATCGACACAGTCATCATATTGACAACATGCATTCAATATATTGACAAAGACTTGGAAATAAGAGTACTACTCCCACCATTCAAGTTACTAAAGAGAAAATCATTATTTTAAAAAGAACTGTCATTTTACAAATTTCATGGAATAATTAATTTCATGTTTCCACTTTTAAAAGTTAATCAATTGACAAAACATATCACAAAGAAGGTGAATATAATGTAAGTATTTAATAGGGAGTATAAGGTGCATAATTGTTTAATAATCATCTCTCTACAAAAGCTTTAACAATTAGTACTAAGCATATTTTTGAATATCAAAATTTTAATTCATGCTCTGTTTTCGACAACACGTTCCCCAACACGCAAGCAATATTCCTTTTTTAACAAGGCCATGTCTTTTACTTTTCCACATAACTCAAATCGATCTATCCTTATAACTTAAAAGCCATCTCATCCTGTGATGCTCGGACTCGGCAAAATGGGTGGAGTACCGGTGTCCGCCGGACACGACGCGGATACCGGTACGGGATCTGGGGCGGGTGCTTCAGATTTTCGGCGGACTCGGCAGCGGGGAGAAGAAGGCGGAAGAAAATGGAGCATCGGGGAGAGTTGCAGTGGGGAAGAGAGAAAATCGAACTCGGCAGAGGGAGAATAAGGGCGGGGAGAGGCGCAGTGGCGAAAAGAAGGAGAGGCGCTGAACAGAAATAAAAAATTAGGGCACACAGCGGGGTGGAAGAGAGGGAGATGCGGTGGGGAAGATAAACAGTGTAGGGAGGGGCAGTGTAGTATACCGGTCTATTCCCCATATCATTTATTACCATTTTAATACGAGTATTTTATTATTTTTTAACTCTCTCTTTTCCCCATATCATTTATTACCATTTTTTAACTCTCTCTTTTCCCCATATCATTTATTACTGGTCTATTCAGTTCTATTCTCTTTATCCAAGTTTTTTGTGTATCCAAGGTTTTAGCTTTTCCAGACTTTTTATTTCTTTCTTCTTCTTCTTTTTTTTTCTTTCATTCTTTATTATTTTAATCTTCCTTCTAGTATTAAACATATAATAAAATACATATAAAAAGAATTTTAAACGTGTCCCCGCACCCGTATCCTAATTCCGGATCCTTTTTTGCCGTGTCCCCGTATCCTATTTTTTAAAACAGTAAGTGCCCGCCACATATCCCCGCACCCGTGTCGGACACCCGTACCCGAGTCCAAGCAACATAGATCTCATCCTCTATATCTAATTTGTACTCTATTTGAATGAACCCAACAACATATACATACTAAAAAGTAGAGTTCAACTGAATTCATTAAATGCCATTAGTATCACAACTCATTTCCAAACCTCTAACTGGATGAGCCAACTGTTTGCTCCCGACCCAAATCCACGGTGCAGGTGATAGCCAGGTAATGTTCCATCCAAACACACTGCAAAAGTTACACATATAAAAAAATGTACTTAATTATCCATCACAAAGCAAGTGTCGTTCAAAAATCAAATTTGAAATTAGAACATTTAATGTAATTGACAAAGTAAGGCTCTCATGCCTACAGAAATGACAATCAAGCATAGTTGAATTCATACAGCTGTATGGGATGTGTTCATTTCAGATCTAAAATCAGCATCAACAAAAAGGTGTCTCCATCAAGGCACTCTCCACAGTATGCAATCAATAAACAAATGGGGAAAATAATTAACCCCTCAAAAAAGCAAAAACTAACTCATTACCCCCACAAAAGCAAAGGGGAAACCTTTCTTTAAACACCGAATCCAAAATTCAAGCAGGAAGTTATGCAGAAAAATCAAATACTAAATTAAATCCAAGACAAAAACAAGAAGTACAATCCTAGTATCTGAAATTCACAGTTTTACAGTGTATAAGGGGAAAAAAGGAAAGAGGTGAATACAATACCAGCCCCTTTAGCAGCAGCTCCTTGAACGAGAGTAAGACCCACCATGAGAGCATTGGGAGGAGCAGCTGCGGCATACACTCCATAAACCGACTCCAAATGAGACAGGGACTCTAGAATCGACACATCTGATACATTCCCAGTTAAAACCTCTTCAACCTCAAAACACTCCACACCCGAATCCAGCCTCCCCAAAACACACAATACTAAAATTACAGCACAAACAGGCCCCATGGAACACCCACCAAGAAAAATAAAAAAAAAAAAATTAACGAACGAATAAACTTGAATCCAGCAGTAGAGCTGTAAAGTGAGTGTAAAAGGAGCAGCAGAAATTGAAGGGGGGGGGGAGTGTTTGTAGTTTGTGGGTTTCTTGGAATGGGGGGATCTTATAATTGTGAGAGAAAGGAATTTTGGAGATCTGAAAATTGAGGAATGTGGAGCGGTGAGAGGTGTTTTTGCCGGGCAATTTAAAGAATTTATTTGTGCATGCCTTCACAGTCCTCCTGAGGATTGTGTATATATATGTATCATGTAAGTATAATTTTGCACATTGTAGTATAAAATGAGAAATACTGGTAGTAAATTATCTGTGGCCATGGGCGCTGGATTGAAGGCACGTTTGGAATCTCTTTGGAAATGTGGCAAAATTATAGTACTAGTAGATTTGAGAAAAATGACGCGAATTTGTGTTTTTTCATATTCTTTTGTCAAATTTCTTTTCGTCTGTAATAATTATGGTTGTGAAAAACCATGTCTGAAATGCTTGCTGGGTTCCAACAAACTCAAAAATTGTTGAATTTACATATGATATGGTTGAAATTACCTTCTAACAACAATTATACTATTATAGTGTGGCATGGGCTCCCACCACCCTTTCCCATGCCTTCAATGGCTCATAAAAAAAAAAAAAAACAATTATACTATTATAGATTATAGATACTCTCGTAAATTTTGAGTCAAATTTCTATACATGGTTTTTTCTTTCTCCTGGAGACAAACTATTTCGTAAATTGTGGAGGAAAGGCATCAATTCAAATCATAAACATACACACACACAAAACGGTTAGTAATAATTTGATATTGCTAAAACAAGTACTACTGAAGTACTCCCTCCGTTTTTAAATGATAGTTACGTTGGAGAATTTGACACTATTCACACAATCACTTTGACTTGAAGTTTTATCATAGTTATTGAAGTTAAAATATAGTCAATTGAGATCTTGTTAGATTCATCTCGTCTTGTAGTTTTTAAATATCGAAATTTTAGAATTTTTACTTGTACCGAACTTGAGTTATTACTGATTTAAAATGTACATTGGACTGCGTGCTGCGTGGGTCCGTAGCAAAAAAAAAAACGGAGGGAGTAGTAAAGAATCCCGTCGTCATCCAAATTTTGTCGTTAGTTAGGCTTTAAAATAGTGTAAAGATAATACCACCCTTAAACATGAATATTTAGCAAAGATGAGGGAGTGTTGAATGTGTGTTTGGAAAAGTCTTACAACCATTTTATAACATATAATCAAATACTCTAATTATTATAAACTGTAGTAAAGAATTAAGTATTTGATTAGTTTTTATTTGCAAACACAATAATTATTAGTAGTAAGAAAACTACTGTTAAATGTAATAATCCTAAGCCCATCATCATTTAATTAAACGACATAATCTATTTCATAATTTAGAAATAAGCCAACCAAACACTCGTAAAATCTCCATATATTTTAACAATTATACAATAATCAAACGTAGTTCGTCTGAATAGTATGGAACTCTGGCAGCTAAGTAAAGGTTTTATGTTCGAGCTTTTGTATATACGAAATTCTACTTTGGGTGGGATACCCTAGTATTCACCTATAAAAAAACAATTATACAATCATTTTGGCATGTGCAAAATTGTTATCAGAATATGTAATTTAATTGCAAAAATTAAATAAATTCCCAACATATAGTTACGCAATACCAAATATTACCCAAAAAAAAAAATCAATCATATTTTGCACAAAATCAATCACATTCGCACAATACTACATAATCCAAAATATTACAATACATATAGCAATACCAAATATTAAAACAATGCATAACCTATAATTAAACTATACCAAAGTCCAAATATTACAAAAATTATCAAGAAATCAACCAAAATCAAATCACATTTCACATAAAATTAATCATATTCCAACTACTACCTATAAATGGCTAAATCCAACATATTATACATGTAGGAACGAGTAGAGGCAGACTCATGATTTTAATCATGAGAGGTTCTTTGACTGAAGTTTAGTTTGGTGACGGAACAAAATGGATTTGAACGGTATGGTTTTTTGGGAAAGAAATGAATTTTAGCTGTATCTCGATCGAGTCCAATAAGCCATTTCAAAATTGATTTTCTAATTTTTTTATTTTTTATTTTTTATTTTTTTGTGGAATGAAATGGATTTTTGAGCCCTATAAAACATTATTTTTTTATTTTTTGTTTTTTGGAAATAAATTTTGATGGTGCCAAGCGTCATAACGAGAAATAAAGTTAAAAACTAGAAAACCTAACAAAATATGTACTCCTACAATACAACCAAATGTTTTTTTCTTTACGGTGGCTGTTGATTAGAAGTAATTAAGTATATTAATTAATTATTATTATGACAAATTTGAAACTTAGTCAAGAAAATGCGGTAGCGCTTGCTCACATGACCCAATTGGAATTTTTGCAACTTAATTCACGCTTTCGTTCTTCCACCACTCTTTTTTTATTTAATCAATAAGTGATTTTTTAATCAATAAGTGACCACTCTTTTTTTATTTATAAGACACTTACCAAGATACCACACTCACACATGATCAGTCTTTTAGAGTTTAACATCCATCATTTCTCAACATTACACATGTATGTGCCATCATGATTTTAGAATTTAGACATCAATTATCCACACACACTATATACTAGAATAGAGCAGTTGGCCTTTATAATTAGATAACCATGCATTGCATTGTAGGTCTTTTGACGTAAAGTATGGTTTGAAATGTTCAACTAAAAAGTATGAAGTTCCTATAATAATTACTTGCGATTGAACTCATCAACAACTATAATTGTTAAAATTTACAACAACAACAACAACAATAATAATAATAATAATAATTATTCCTGCATATAACCAAGTATTGCAGTTTGACAAGTCTTTTAACTCTTGATTAATTTTGAGATTAGGGTTGAAATTCTTACCATCCCTATTATCCCAATCCTTTGTTTCCCTTTATAAGCCAAAGTTCTTAGACCTTGTGTAACTAATATTTTTTTTTAAAAAAAAAATAGTACATATAACGTTTTGCTCTTTGGCACTCGTGGCTCCTAAAACCCGCACACGTTAGCATATTAGACCGCTTACGGAACATGTTATTTATCGTCCTTTAAATATACGTACGACGCAACAGCGACAGAAAATATTATGTATGGGAATTGCTCTGACATTTGAGTATTGAATATACATACAGAAACTGATAACTAATTATTGAAAGTTACTGAAGAAAAATAAAATAATGTCAACTACAGTTTTCATGAGTTTTAATTTACAGTATTATTCATAGTATTTTATTTGTTGGATTAAGGTAAAGTACTAGTATTAATTTAAATATGAATAGACAAGCAGCGCGATATGTGGGAGAATATTATTCATCACCTCCAAATGTATAGCTAGCTAGAATGTACACTGATATAGTATATATCAATTTAATAAAAATATACTGTACTTCTGTACTTCATATGCAATGGTCATGTGAATACCGGGAGTCATTGAAACCTGAAAGTTTGTTCTATGATTTTATATTCAGGCATCATTAATGGTATAATACAGTCGTCAGTCTCGCATCATTTTGTAATATAAATAAGTATTATATTATATTTGTTGAGATCCCTCCTAACTTGAAGCTTCTAGAATGGCCTACAATATTCATGAACTACCTAGCATGATCTTCTCCAATCCTAGTGAGTTCTAGAGATATCTAAACTATTCTACACTAGTCCACATTCTATAGGATTCTAGATTTGTATAGAAATGTTCTAGAATACTCCATAGGCTAGTATAAATAGAGGGATAGTGGTCATTTGCACAACCAACCACAACACAATCACAAGCACACAATCACAACCACAACACCAAGAGTTGTAAGAGTTGTAAGTGTTGAAGAGTGATCAATAAAAGTTCTTTCTTCATTTGAAGATCTATCTTCATCTTTGAGAGTTTTCCTCATCCTTGAGAGAGAGTGCCACTATTATAGTGAGGATATCCAACACTTGCACACACACTTGGGAAAGAGTTCCGCTGCTAATACGTCTTTCTTCCCAACAAAGTGGTATCAGAGCCTCGTTCGTTGAAGCCATCACCCTGCTAGATTGACGATGGAAGGTGTTGTGATGCACGATGGTGATATGTTCAAGCTCACAGCCGACAACTACTCCTATTGGAAGCCGATGATGGAGGATCATTTATACTGCAAGGATCTGTACGAGCCTATCAAGAATGAAAAGAAGCCGGAGGGCAAGAAAGATGCCGAATGGGATCTCTTGAATAGGAAAGCAGTCGCAATGATCCGTAAGTACATCGATCGAAGTTTGTTTGAGCATGTTTCCACCTACACTAATGCATATGAATTATGGACCAAACTAGAGTCCATGATTCAAAAGAAGACACCTCGGAACAAAGCTCATTTGGTTCGTCGGTTGGTGAAGTTGGAATACAAGGATGGCCAGAGCATGATTGAGCACTTGAATACCTTCAAAGGTCTTGTGAATCAACTCACAAAGATCGAGATGAAGGTTGATGATGAGTTGCAAGCTCTATTGCTACTCAGCTCCTTGCCGGAGAGTTGGGACACGCTTGTTGTTACTCTTAGCAACTCGTGTCCAGAGGGAAAGCTAACTATGGATATAGTTGCTGATAGTCTGCTCAATGAAGAAGCCCGGAGGAAGGAGCGAGGAGACTCTGCACACTACGAGGCCAATGTTATGGAGAACCGAGGGAGAATCGAGACCCGTGGAAGAAGCGTCAATCGAAGCCGAGATAGATCCAGGGGCCATTCCAAGTCACGCACGAGGGTCACCTGCTACTATTGCGGCAAGGTCGGGCATATGAAATCAGAATGCCGGAATCTCAAACGCGACCAGAGGAACGGGGTTGTCAAGCAAGACTCGATAGAGCCAAGGAAGAACGAAGATAAGAATACGACGGCGATAACCACGGAGAATAAAGAAGACATCTTCCTCATTAGAGAAGACTACTTGAACATTGCCTGTGACGACAGTACATGGATAATCGACTCAGGTGCGTCAATCCACGTAACCCCACATAGAGAGTTCTTCTCAACATATAAAAGTGGTGATTTTGGCACTGTGAGAATGGGGAATCACGTGTCAAGCAAAATCGTGGGGATAGGAAACATCACTCTGTTAACTAACACCGGGTGTGAGCTAGTGTTAAAAGATGTCAGGCATGTTCCAGATATGCGACTCAACCTCATCTCAGCCGGTAAGCTCGATGATGTTGGATACATAACTCAACTTGGAGCCGGAAGATGGAAGCTTTCGAGGAACAACATCATCGTTGCCAAAGGAATAAAAGATGGGACGTTATACATCACCCAAGCCAAGCTATGCAAGGGAGAAACCAATGTCGCTCAAGATAGGCCGTGTCTGGATCTGTGGCACAAGAGACTTGGGCATATGAGCGAGAAAGGGCTGCAAATCCTTGCCCGAAAGGAGCATCTTGCCGACATGAAAGGTAAAACACTAGACCCCTGCACTCACTGTTTGGTTGGCAAGCAACATCGAGTCATGTTTTCAAGAAGTAATCAGCCTCATAGGAGAAAGCATATTCTTGACTTGGTGCACACCGATGTTTGCACGATGACGGAGAAATCAATGGGTGGTGCATTGTACTTTGTTACCTTCATCGATGACCACTCTCGGAAGGTTTTTGCATATCTATTGAAGACAAAAGATCAAGTGATAGACGTCTTCAAGGAGTTTCATGCAAGGGTGGAGCGAGAGACAGGGTTGAAGCTGAAGTGCGTCCGAGCTGATAATGGCGGTGAATATCGTGGCCCGTTCGATGCATATTGCAGGTCACATGGAATCAAGCTCGAGAAGACTCCACCGAAGACACCTCAACAAAACGGTGTTGCTGAAAGAATGAATCGCACCATCACAGAAAGAGTTCGGTGCATGCTTTCTCACGCTAAGCTCCCTAAGTCCTTCTGGGGAGAAGCAGTGGCAACTGCCGTCAGCATCATCAATTACTCCCCATCTGTACCTTTGGATGGAGATATCCCAGAAGAAGTCTGGACGGGAAAAAGAGTCTCGTATGACCGTTTCAAAGTGTTCGGTTGCCGAGCGTTCGTTCATGTTCCCAGAGATGAACGCGCTAAGCTTGACTCAAAGACGAAGGAGTGCATCTATCTCGGTACACCACATGATGAGTTTGGTTACCGGCTTTGGGATCCAACAGCCAAGAGGATCGTCAGGAGTAGAGATGTCATATTCTTCGAAGATCAGACTATCGAAGATTTTCGTAATGAGAAGAAGTTGATGGTTCGATGTCGTGCCTCTCCTGATACACCAACAGTGGAGCATAATGACCAAGGTGAACAAGCAGCCGAGGATGCTGATGCCGAAATACCTACCTCGAATGACATAAGTAACGAAGATGTTTCTTCTGAGTCAGGCGACACAGAGTCATCACAAGAAGAAGGTGAGACTCTACAACCTCAGTTACGTAGATCCACTCGTGAGAGAAAACACTCCACCAGATACCCACCAGATGAGTATGTGATATTCACGAGTGAGGGGGAGCCACAAAACTATAACGAGGCTATGGAAGATCAACACAAGGAAGAATGGTTGAAGGCCATGCATGAAGAAATGCAATCATTGCATGAGAACCACACATATGACTTAGTGGAGTTACCAAAAGGGAGGCGAGCATTGAAAAATAAATGGGTATACAAATTGAAGACCGAAGAAGGAGGCGCAAGACCAAGATACAAAGCCAGAATCGTCGTCAAAGGATGTGGCCAGAAGAAAGGGATAGATTTTGAAGAAATCTTCTCTCCCGTGGTAAAGATGCAATCTATCCGGGTAGTTCTTGGGCTTGCCGCATGCCTAGACCTAGAGATTGAGCAGCTAGATGTCAAGACGGCATTCTTGCATGGAGATTTAGAAGAAGAGATATATATGGAGCAACCCGAAGGATTCATGGAGCCGGGGAAAGAACACTTAGTATGTCGTCTCAAGAAGAGCCTCTATGGTCTAAAGCAAGCTCCGAGACAATGGTATAAGAAATTCGACTCCTTCATGGCCCAACATCAATTCCAGAAGACTCGCTCGGATCACTGCGTCTTCATCAAAAGATATCCTAATGGAGAATTTATCATCCTCCTACTCTATGTGGATGATATGTTAATTGTTGGTCGTGACAAGAAGAAGATCGAGGCACTGAAGAAGGCTTTGAGCAGATCGTTCTCCATGAAAGACTTGGGACCGGCGAAACAAATCCTTGGGATGAAGATCACTCGAGATCGTTCCAAGAGACTACTATGGCTATCTCAAGAAAGATATATTGAGAAAGTTCTTGAAAGATTCAATATGGATAAAGCCAAGCCGGTGGGCGTTCCACTTGGAGGACACTTCAAGCTAAGTAAGAAACAATGTCCAACAAGTGAGAAGGAAAAAGAAGAAATGGAGAAGATCCCATATTCATCGGCGGTCGGGAGCCTCATGTACGCCATGGTTTGCACTAGACCTGATATCGCCTTCGCTGTTGGCATGGTAAGTCGATTCTTATCTAATCCTGGTAAAGAACACTGGGCAGCTGTAAAATGGATATTTAGATATCTCCGGGGAACTGCCAAAAGATCTATATGCTTTGGCAAAGGAAAACCAGTGTTAGAAGGGTATACTGATGCAGACATGGCAGGAGACGTTGATTCAAGGAAATCAACATCAGGATATCTAATTACCTTTGCAGGGGGAGCTGTATCATGGCAATCGAGATTGCAGAAATGTGTGGCGCTATCAACGACAGAAGCTGAGTACATAGCGACTACAGAAGCAGGCAAGGAGATGGTATGGATAAAAGGATTACTCACCGAGCTAGGTCAGATTCAAGAAAGCCCGACGCTACTCTGCGACAACCAAAGTGCGATATACTTGGCGAAGAATCCAACCTACCACTCCCGATCAAAACACATTGATGTTCGATATCATTGGATACGAGATGCATTGGAAGAAAAGCGACTCCAACTCGACAAAGTACATACAGATGACAACTGGGCAGATATGATGAACAAAGTGATATCTATGAATAAATTCGAAGATTGTTGCGGAGGCGCTGGAGTTACAGATCTTCCAGGTTAGTCGGGAAGGGGGAGATTGTTGAGATCCCTCCTAACTTGAAGCTTCTAGAATGGCCTACAATATTCATGAACTACCTAGCATGATCTTCTCCAATCCTAGTGAGTTCTAGAGATATCTAAACTATTCTACACTAGTCCACATTCTATAGGATTCTAGATTTGTATAGAAATGTTCTAGAATACTCCATAGGCTAGTATAAATAGAGGGATAGTGGTCATTTGCACAACCAACCACAACACAATCACAAGCACACAATCACAACCACAACACCAAGAGTTGTAAGAGTTGTAAGTGTTGAAGAGTGATCAATAAAAGTTCTTTCTTCATTTGAAGATCTATCTTCATCTTTGAGAGTTTTCCTCATCCTTGAGAGAGAGTGCCACTATTATAGTGAGGATATCCAACACTTGCACACACACTTGGGAAAGAGTTCCGCTGCTAATACGTCTTTCTTCCCAACAATATTCAATTCTTTAATTGATACATATTTTAATATATTAAACATTAAATATATGTATTGAATTTTATGTCCAAAACATTTAAGACAAATAAATAAAATAATATAAGAAAGGGAGTAATAGTATATACTACTCCCTCCGTCCCACGAAGTTTGAACCCTATTCCTTTTTGGGGTGTCTCACGAAGTTTGAACCCTTTCCGTTTTTAGAAAAATTAAATTAATATAAGTTTGATTAGAATCTTAATTATTGTCAAATCCCATTAAAAATACTTACTTTTACTATTCTGCACAAATTCCAATGCATTATTACTTTCCTATACAAAGTCCCTTATATTTCTTTAACTCTTAATATTACAAAATTGATACAAATAAAAATTGTATAAATTATATATTCTAAAACTACACGATTAGACGATTCTAACAAGACCACACTTGAATATTTTTCTCAAATTACATCACTACAATAATATTAAGTCAAAGTTAAACAATAAACAATATCAAAATTCATTATAATCTTAAACACAAATACCCACACCACTTTAACTACTAAACTCCACTACCTAAATTACCGTGCCCAAAAGAAAGGCTTCAATCTTCGCGGGACGGAGGGAGTAATATAATGGGGTTATTTTAGGGGCTTAGCCGCTGGAGTTGAGCTTAAAATAATTTATATGTATAAGTTAACCAGTCAACAAAAATATTGGAAAGTTAGGACTTAACTTAAAATTTGATTTAATTATTGAATTATAGTATATCAAATTTTAGTTGAGTAACCTAACTAGCTAGCACTTAACTTAGATCTAAGGTCTAGTCACTCTAGCCAAAAACTTAGATCTAAGGGGCCGGTTGTCATAATATAATTACTTATAAAACATTGAGGTATATATATTAATATTCAAGTAAATCTTTAATCTAAATAAACTGAATTCAAATGATAGTAAATAAGTATATATACATATATACAACTACTCATGCAAACCTCTTAGCTTGACTTGAATTTTTTTACAGAAAGTTTTAACTTTTTTCTATTTATTTTTATTTTATAGTGTAAACGAATGAGGAAAACTAAAGAAATGAGTCCCAAATTAAAAATCAATGTATGTGTATCAGTGTATGTGTAACGACGCTGACACATGTCTGAACGCAGTATTGTTTTTTTATGTTTTGTATTTTAATAAATTCGCTCCAAAATTTATACGTAGAAGAGCCAGGAGTTATATATAAAGTGTTTGGATGGATTTTAAATTTTGTGTGCTTTTAACCTCTGTTTTAAAATTGATTGCATTGCACAAAGAAACAGAGCATATTAAAATCGATTATTGATGGATGATAATAAGTTGCAAAATTTCCGTTTATTTTCCTGGGGAAATTAAATTTATTGAAAAAATTTTTTATTGATATGGGGAAAATTCCTGCCGACAGTACGTAGTGCAAGTAGATAGAGACAAGGAAAAGGGATACATGAATTAAAGGGCAATGTAATAGTGCACACTACCCAACCACATGGACTCTCCAATCTCCATTATTATAAAAGAGACTCTTTTGTGCTAATAAAACAAATAAACATCATTCATTCAGATGGCGATACACTCTCGCTTATTTTACTTACTCTTCAGTCTTGACTAGTTAGTTACGTTATACTGCTAATAATCTTTTAATTTTTATTTCTTTTTCTTTTCTACCTATGGCCATGGTATGCCGTAATAAGGAATTGATTCTAATCGAGTTTATGACACAGTACATACATCATGCAAAATTCAATACTAACTACCAAGTGGTTGAAATTCCATGGAATGAAAAAGTCCCTGTAAATCCCAAGGTTAGTTGGCCACAAAGTAGAAGAGTAGATAATTATTGTAATTATGTCGATTTTATTTTATTTTTGTTTAAATGTTCTACTTTTTTTCAAAAGAAAATTACTGATTGACCCAATAATTAAGTTCTTAACCCAATACGACACGTGACATTTGAGGATGCGATTAAGTAATACTAATTCAGGAATAGATCTTAACAATTAAATAATTTTTTAGACTATAACATATATATATATATATTAACATGCATACATATATGTTTTTCAATCATTTAGTAGTGGTGGTGGTGTAGTACTCTATATTGGTGGCCACCACAAAATTAGCAAATCAAATTAGGAGCGCGCCATCAACCACAGCTGATGGGTCGTTTTCAACGCACACTTGATGTTTGGCTTCACGTCAGAAATTAAGAAAGACTACTAGCTCCAATATTACACAACATCTACATGAGTTGAGTATAGCTTAGTTGCATATTTGCACATACAACACTAGGATAAGTCCCCTCCACATCATAGAATGAAATATTATATTGTTTTGTACACAGAGTATATATATAATTTTAAGTTATTTATCAAATTTACATTTACATCATTCTTTAATCCATGTTCAATTCATTAATTAATACTCCCTCCGTTTTTTAATTTTTCTTGCACCATTGCAAGAACTGTTTTCAACTAGCTGACTTTGGATTATTTTATATAATTCGTTACTAGGCTAAATAAAAAATGGTAAAGTGATAGTGAAAGTAGCGATTACAAACTACAAAACTCATGTTGAGCTTACCTTCAAAATCATTTTATATCCTAACAAAATAAAGCTCCAAAGTCAGCTAGTTGAAAACAGAACTTGCTCAAGGGAGAAAAATAATAAAAAAAAGAAAGCGGAGGGAGTATTTATGGAAAAAATATTTTTTTAGTCCTTTTTCTTTCCAAAATATCTAAATCAGTCCGTTACTAATTTTTTGCCCCATATAGTCCTCTACGTTTGCTAATTTTTTTCAATTCGGTCCTAATTATATAATTAGTATGAGGTTGCTGATATGACCGAAGTATATCAAATTTTACATATACCGTGGCAAATCTAGAGTCCCCACACATAACACATTATTTTAATAAATGTTTGAAGACTGTCATTACATATCACTACTCTAAAAAATGACTCTAGCGGGTCAATTGAATCATTTTTCACTGGGATGATGTACATAGTTTCTACTTGGTTCGCATTGAGCCCTTCCTCATTGAGGTTACCTAACCCATAAAAAAACACCAACCATTCATTTGCACACATTATATATCACAACTGGTCTTCATTATCTTGAGAAATACCAAAAACCACTGAAACCGAAAAGAAAATGCAATGCGATAGCTGTTGACCAGAACTCTTATGTTATTGTTGTGAATTGTTGTTGTTTCTTTATGCTTGGATAACCCCAATGAGGGCTCAATGCGAACCATGTAGAAATTATGTCCATCATCCCAGTAAAAAAGGGTTCAATTGACCCACTAGAGCCTAAAGGTATTTATTAGAGTATGATATGTTATGACTGCCTTCAAATATTTATTAGTTTGGTGTGTTATTTGTGGAGACTCCAAATTGGTCACGGTGGATGTAAAATGGGATTTACTTCGGCTACGTCAGCAACCTTAGGCTAATTACGTAATTAGGACCAAATTGGAAAAAAATTAGCAAACGTAGAGGACTATATGAGGTTGAAAATTACTACGGACCGATTTGGATATTTTGGAAAGAAAAATAACTAAATAATCGTTTTTTATCGAGTATTTATATACAACTTGTGTCTTGTTGTGTTTTGTGTGTACGATTATTTGTTTCCTTTCCGTTTTATTGCCCAGCAACTTATTAAAGTTATCTTTAGATTGGGGTATTTGGATTTAGAAGGAAATAGTATGAGTAATGGATTTCAAATTATTCCGTTTTAAAAATCATTTAAATTCATCATAATTATGTATTAAATGAATTTCAAATACACTATTAGTATTATTATTGTCGTTCATTTCAAATGACTCGGTGCAGCTCACTACAAGAAATTTGCAAATTCCCGACCGAGCAAACACAGGTCGTTATTACCAACCGCATTCCTGATCGAAATAGTGTCAGGAAAAATATATCCGTTATTGAGTAAGGATTTTTTGGCGACCAAAACACTGACCGCAATAAAGGCAGTCGATATTACCGACCGCATTATCGAACGCAATTGCGGTCGCAAATTCTATTTTCATACCTCGAAGGCAAAACAAATTAAATATTGTAGAAGTCAATATTCTACGAGGGAAAACCATTAGGGTTTCCATTTTTTAAAAAATTTTCAATATTTTTTAAAATAATATAATTTTCTGACCGCATTACCGACTGCAATTGCGGTCGCAAATTCTATTCCAATTTTTTTAAAATTAAATATTTTTTAAAAAAAATTAATTTACTGACCACAATTGCGGTGGCTAAAGTTTTTCGTAATTATTTTATTATTTATTTAATATTGTTATTTTTTTTATAATTTAATTATTTATTTATTTGAGCCAATTAATTAATTAATTAATTATTTATAATTTATTTTATATTTTATTTATTATTTATTTAACATTATTTATCATTTATTTATTTATTTATTATCATTTTATTTACTTATAGTTTTTATTTTTATATTTTAATTTAGTTTCTAGTTTAGATATCTATATGTATATATGGATATATATATATAGCTTATATATAATAGATTTTAAATGACATGAAACATGAGGCATACGGATGGCATACGCAGGGGTGTATCTATTAAGGTACAAGGTGGGTCAATTGACCCACCAAAAAAGATATAAAATATAAAATATTAGTACTAATATTTTAATATAATTTAGAATTAGGTGGTAATTTTAGGATAAGTGTTGAGTAATTTGTGTAGGAGTTTAATAACATGTTGGTTGTTTTTATTATAAATGTATGTAAATTTTAAGGGTTTCATAATTCTAATGGATATCTATTCAATAAAGAGCAAAGTCTTTAAAAAAAATTGAGATATCCAATACAAATTTAAAACGTCTTAAAAATTTTTAGGTATTCAACACACTTAGACTCCATCAATTTTAATGGATTCTCTTCGTATAATTATACCATTTTTTTTCAAAAAAGGTTTCTACGGCTTTTGTATAATATACAAAGTCAGCAAACTCTACGTGAAGTTTATGAATTCTCTAAATATAGCGATTTTTATAAGTTTAAGAAATGTAACAAAATTTTAATTGAATACATCTTCTTCCTAATATTAGCTGGTTACTCTTGATGATATTTGACCTACCAAATAAAAGTTTCTGGATCCGCCACTGGGCATAAGCGCGAGGGAATGAGAGGGAGTCTCGGGTTCAAGGCCTCTCTTCAACAAAATGTTCAACATATTTGGGAAGGTATAGTATACTATATAGGACACATGGCGGAATATGATTAATTGTGGGTGTTGGGTTCGAGCCCTTCTGAGCACATTTTTTATTCATAAAAGAGGATTACCAACCGCACGTGCGGTCAGCAGGGTCCCGACGGCAAAATTTTTTGGTCGGCGGAAAATTCCAGACCATATGATTATCGACCGACTTGTGCGGTCGGTAAGGGCCGAAACGACCCGTATTCTTAGGTTACCGACCGCATTTTTAGGTCGGGAATCCGTTTTTTTTTCTTGTAGTGACGTGACTCTCTAGCTAAATCCATCCATCCAAATTTTAAAATTTGATAATGTTATTAAAATATGTAGGCATGTATATATTTATGTATGCATGTATATCATGATTCTTGTGTGCTATATATATATTAGTGAAAATGGATGGGTTGGAGGCTCACAACCACATCCTATTCACTTCATCAACCCAATTAATCCTCATGATAACAAAGCCAACAACAATTTGTTCTTCTCACTCTCACATTACTGTTGCTTTCATCGAATTTATTTATTAATAACATAGGGATGAGATGGTGCATGGGCACGTGAGGGTGGGGGCGCCGCGTACTTATATGGATCGGAGATGCTGCTGGTGGCGTGTCTGTCGTCTCGACTATTTTCTAGTAATTTATTTAGGTGTAACGCACCACCCACCCTCCACTTAGTCTCCATCTTTCTTTCATATTGGACTATTGGTGGCGGATAAATTAAAGCTAGCCACAATAATGAGATTAGAATTGTCATTGTTTGAAGCACCAAGTGATGATGATGATGATGATGATGATGATGATAAACTATATGTCGCCCTTTTGCATGCATTATTGACATGATGCATGAGATTATTATGTCATTGTTATTCTGTGAATACTGCTACAGTATTTACTACTCCTCATTCCCATTACAAAGATTTTACTACTGTTGGGCACGAGAATTGATTTGTGAATATATGATGGGTCCTCATATAGTTGTTGGGGGGGGAATTATTTCCATTTATAGAAAGGAGACTTTTATAATGGAGACATCCAAAAATAATAAATAGGATATTTGTAATGGGACGGAGATAGTATTATTAACGACATTCGGGAGCAAGCAAGTACATGGAAACAAGGCACATATATCCATGCATGAAACCCAATTAATTAAAAAGGAATACAGAAGCACTACACCAATTAGTAGTATTTTCTACAAGGTCTAACAAGGTCGGTCGGTCGGTCTCATGCACTGTTACAATAGTCGTTCGTTATTACTAATTAGAGCCTAGCAGCACCCTAATAAGAGCTGGCTCTAATAAGTTTCATCAAACAGGGCATATACTATAAACTCCCGTATGTCAGTCAGTCCAAAGTAATTAAACTGGAGAAATTAAAGAATGGAGGCCTAATATAATAATTACTACTACTTTATTAGTATTGCCTCCTAAATTATCGGCTTCAATAATGAATGAACCTCACTCACTCACTGTCGGTCGGTAGAAGAGTCACAAGTCACACCCACCAACTCTCATGTCTCTACCTGATCAGATTCAACGAAATTAAAAACACAACAAACCCCATCATCATCATCATCATCATCATCATCTTAATTAATTAGCTGTATGTGTCACAAAAATACTACTCACTCTGAAATAGAAATACAGAGTTTGAACTCCGATCCCAGTCCCACACCCTACCACACACTCCTCTTCCTCGTTCAAAATTACTAGTAACTTTTAAGAATACCCTCCCAGGCCAACAATCTCTGCATTGTAAAAATAAAACTGGTCACCTTATCCATGATGACTATATGTCTATTTGGTGGGATGTGACTTACTATATACGTATTAATTTAACCATTCCCATTCCACTCATGTCACATGATTAGTCACATGGATTGAGGCCAATACTACGAGGCTATTATAATTGAAATCGATGGACATTTATTTTATTTTATTTTATTTTTAATGAAACAGCCTAAGAAGGCGAGCGAAAGAGAAATAGATGGACAATTGATCTTGCAAGGGAAATTAAAAATCGAAATAAATATCCAAATACTCTTGTAAATTTCATTATTATTCAATTTGGGCATAAAATATTTGATTATCTCAAATGATCCTATAACTTTCATATTTTAGCCGAAATAGTCCCAAATGCATTTCATATGCAATTTTACACCTCTACACTTTTATCCCCCAATTTTTTTTTCCCAATTTAATCCTTACTACATATTTATATTTTTAAAAATAAGGTCTAAATTACAAAATTTAGAAAATTTCTGGGGGCAAAGTGAACAATATAAAAGTTTAGAGATCTAAAATTGAAAATTAAATACATTTAGGACTATTTCGGTTAAAATATGAAAGTTATAGAACCATTTGAGATAATCAAACACTTTATGGACCAAATTGGATAATAGTAGAACTTACAGGACCATTTCGGTATTTATTCCATTAAAGATCAATGAATGTTAGTATGTGCCTACTATTTTTGTACTCCTGTATAACGCTCTTATTTTCACAAAGGACCATAATTGAAATGCTACTAATGTGTCCTATTAATTACTAGGAATTTGCTGTATGATTATATGAAAGAAAATTTCACAAACGAGTACGTATGTAATATATATAGTAGTAGTACTCTATTTTGCGTTTGATAGTACGATACTTCGGATTCGGAGCAATAAGTATAATAAGGCCTAGTGGAGGTGTTTTAATTAGTACTCCCAATACTTTTTGTTTCTTTCTTTTTTTTTTTAAAAGAAAAATTTATTTTCTAGAAAGTCGTGTACAAATATATTTTGTGGTCTACTATGTTACTACCACAAAGAAACAACAATAAAGAAATTAAATGGAGCACATAAATTTTGTGGTGCATGGCATTGGCAAATGTTAGAATACATTAGTTGAAATTTTAAAATGAAAAAGAAAACGCGACTTGAATTCAAAGGGTCCATTTTAGTACTCCCTCCGTCCCACGAAGTTTGAACCCTATTCCTTTTTGGGGTGTCCCACGAAGTTTGAACCCTTTCCGTTTTTAGAAAAATTAAATTAATATAAGTTTGATTAGAATCTTAATTATTGTCAAATCCCATTAAAAATACTTACTTTTACTATTCTGCACAAATTCCAATGCATTATTACTTTCCTACACAAAGTCCCTTATATTTCTTTAACTCTTAATATTACAAAATTGATACAAATAAAAATTGTATAAAATATATATTCTAAAACTACACGATTAGACGATTCTAACAAGACCACATTTGAATATTTTTCTCAAATTACATCACTACGATAATATTAAGTCAAAGTTAAACAATAAACAATATCAAAATTCATTATAATCTTAAACACAAATACCCACACCACTTTAACTACTAAACTCCACTACCTAAATTACCGTGCCCAAAAGAAAGGCTTCAATCTTCGCGGGACGGAGGGAGTATATGACATCAAAACATTGCAATCAAACAAAAACTGAATTGATTAAGAAATCATCAACGTCATGTCACGTTAGCACCGCCAGTTGTCACTTAATTGGCCTCATCCAAAACAACAATTGCAACGCCAAATTCTCCCCCTTTTTCATTCTATAACTTTTTTTCTTTTTGGGTCCTTCCATGAGTTTAACAATTTTCTCGCTTTACCCATTACTTCTTTTATAATTCTCTTCCAAACAAATTTATGCATACACAAATATTTGAATATTAATTTTTGTGTAAATTGTCAGAGCTCCATATTATTCGGACCAACTGCATTTTAAATTTTGGAATGTCTTTGGGTGATTTATTTTGTTCCACTAGGGGAAAAAAAAAGGAAAACTGGAAAATCCAAACAAATAATTCGCAATTGTGTCTAATGGTCCATGAGTGCCCTTTTATGAAAAAAAATGGGAAAAAAAATGAAAGTTTGTCGGTGGATTCCGCTAAAATCTAATCTAATACCTAAATATTAATGGTTAAAATTGAGCCCGAAAGCCCTAGTCTGCGAGTCTGCTTTACTTCAAATTTAGCCCATTGAATATGGGCCTTGTGATGGCCCGATTGGCAATTAGTCGGTCATGTGAAAGTTCCTCTCATGATAAACTTTAGACGGTAAACGGGCCTCTATTTTGATGGTAAGTGAATAGTGCCCGCTGTTTGTAGCGGGGCACTGTAGCCAACGGCAATTGTTTTTCTTTTTTTTTTTTATTCTTTTTACAATTAGTAATATATTTTATTTATATTAAACATTAATTCCAATAATAAAACAACTAAATATAAGTGTGTATTTTTTTTAGATGAACACTAAGGGTATCGTCTTATTGGACCCAAAACTAATTATTCGATAATCGGATGTCAAGTCTCATTCCCTAAAGATCACATTCTTTATTTCCCACTCACACACGCATCGATATATACAATATATTAATTTGATAGATAAAAATTAAATGAGTATTAAAAGGAATTAAAATGGAATATTCTTAAATAAAGGAAAATTTAGAGTTTGATTGTTGGAGATGAAAAGTGAAAAACTGTGAACTGGACTATAAAATAGAGTAGAGTTGACTGGGAAATAAAGTTTATTGCTGGAGGGCCTAAGTGGCTAACTATAAATAATAATGGTCAAACGTTAGTTAAATAATTGTAAAGAACCATTATTAAAGCCTTTCTATATAAATGTCATTAAATATTAAAGCCTTTCTATATAAATGTCATTAAATATAGTTAGCCGTTAATACAAACTAATACTACTTATTAGAAAAGAAACGAATAAATTCACATATCCACATGGAGTTCGGAATTTATATTGTTGAAACAGTAGCAAAAATAAAAGAAAGAAAACAAACACACAAGAATTACGTGGTTCGATCAAGATGATCTACATCCACGGGAGTGCAATCAATCCACTAATACACAAGAACAAATGATTACAATACAGATCATCCCTCAAGAACATTCAATGTTCTATCACCAAAGTAATCTCACAACAATTCTTGTGTAAAACTCCCACACAAAAGCTGAAAATGAATCAGCAAAGTATTTCTCAAATTCTCTCCAAATGATAAGCTGTATTCTCCCTCTCAAAATCCAGCTGATCAAATAGAGAACTAACTTCTAACTGCTCTCCAAAAAATAACTGCTGTTGTCAGTTAGAGCTTTTAAGACACATTAGCAGATACACACTTTACAATCTCCACCTTGTCTGCAAATGTGTATACAACCAGGTCATCAAGTATCAACACTATCTGCTCCAGAGGTACTTGCATGTGATCCAACTGAAATCAACTCCAAACAATGCTTGAACTTGACTGAGGATAAGGGCTTTGTCAACATGTCTGCTGCATTCTCTTCAGTGGAGACCTTCTCCACACTTACTGCACCTTTATTCACTTCATCCCTCACAAAATGATGTCTAACATCAATGTGTTTCGATCTCTCATGGAACACTTGATGCTTTGCCAAACATAAGGCACTTTGACTGTCACAATATATATTGACACAGCCCTGACAAACACCTAGTTCGGAAATAATTCCCTGCAACCAAATGCCCTCCTTAACAGCTTCTGTCAAAGCCATATACTCTGCTTCAGTGGTTGATAATGCTACAACAGATTGTAGCATAGACTTCCAGCTTATAGCAACACCAAACAAGGTAAAAACATAACCTGTTTGTGACTTCCTATTATCAAGATTTGCAGCATAGTCTGAGTCCACAAATCCTTTCAGAAAATTACCTTCATTTGATGCCATTCTACTGTACTTAATCCCAACATCCATAGATCCTTTAAGATACCTGAGTAACCACTTCAATGCTTCCCAATGAGTCTTTCCAGGATCGGCCATAAACCTGCTTATTACACTCACTGCATAAGCAATGTCAGACCTAGTGCATATCATCAAATACATAATACTCCCAAGGGCACTAGCATAAGGAACCTTTTCCATATAATTCATTTCCTCTTCATCTGCAGGTTTCTGAGATTCAGACAACTTAAATTGTTGTCCCAATGGTGTGGATACACTTTTAGACAGATGCATGTTGAATCTCTTCAACACTTGTTGGGCATAGGTTTCCTGGTGCAGCCACAGACAACCATTATTTCTGTCTCTAATTATTTCCATGCCTAGGATCCTTTTAGCACTCCCAAGGAATTTCATCTCAAACCTTTCTTGTAGTTGAAACTTAACCTGTTGTATCTCTTCAAGGGACTTGCTGGCTAATAACATATCGTCAACATATACCAGCAAATACATAGCATCATGTTTTCCCTTGTTTTTCAAATAGACACAATCATCATATGAGCATCTTTCAAAACCAATTTTAGTCATATACTCATCAAACTTCAAGTACCATTGTCTAGGACTTTGCTTTAAACCATATAAGGATTTCTTCAGAAGACAAGCCTTACCTTGCAGGTTGTGATCTGCAAGTCCTTGTGGCAGCTCCATGTAAATGGATTCATTAAGATCTCCATGTAGAAAAGCTGTCTTTACATCAAGTTGCTCCAATTCTATGTCAAAATGAGCAACCATAGCCAAGATAATTCTAATAGAGGCATGCTTCACCACTGGGGAGAATATTTCATGGAAATCAATTCCATCTCTTTGAGTGAAACCTCTAGCCACCAATCTAGCTTTAAATCTAATGTGTTCACCTTTCTCAGAAATCTCAGATTTCTTCTTGAACAACCACTTGCAGCTAGAGCTGTCAAAATGGGCTTGGCCCGTTGGGCCAACCCGCCCCCGCCTCCCAAAAGGGTGGGTTGGGCTGAAAAAATAAAGACCCGTTTGAAAGCGGGCCTAAATGGGCTAGCCCGCCTGAACCCGCCGTCGCTTGGGCTGGCCCGCGGCGGGTGCGGGCCAGCCCGCGGGCTAAGGCAAAATTTTAATTTATTTAATTTTTTGTTGAATTTGTTATAAAAATCTAAATAACATATGTATTTTTAACAATATTGATTAGTTAAATATTATTTGAATTCATATATTTTAATTTGATATTAGGTAGTAATATAATTCAATTTATAATTTTTTTAATTATAAATTGAATTATATTAACTAAATTAAATTAGAATAATTTTAAAGCACACTTTATATGACATGAGCTACTTAACATTACTTTTTCAACTAATTTTTTTAAAAAGAATACTATACAAAATTAACTAAATCATTTTAGATTTTATTAAAAATATTATTTAATTTTAAAATTAGTTAATGTATTTAATTTTGGATAAATAAAAATATTATACAATTTATTATATAATTAAAATTTAATTTATTAATTAAATAAAAAACCGCGGGCTAGCCCGCCTGGCCCGCAACCCGCCGGTGGGTTGGTTTGGGCTGAGGTTATTCTAGCCCGCCCCGCCGTGGGCCCAGCCCGCCTAAGCCCGCGAAATGGTGGGCTGGAGTGGGCTTGGCCCGTGTCGCCCCGCCAGCCCGTCTTGACACCTCTACTTGCAGCTGACTGTCTTTTGATCTGGAGGTTTATCAACAACAATCCAAGTTTGATTCTTTTCAAGTGAATCAAGTTCTTCTTGCATAGCTATTTTCCATTCCTTGCTCTCTGGACATTGAATGGCTTCCTCATAAGATGTTGGTTCTGCTACATCAATTTCCTCAGCCGTATACAATGCATAATGAACCTCATCTGCCTCTCCATATCTCACAGGTGGTCTTATAACCCTTCTAACTCTGTCCCTTGCAAGTTGATAGTCATATAAACCATGCTGTTTTTCTGAGATACTTTTATCAACAACCTGAGAATCTGTTGTTATGACATTGTATCTGTCATCACTCTGCTCCACCTCAATCTGTGTACCATCTTCAGTGTTAAACTCTGGACAAGGCACTTTAAGCAACTTCTGGAGTAATGGCATAACATCCTCATCAAAAATGACATCTCTATTGATGATGATCTTTTCTTTACCAGATTCAAAACACCATAGTCTATACCCCTTTACTCCTTTTGCATATCCTAGCATGATATATTTTAAAGCTCTAGGCTGCAACTTATCTTGTTTGATATGAACATAAGCCATGCAACCGAATACTCTAAGATGTGAATATGTACTGGTGGATCCATGCCAAACTTCATCTGGTACTTTAAAATCAATTGCTGCAGAAGGTGACTTGTTGATGAGATAAGCTGCTGTCATAGCTGCTTCACCCCAAAACCTTTTAGGCAAACCTGCTCCCAACAACATACACCTTATTCTCTCAAGGATGGTTCTATTCATCCTTTCGGCCACCCCATTTTGTTGAGGATTACCTGGGACAGATAGGTGTCTCTTAATGCCTTTACTCTTGCAGAAATCAATAAACTCCTTGGACAGGAACTCCAAACCATTGTCAGTTCTTAGACACTTCAAAGTAGTGCCCTTTTCCAATTCCACTTCTTTGCACCAATTTTGAAAATTGGTGAATGCTTCATCCTTGCTCTTAAGAATGAAAATCCATAATTTCCTGGAGAAATCATCAATAATGCTTAAGAAATATTTTCCACCTCCATTAGTTTCAGTCCTTGTTGGACCCCAAAGATCAGCATGACAGTAATCTAATGGTGCTTTGGATGTGTGTCTACCCACTGGAAAGCTTTGCTTTTGGCTCTTCCCAAGAATACATTCTTCACAAGTCTGTAGGTCCGTTACATCCCCTGTGCCAACACCAGGCAGCACACCCTTCTTTATCAACTCTAGTAGCCCTTTCTATCCAACATGAGCCAACCTCTTGTGCCACTTTTCAGCATCATACTTCAGTGTAATATCAACATTACCAACAATAGTTTCAGCAATTAAATGATAAAGACTATTTCTCCTAACACCTTTAAGAATAATCTGAGATCCCCTCTTAACATGCAAAAAACCATCGTCAGATTCAAAGTTATATCCATTTGCTTCTAACATACCAAGTGATATAAGATTTCGTTTGAGTTGAGGGATATACCTGACTCCAGTGATGATCTTAATGGAGTTATCATGCAGCTTCAATCGAATATTTCCTATACCCTTGATGATGCATTTTTTATTGTTCCCAAGCATCACAACCCCTTGATCTTGAAGCTCCAAATCTGTGAACCAATCTTTGAAAGGGCACATGTGGAAGCTACATCCAGAATCCATAATCCAAGCATTTTGGATTGATGTTCCAGTAACATTTAACATCTCTGCTTCACAGTACTCAACACAGTCAGCTGTTTCTGGAGGTTTTATTGGTCCTTTTGCTTGATTCTTCTTCTTGAGAATGAAGCAATCCTTCATAAGATGACCGGGCTTCTTGCAGTAATGACATGTCCTGGTTTCCTTTTCTTTCTCTTTCTGTATAGGGGCATCTTTTCCCTTTGACTGATTTTGCTTTCTGGAAGAATTTTTCCAATTTTTCTTGTACTTCTTGATCATCAATCCCTCATTTGATTGATCTGTTTTTCCCTCAGGCCTACCTTCATTTCTTTTCTACAGTTCTTTAGCCCTCAAAGCAGACTCCACCTCTTCTAATGTGATGGTGGATTCCCTTCCAAATAGCATAGCATCTTTAAGATGCTCATAAGACTTTGGCAATGCATTTAACAGAATGATTGCCTTGTCTTCATCATCTAATTTCACATCAATATCTTCAAGGTCATCCAATGATTTATTAAACTCATCAAGCTGCTCTTCAATCCCTTTTTCTTCTGTAAATTTGGTGGAATACAACCTTTGCTTCATGTACAATCTATTTGCAAAGGATTTTGACATGTATAAAGATTCCAACTTCGTCCAAACTCCAGCTGCAGTGGATTCTTTGGCAACTTCTCGAAGGACCTTATCAGTAAGGCTCAAGATCAGTAATGAATGAGCATTGTCCAGAATTTCCTCCTTCCTTGATTGAGTCATTGTGTCTGGCAGTTTTTCTGCACCCTTAAAGGCTTCCACAACTCCATGTTGTACCAGCAAGGCCCTCATTTTGATCCTCCACAGGCCAAAGTCATTTTTCCCAGAAAACTTCTCAATCTCCAATCTTGATCCCATCATGGAAGCGTAAGGTCAGGCCTTGATTCGGTTTCCCACAGACGGCGCCACTTGTTGTAACAGTAGCAAAAATAAAAGAAAGAAAACAAACACACAAGAATTACGTGGTTCGATCAAGATGATCTACATCCACGGGAGTGCAATCAATCCACTAATACACAAGAACAAATGATTACAATACAGATCATCCCTCAAGAACATTCAATGTTCTATCACCAAAGTAATCTCACAACAATTCTTGTGTAAAACTCCCACACAAAAGCTGAAAACAGAATCAGCAAAGTATTTCTCAAATTCTCTCCAAATGATAAGCTGTATTCTCCCTCTCAAAATCCAGCTGATCAAATAGAGAACTAACTTCTAACTGCTCTCCAAAAAATAACTGCTGTCAGTTAGAGCTTTTAAGACACATTAGCAGATACACACTTTACATATATATTGCACAAAAAGAAATAGAGGAAACGGAAACGAGAAAAAGAGACATTCTTGTTTTAAAAAAAGAAAAGAAAATCAACAGCTAGAAAATCCAATAGCCATCATCAAACGCTGATAAATTTATTACTACTATATTGATTTATGTGCATGGAGAAGAAAAACCTATAGTTGTTGGTCATTCATTTTACTCATCAAAGTAACTTTACATTTCACCTAGCAAACGATTTTTTGACACCACTGACGTAAATTGATCACCAATTAAGTAAACATTATTTGGTTTGATTGTTGGAAGATAGCAACTTTACACTTGCGACATGATTGTTTGTTCTTTTTAAATGTGTTTAAACTTAAATACATGGAGACATATTATGGGTGATTTTGATTGCACAACTAATTGTTAACACAATATAATTCCATCATCAAATGAACTGAAGCCAAGTTTACATTGCAAAAGAAAATGGCTCTTGTTTAATTTCCAATCAATATGTCATCGTCTATCTTGAATTGGACATCAAGTAATTTGACAAAATATTCTCAACTTGCTACATAGTTAGTGAAAAGGATAAGTGTTACCTAATTCAGTTGAAAGATCCTTCACAACAATTGATGCTTGCAATAAAATTACCAAACAATAAAGAAATTAAAAAGAAATTAAAGAAGAAAGAAAGAGTATATATACATTGTAGTGCATACACATATAGCCCAAAACTAAAAGAGTAGTATATAGAAATTATTATTATTAACTCATTATTATAATAATAATAATAATAATAATAATAATAATAATAATAATAATAATATTATAATAATTATTATTATTATTATTATTATTATTATTATTATTATTATTATTATTATTATTATTATTATTATTATTATTATTATTACTACTACTACTACTACGTAGATCAGATGAATTAATAGATCATTGGAATATCTTATCGTTAAGAAATTATCAGTGCAAATGTAAGTATTTTGAAGGCAGCATGCATGCATGTTTTAGCATAGATTACATTTTTTTTTTTTAATAATCGGGATATGTAACGACATTGGACTCAAGACTATTCTCTTGAGAATCTGCATGGCAATGAAAGACTTTATTTAAGCGACTAGAGCTCCACAATTCATTCAAGCCAAATGTTGTTGGAATCATAATATATATGTTGGTCGAGTTTAACAATATAATGTTATGTTTAATTAATATATAAATATTAAAAATGGTACTCCCTCCGTCCCACCCCAAGTGTCCTGTTACTGTTGGGCACGGGAATTAAGGTAGAGTTGGTTTGTGAGTATATAGTGGGGTCCACATAGTTGTTGGAGGGGAAAATTATTTCTATTTATAGAAATAAGACATTTGTAATGGGACACCCAAAAATAGTAAGTAAGACATTTGGAGTGGGACGGAGGGAGTAATTGATAAAATTCATATGCCATAAATATGTGGAAAATTAGAAAAGTTTAGAATCCATCACATCTAGACACAAGTAGGTGAAAGAATATAGACTTTACCAACTTCAACTTTTTACTAATAATTATAAATCTCCCCTCCTCCCTTTACTATAACTCATAGCCAATTCATTATATTTCATTCACTCGTGTAGCTACCTGCATTTCACCTTTTCCATACACACACACACACACTGAGTACTCTTGAGTGTTTGAATTAATCCAGAGATAGATCAGAGTACCATCCATGGCTGCAGCAGCAGCTAGGAAGATGACGAACATTTTTGCTATCACATTCACATTTTTGTGTGCAATGATGAGTATTAGGGTTTTGGGTGATCCAGATTTGCTTCAGGACATTTGTGTTGCTGATCTCACTTCTGGTTTGACTTCCTTTAATTAGGGTTTTTAATTGGGGTTTTTGGTGCATTCCATTTAATTTATTTGTAAACTATGCAAAATAAATTAAACACAGGCGCCAAGGTTAACGGATTCGCCTGCAAACCAAACGCCACCGCCGACGACTTCTTCTTCGCCGGCCTCGCAAAGCCCGCTGCTACCAACACCTCCGCCGCCGGATCGCGTGTGACCGCCGCCAACGTCGAGAAGATCCCCGGTCTCAACACCCTGGGCGTCTCCCTCGCCCGGATCGACTACGCCCCTGGCGGCCTCAATCCGCCGCACACTCATCCACGCGCCACCGAGGTCGTCTTCGTCCTCGAGGGGAAGCTGGACGTCGGATTCATCACCACCGGCGACGTGCTCATCTCCAAGTCCATCGCCAAGGGTGACATCTTCGTCTTCCCCAAGGGACTCGTCCACTTCCAGAAGAACAATCAGGACTCCGCCGCAGCCGTCATCGCCGCCTTCAACAGCCAGCTCCCCGGGACGCAGTCCATCGCTGCGACTCTCTTTGGGGCAGCGCCGCCGGTGCCGGAGGATGTTCTGGCGGCGGCGTTTAGGGTCGGGGTGGATGATGTCAAAACGATTAAATCAAAATTCGCGCCGCCCAAAAATTAATTTCTATCATTCTAGTATGGTGCATATTATATGTATACTCAAAGAAAAAAGGAAAAAGAACTGAATGAAGAGAGATTTTGCAACTCCTTTTCTCCAAGAACCCCAAGACTCCTCTCACGATCTGATCTCCGATCTCCCCCCTCATGGCGGAGGATGGTGTTCCTGATCATGGCGGCGTTCCACCCGATCCCCTTGAAAACCGAGCGAACAAGCGCCCTCGCCCCTCATATAGCGATGTAACTCGCCGGAAACCTGGTTTTGTGCACATCACATTAGACGAGGATCCTGCCGACGAATTCAGTGATCCATCCGATCTCACCCTTTCCTATATTAATGGTAAACCTTGTATATCATTTTCTGACGCCTTCCGGGCACATCTCTTGAAACCATGGATGCATGCTGTCGTGCTTAAGGTGATCGGTAGGCGAGTGTCATTCAAGATTCTTCAATCCAGATTGGAGCAGATTTGGCCAACCGCGAAGCATTACGACTTGATTGATCTTGAACATGACTATTACGTCATTAAATTCAACACGGAGGAGCTTCTCATGCTATCACCGGCGGCCCGTGGATGATTCTCAGCCACTACTTACATGTTCAATAGTGGGAGGCTTCCTTCAACCCTAAAACAAACATCATCAAGACCATGGTTGCGTGGGCTCGGGTCCCTAGTCTCGCTATGCACATGTATGATCGGCGTGTGATTGCACTAGCAGGTTCAGCCATTGGACGTGTTATTAGCGTCGATTTTAATACCGGAGACACGAAAAGAGCTCGTTTAGCTCGACTGGCAGTCTGCATCGATCTTGATAAACCCTTAACTCCATGCATCACCATCGATGGCTCCGACTTCAACGTTGAATATGAAAATCTTAGGTCGATTTGCTTTACTTGTGGGAAATATGGCCACATGCAGGCTGATTTGCCCATCTTTGGCCGATCCTCAAGTAGCTCCTCAAGAATGTCCAAATCCTAGCATTGATAACCTTCAACCTGAGGCCAATTTTGGACCTTCGATGATGGTCCAATCTCGCCGACGTCAACCTAATCGACAACCGAAATCCAATCCACCTGTCTCCCCATCCAGCAATAACCGTTTTGCTCCACTAGATGAGCCCGTTGATCATATGGAATCCGATCATCAATCTACTTTCCTACAGCAGCAAGCTCCTGGCTCATTTCAAAAGAAAGTACCCTCCTCCACACATTCCGGAGTCGTACCAAGGTCTCCCAGGAGTCCTCCCAGACCGTCCCAACCTTCGGCCACCACTCCCCATCCTCACATTTCTTCCAAGGGCTGGTCTCAACCATCGGGAGCAACAACCTTTCCAGCTCAATCGGCACTGTCAGCTGATCACCACACAACAGTTTCTTTTGAAATCCCATCGGCAACTCACCATAAAGATTTCTCATCCTCCTGGCTGTTTCAGAGTGGTCGACCACCAGATTCCTCCATCTCTTCTTCTAACATTGCAGATCCAAGTATTGACCACATGGACACTAGAGATCCATCTCCTGGATCGTCAGATCATAGGGCATCTAGTGTGCTGATACATCTCCATTTCTAATTTGCTCCGGGTTTTCTTATAGCTTTTTTCCATTATGACTCTTACAATTGTTTGTTGGAATGTTCAAGGTGCAGGTTCTCGTGCGTTCCGCCGAGAATTCAAGGACATGACCTTTCGTAATAAGGTGGATATCATGGCAGTCTTCGAGCCTAGGATCAGCGGTCCCAATGCCGATCTCTTCATCAAAAGGAGTGGTATTGCCTATTCTTTTAGGGTGGAAGCCACTGGTTTCTCAGGGGGTATTTGGTTACTTTGGAAGGTGTCGGTTAATGTTGTGATCAATGAATGTCATCCTCAATTCATTGACACCAATATCATTTTCCATAATTTTTGTCTTCATATTACGTTTGTTTATGCTGCTCCAAATAAGGTTCGCCGTGCTTGCTTGTGGCCGGAACTTTCTCGGATTTGTAACTCTTGCACAGGCCCTTGGATGCTTGGTGGTGATCTCAACTGTATTGCCCGTCTTTCTGAATATCGTGGTGGCACTAGTTCCCTCAATTCTTGCACTGAGCTTCAACATTGGATCTCCTCTAATAACCTATCTGAACTGAAAACGCATGGGAATATCTTTACTTGGGGTCGTGGCTCCCTTTTTCGACGCCTCGATAGACTGCTTGCCAATTCTGAATGGCTTAACTCTTATCCAGCATGCACGGTTGAGATTCTTCCTCGTCTCCAATCTGATCACGCTCCCCTCCTCGTTCGTTTACTGGATTCATATCCTTGTTATAATACTCCTAGACATGTTCCTTTTCGTTTTAATGTTGCTTGGCAGTCTAACCCTAATTTTATTAAAATTGTCTCTGATGTTTGGCGTTATGATCTTCCTTTTTGTAGTAAAATTTCTCTTTTTCAAGACGAAATCAAGCAATGGAATAGTATTACCTTTCAGGCGGATCTCAAACGTAAAGGGCGACTTAGGGCGAGGTTGGCAGGCATTGAAAAAATCTCGAACTGGATGGATAGCACTTTTCTTACACGCCTTCATTCCCAGCTTCATTCTGAGCTTGATAAAATCTTGGAGAAGGAGGAACTCACTTGGATTCAAAGAAGTGTTCGATCATGGAATTTGGCAGGCGACCGAAATTCCAAGCTCTACCACCGTTTTTTCAAGCATCGTAACACTAAGAAAATTTTTTCAATTTTGGAGGATTCCAATGGTTCCATTTATACTGATCCCATCCTTATTCATAACATGGTTGTCAATTTTTTTGAGTCCCTTTACAAATGCAATCTCACCAACAACTCTACTATGGCATCCAATAGTCATCCTACTTCCATCCTTTCCTCTGAAGAATCTGAGCTTTTGGTTAAGGATCTTTTTTATGATGAAATTTGGACTGCCATTAAGGGCATGGCTCCTCTCAAAGCACCGGGTCCGGATGGTCTCCATGCAGCTTTTTATCATTACAATTGGAAGGATGTTGGTCCAGTTGTTTGCCACTTCCTTAAATCTTGTTTTTCCAATCCCAGGCTCATTCAAGAGATTAAGCAGACTTTTCTTGTTCTCATTCGTAAAACCATGAACCCTAGATCTGTTACTCAATTCCGTCCTATTAGTCTATGCAATGTGATCTACAAAATCCTTACTAAATCTCTAGCTAACAGGATGGCTCCATTTCTTTCTCATCTTATCTCCTCTGGACAGAATAGCTTCATTCCTGGTCGATCCATTCAGGACAATATCATTATTTGTAATGAGATTTCTCATTTCATAGAGAAATCCACGGCCAAACCAGGCTTAATGACTATTAAAATCGATCTCGAGAAAGCTTATGATAAGCTCGATTGGTCCTTTATTCGTGATACTCTCCATCTTTATGGTTTTCCTCTACCTTTTATTAACTTGATTATGTTTTGTATTGAATCTCCTTCGATGCAGATCCAGTGGAATGGGAACATATCTCAGCCTTTCAAGCCTACTCGGTGTATCCAACAGGGGGGATCCTATATCCCCTTACATTTTCATTTTGTGCATGGATCGGTTGGGAGCAATGATTCACTCTTCGGTTGAGCAGAGACATTGGTCTCCTCCTGATTGGAATATGGGCTCTCTTAAAATCCCTTACATCTTCTTTGCTGATGACATCCTTATGTTCTCCAAAGCTAGTGTTGAGCAAGCATATATCATCAAGTCAATTCTCACCAGCTTTTGTTCTAACTCAGGCCTCTCAGTCAGCCTTCATAAATCTAATATCATCTTTGGTAATATTGTCCCTCCGACTACTAGAATTAGTATCGAGCAAGCTTTGGGTATACAAAGTTCTACTAGTATTGGTACATATCTTGGTATTCCAACTTATTCAGGGAGTAGCTCTTCCTCCTTCTACAATTTCATCATTGATAAAATGTCTTCTAAACTTTGTAGTTGGTCTTGCAAATTTTTAAGTTTTGCTGGTAGAATTACTTTGATTAAATCTGTCCTCCTTTCTCTAGTCATCTATCCTATGCAGGTGCTCAAGTTTCCTAAGAGAATTATTGAGGTTCTGGAACAAATTTGTCATAATTTCCTTTGGGGCTCGACTAGCAATCAAAGGAAAGTCCATTTGGTGGCTTGGGATCACATTCCTAAAGACATCGCTGTTGGTGGTTTGGGTTTCCATGTCTCACATCCCTCAATGATGCTTTACTTATGAAAGGTTGTTGGGGTCTTCTTTCCCGCAACACAACATGGACTAGTCTGCTTAAATTCAGATATGGTTGGAGAAGACATAAACTTAAGCAGACTCCTCAAACTTTGTCTCCCTTTGCTAAAGCTCTTATGACTCTTTGGCCCAAATTTTATCCCTTAATAAGATGGAAAAGAGGCAATGGTAAGTCTATTCTTTTTTGGAGTGACATTTGGATTGATGATCATACTATCTTGCAGGACCTTATTTTGCGGCCTCTCAATGATTTGGAATTGGATCGCACCATCGGCTCCTACATTAAAGATGTTGTATGGAGCATTGGTGACTTGATCGAAGTTCTGCCCATCAATACCATCCATTCCATTATTCATATCAGTCCACCTTTATCCTCTGATCCGGATGACATCCCTATTTGGAAGCCATGCCCCGAAGGCAAGTTCACAGTCAGAAGCGCTAGGAATGCTTTGGTTTCACCACCTTCAACTACTTTGATCCACCCTCCCATTTGGAAGCATCTTTGGAGATGGTCGTGCCCATAGCGGTCCATAACTTTCCTTTGGTTATGCTTTCACAACAAGATTCTCACTGCCACAGAGAGATAAAAGAGAAAGCTATCCCCTGACGATACTTGCTGGAGATGCGGAGAGATTGAAAGTTCCATCCATGCCCTGAGGGATTGTCCCTCTTCGGCTCGAGTTTGGCAACAGCTGGGTTTCTTACAACAGTCCTTTTGGACTCCTTCCATACATGATTGGATCTATTCCAACCTCTATACTAGAATTGGCGATTTGAAGGCTGCTACCTTTGCCATTGGCGTCTGGTATATTTGGAAAGCGAGATGCAAGGAGTTGTATAGTTCTACTACTGTTAACTGGGATTCCCTTTACCACACCATCAACCCTAGTAGCAGTTCCTATATCAGTAACATTGCAGATTCCAATCCTCTTGGTAGGGGAACCTGGACGCCGAAGAAAGACACTTGGCGCAAACCCCCGGCGGGTTGGTTTAAACTCAATTGTGATGGTGGCACTTCCTCATCCTATAGTGCAGCTGGTGGGGTTATTCGTAACTCGGATGGCCTTTGGTCAGTGGTGTCCGTACCAAGACGAATCACATGGACGTCCTCCATGCAGAAGCTTGGGGTTTGATGCTTGGTCTTCAAGAAGCATGGTCCCTGGGCATTACTCAGTTAAAAGTTGAATGTGACAACAATCAATTGATCGAGCTCATTAATTCCAATTCTACTACAACGGGAAGCTGCTCTGATACCCTCTTCCGGATCCACCATATGAGGACTTGGCCTTGGCAATTTAAGTTTACCCTTATCCGTAGGGAAGTTAACAAAGTTTGTGATCTTTTACTTCGGGATAGTTCCCTTTCTTTTGGTACCGAACATCTTATTCGCCATCCCGAATCCTTGAGGGTTGCGCTACTTAATGATTCCGTAGGCATGTACTACTCGTTTCAAGTTGTTGAATGAAATCGGCTCCGGCCCTCCCTTTTGTTCGAAAAAAAAAAAGAGAAAGAAAATTGTGCAAATTCATGTAATTAGTTAAAATTCTCATACATGACTCATGAGGTCATAATTTTGAATTAAATTCCCTTCAATAATCTAGATTTAGAATATTGTTTGCTTTGGGTTAGGAACTTACCCTGGTGGTCAAGTCCTCATTCTCTCAACCATAGATTGGGTGTTCGATCCCCACCCGGCCCCCTATCCCTTCCCCTTTATCCCCTTTTCTAATTTGTGTGTTTTGGGCTCTCACACACCTTTGCCGACACATGAATGTCACTGTTTATAAAAAAAAAAAAAAGAATATTGTTTGCTTTGTACGCTATAAATAACCTCGTCGTGTTTCTCCTAATCGTCATCTTCTATTAAAAATAAATTAATCAAACCCAAGAATATCATTTTAGTGATAAAAGTCTTACCTCATCATTCAACCTTTTTCTTATTGATAAACCGCCTACTAATCTATTGAACTTAATTATACTCCCTCGACTACTTTTAAATGTTTTAGAGCATCATGAATTTTAATTTACAATTGAATTCAAATAGAAAATTTGTATACCGGCTAGTACTAAATTATAATTAGATATGGCTCAATTATTGGTGCATAATCACTTAAAACCAACCTTTGTCCAATTCTATTGGGCTTGATCAGACATTCTCGGGCCAGAAGCCCAATAATTCCACCTAGTAAAGGCCCAATCTTTTTTCTTTCTTTCTTTTTTTTCCCCCTTTTTCCTTTTCCTTTTTTTTTTCCCCCAACGATCCTCCAATTTTTGTTATAGAAAAATAAACCCTCTGTTATAGAAATAACTATCTTTATTTATGTATGTGTACAATAAAATGGTATATGGCTTATTAGCTTGTGTTTATAGTGGAAGTATTGTAATGGAAATTGGGATTAAATGGTGAAAGAAAGGAAGTTTAAAGGTGGGATAATAAAATGGATAAAGTGTAATAATTATGGCTATGAAATGAAACAAGTATTAAGCTTGCATAAAATTTTTCTAACTTAACTTCTCAATACATTACATAGGCTATTTATAAACTTTTTTATCCTCTCACTATTTACTAACCTCATAATCAAGGCATATACATTTCAAGACTTTCACATGTCTAACCTTATGATCAAGGCATGAACATGGATGTTGAACACTAGACATTCACATGTTTTGTTTACATGCATAATACTCCCCCTTGAATGTCGCCAATACGAAGAATATGCCTCGTTAAAACCTTACTTGGAAAAAACCCAGTGGGAAAAAATCCAAGTGAAGGAAAAAGAGTACAGTATTCTTGTATCATATGCTCCCCCTGATTTGGACATCATTTTAAATCTCGAAGCCGCCGCATTCCAATTTTCTTCACGAGCTTCTCGAATGTTGCAGTCGGCAATGCCTTGGTAAATAGATCCGCTAAATTATTTTCTGATCGAATTTGTTGCACATCGACTTCACCATTCTTTTGAAGATCATGAGTGTAGAAGAATTTTGGTGAAATATGCTTCGTTCTATCTCCTTTGATATAACCCCCTTTCAACTGGGCTACACAAGCCGAATTATCTTCAAATAAAATTGTTGGGGGCATTTGTGGTTCAATGATTAAACCACAACTCTTCAATATATGTTGAGTCATTGACCTCAACCAAACACATTCTCGACTTGCTTAATGGATTGCTAATATTTCGGCATGATTAGAAGAAGTAGCAGTTAGAGTCTGCTTCATTGACCTCCAAGAGATAGCAGTTCCACCACACGTGAAGATATAGCCTGTTTGAGATTTGGCTTTGTGTGGATCTGATAAATAACCGGCATCGGCATAGCCAATTAACTCATGTCGAGAGTCTTTTGGGTAAAATAACCCAAGATCAATTATTCCTTGGAGATAGCGAAAAACATGCTTTATGCCTTTCCAATGTCGTTGAGTAGGGCAAGAGCTGAATCTTGCGAGTAGATTGACTGCAAACGCGATATCAGGTCGCGTGCTGTTTGCAAGATACATTAACGCACCAATTGCGCTTAAATATGGAATTTCTGGGCCAAGTTGCTCTTCATTATCTTCTTTTGGCCTAAATGGATCCTTTGCAGGATCAAGTGCCCGAACGACCATTGGATTATTTAGCGGATGAGCATAATCCATTCGAAATTGCTTTAATACCTTTTGGGTATAAGCTGATTGATGAACAAATATGCCCATTTCCAAATGCTCAATTTGTAGGCCAAGGCAAAATTTCGTTTTCCCGAAATCTTTGATTTCAAACTCCTTTTTCAGATATTCGACTGCCTTTTTCAACTCTTCAGGAGTTCCAATTAGATTTAAATCGTCAACATAGACTGCGACGATCACAAATTCTGACCCATTTTTCTTTATAAATACACAAGGGCTGATCGGGTCATTTGTATAGCATTCCTTTATCAAACTTTCACTGAGGCGGTTGTACCACATTCGGCCAGATTGCTTGAGCCCATACAACGATTTTTGCAATTTGATGGAATAATTTTCTCTGGGTTTTGAGTTGCAAGACTCAGGTAATTTAAACCCTTCAGGTATTTTCATATAAATATCATTTTCCAATGAGCCATATAAATATGCAGTAACAACATCCATCAGCCTCATTTCGAGATTTTCTCGTACTGCTAGACTCATTAGATACCTGAATGTTATTCCATCCATAACTGGGGAATATGTTTCCTCAAAATCAATTCCCGGTCGTTGTGAAAAACCTTGGGCTACAAGCCTTGCCTTATATTTGGCAATTTCATTATTTTCATTTCTTTTTCTCACAAACACCCATCTGTAGCCAACAGGCTTCACATTTTTAATTTCATGTATATTTCTTCATAACCCTGACAATAAATTTATATACATTATTTCTCAATGTCGGCTAAATATAATCCAATCAATTATCCAAGCAATGGGGTTTGGTGGATGAAAACACATTACTATATATCACACTCTTTTCAGAATTTATACTTTTAAAAATAATTTTATTTGATAAATATGCGCCAGGATTTTCACTGTATAGTAGTACACATTGAGTAGAAATTTTGAATAAACTGCTTTTATTGACTGGATAATTTTCCCAAATCAGTCTTGGCCTTTGAATATGGTGGTGAGAATTAATATGGCAAATTATTCCTGCACTTCATCAATTTGGTCGAGATTCCATTCATTCCTTCAATTCTTTTTGTTTGGTTTTGGTAAACTTTATGTTCATTCATCCATTATATAAATATAATTAAATAAATGTATGGCTTGATTAATTGTTTGCTTTTGAAGTCTTCTGCAAGTTGAATATAATGGACCCCTTTGTTCACTTGTCTCCATAGCCTACTCCTGTTCGAGCATGTTTGACAAGAATTTGTTCTTGAATCCTGATATATATATATATATATATATATACATATATATACATATATATATATATGCATGTGTATTGAGTGTGTGTGTGTGTATATATTCAATTACTGATTGGTTATTTGAGATAATTAACAATGCATTTTTATAGAATTATGTATTTTATGTACATTTGCAATGTAATTCATTAATTAATTAAGGGCAACATAAAAGTTAGAATCTGAATTAGTTAGCTAGCTAGCTGGAATATATTTATTGATCCTGCATTGAAAGGTTGAGCATTCATTGATAATTATTTTATGACAATTCTATCCAGAAATGTGTCAAGTAAACTAGTTGTGCAATTTTTTTTTAAAAAAAATATGAGTATTTTTATCCATTAAAATAATTTAATTGGATAGGTTTTTTTTTTTTTTTGGCTGAATTTAGTTGGATAGTTGGGGAAAAAATTGAATTGGTGGTGGGACGACGAAAAGAAATGTATAAATGTGTTGAAAACAAAACAATGATGATAAAAAGAGACATGATTGGGGTTGGGGACTTACCCTAGTGATCAAGTACCCCGTCTCCCAATCATAGGTTGGGGTTCGATTCCCACCAGGTCCGCTATCCCTCCCCTTTATCCCCCTTTGTAATTTGTGTGATTTGAGCTCCCACACACCTTTGTCGACATATGAGTGTCACTGTTTACCAAAATAAAAAAGACATGATTGTATATTATGGTACTGACCCCAACTCCAAATTTCAATCACTTAGTAAACCACCAAATTTTGATTTTAATTTTTATTTAATATATTTTAGTTTATGACTTAATTTTTTATTTTATTGGTTTGAATTTAAAGTTCAGTCATTTTATTCAAAATTTGGATTTGAAAAATAAAATTTTAGGCACAAAATAACGAGGGCGTTCTATTTAAAGATATAGCCCGTGTGAGTATATATATATAATATATTACATAAATTACAAATATAAATAAACTAATTAAGGAAGCGATGCGACAACCTCTCTCCTAATTGCAGTGAAGCAGAGAAAACTAGAATTGATAACATCTCAAAATAAAATTTAAAAGATAGAACTATATTCAATCAATTTTAAAATATACTCCCTTCGTTTTTTTTTTACGTGTTTAATTGATAAAGTATTATTTATTGAGTATTTTTAATACACTTTTTCAGCACAATTATATAAAATAAGACATGTCAAATAAGATGATATACAATTTGAATTATTAATGATTAAAAATATTTTCAAATTGATACTCTAGTCTCTTAAAAAATGTCTCGGGTCCGAGCTTTGCGTATGTAAAAAACTATTTTGGGAGAAAGCCCTTCATTTGTGCATACAGATTCTCGGGGATTAGTCTTGAGTTCAATATAATCTAGAGACATGCTTATAAAAAAAAAAGGCTTGAATAGTGTGAAATGTAGAAATGATGTGCATATTTAAAAAAGGATGGAGTACTATAATAATAATCGAGTGTTATAGAAATAACTATCTTTATTTATGTATGTGTACAATAAAATGGTATATGACTTATTAGCTTGTGTTTATAGTGGAAGTATTGTAATGGAAATTGGGATTAAATGGTGAAAGAAATGAAGTTTAAAGGTGGGATAATAAAATGGATAAAGTGTAATAATTATGGCTATGAAATGAAACAAGTATTAAGCTTGCATAATATTTTTCTAACTTAACTTCTCAATACATTACATAGGCTATTTATAAACTTTTTTATCCTCTCACTATTTACTAACCTCATAATCAAGGCATATACATTTCAAGACTTTCACATGTCTAACCTTATGATCAAGGCATGAACATGGATGTTGAACACTAGACATTCACATGTTTTGTTTACATGCATAATACTCCCCCTTGAATGTCGTCAATACGAAGAATATGCCTCGTTAAAACCTTACTTGGAAAAAACCCAGTGGGAAAAAATCCAAGTGAAGGAAAAAGAGTACAGTATTCTTGTATCAGATGCTCCCCTGATTTGGACATCATTTTAAATCTCGAAGCCGCCGCATTCCAATTTTCTTCACGAGCTTCTCGAATGTTGCAGTCGGCAATGCCTTGGTAAATAGATCCGCTAAATTATTTTCTGATCGAATTTGTTGCACATCGACTTCACCATTCTTTTGAAGATCATGAGTGTAGAAGAATTTTGGTGAAATATGCTTCGTTCTATCTTCTTTGATATAACCCCCTTTCAACTGGGCTACACAAGCCGAATTATCTTCAAATAAAATTGTTGGGGGCATTTGTGGTTCAATGATTAAACCACAACTCTTCAATATATGTTGAGTCATTGACCTCAACCAAACACATTCTCGACTTACTTCATTGATTGCTAATATTTCGGCATGATTAGAAGAAGTAGCAGTTAGAGTCTGCTTCATTGACCTCCAAGAGATAGCAGTTCCACCACACGTGAAGATATAGCCTGTTTGAGATTTGGCTTTGTGTGGATCTGATAAATAACCTGCATCGGCATAGCCAATTAACTCATGTCGAGAGTCTTTTGGGTAAAATAATCCAAGATCAATTGTTCCTTGGAGATAGCGAAAAACATGCTTTATGCCTTTCCAATGTCGTTGAGTAGGGCAAGAGCTGAATCTTGCGAGTAGATTGACTGCAAACGCGATATCAGGTCGCGTGCTGTTTGCAAGATACATTAACGCACCAATTGCGCTTAAATATGGGATTTCTGGGCCAAGTTGCTCTTCATTATCTTCTTTTGGCCTAAATGGATCCTTTGCAGGATCAAGTGTCCGAACGACCATTGGATTATTTAGCGGATGAGCATAATCCATTCGAAATTGCTTTAATACCTTTTGGGTATAAGCTGATTGATGAACAAATATGCCCATTTCCAAATGCTCAATTTGTAGGCCAAGGCAAAATTTCGTTTTCCCGAAATCTTTGATTTCAAACTCCTTTTTCAGATATTCGACCGCCTTTTTCAACTCTTCAGGAGTTCCAATTAGATTTAAATCGTCAACATAGACTGCGACGATCACAAATTCTGACCCATTTTTCTTTATAAATACACAAGGGCTGATCGGGTCATTTGTATAGCATTCCTTTATCAAACTTTCACTGAGGCGGTTGTACCACATTCGGCCAGATTGCTTGAGCCCATACAACGATTTTTGCAATTTGATGGAATAATTTTCTCTGGGTTTTGAGTTGCAAGACTCAGGTAATTTAAACCCTTCAGGTATTTTCATATAAATATCATTTTCTAATGAGCCATATAAATATGCAGTAACAACATCCATCAGCCTCATTTCGAGATTTTCTCGTACTGCTAGACTCATTAGATACCTGAATGTTATTCCATCCATAACTGGGGAATATGTTTCCTCAAAATCAATTCCCGGTCGTTGTGAAAAACCTTGGGCTACAAGCCTTGCCTTATATTTGGCAATTTCATTATTTTCATTTCTTTTTCTCACAAACACCCATCTGTAGCCAACAGGCTTCACATTTTTTGGTGTTTGGACAATAGGGCCGAATACTTTTCGTTTATTCAGTGAATCTAGTTGAGACTGAATCGCATCTTTCCATTTTGACCAATCATTTCTTTTCCGACATTCTTCAACTGATCTTGGTTCAGGATCCTCGTTATTTTCCATTACATCGAGTGCAACGTTGTATGCAAAGGCATTATCAACGTTTGTTTCTTTTCGGTTCCAACATTTCCCAGTATTGATATAATTGAAAGAAGTTTCAATAACTTCATTTTCTTCTGGGTGAATATTTTCAGGTTCAACCTTTTCGGGGGTTGAATCAATTTTTCCTTCGGGAGTATCATCTGTGATTGATTTATCACCCATATGGATAATTTTCTTCTTTCGTGGATTTTTATCCTTGGAACCCAAAGGCCTACCACGCTTCAGGCGTGCAGTAGGTTCATTTGCACTTGGAATTTGCCCTTCTGGGACATTTATATTGGCTGGTGCATTTGCTGCATCATTTATATATGATTTTGTGACTTTAGCAGCATCATTAAAAGCATCGGGTAATTGATTTGCAATTCCCTGCAAATGCACAATTCTTTGAACTTCAAGTTCGCATTGCCTTGTACGAGGATCAAGGAAATCAAATGGACTTTGCCAAGATATTTCCTTTTTCAGTTGATCATTTCCTCCCCCTAATGTCGGGAATTGAGTTTCATCAAAATGACAGTCTGCAAATCTTGCAGTAAATAAATCACCCGTTTTTTGCTCAAGATATTTAATAATCGAGGGTGATTCATACCCGACATATATGCCCAACCTTCTTTGAGGTCCCATTTTTGTGCGTTGTGGTGGCGCAATCGGTACATAAACCGCACACCCAAAAATTCGCAAGTGGGATATATTGGGCTCTTTTCCAAACACAATTTGTGTAGGGGAGTAGCTATGATAGCTTGTCGGCCTTATTTTCACAAGTGTGGCTGCATGCAATATAGCGTGTCCCCAAGCAGAAACAGGGAGTTTTGATTTCATTAACAAGGGTCTTGCAATTAATTGCAATCGCTTAATAAATTATTCTGCCAGACCATTTTGCGTGTGCACATGAGGCACAGGATGTTCAACAGTAATTCCAATCGACATGCAGAAATCATCAAATGCATGTGATGTATATTCTCCAGCATTATCAAGGCGTATTTTCTTTATCGGATGATCTGGAAACTGTGCTCGCAATTTTATAATTTGTGCAAGTAATCTTGCGAATGCCAAATTGCGAGTTGATAATAAACAAACGTGTGACCAGCGTGATGACGCATCAATTAATACCATAAGGTACTTGAAAGGTCCACACGGTGGATCAATAGGTCCACATATATCGCCTTGAATTCTTTCTAGGAATGTAGGGGATTCAATTCCCACTTTTACTGGAGATGGTCTGGTTATCAATTTCCCTTGTGAACAGGCTGCACAATTGAACTCATTTGGGTTCAATATCATTTGCCTTTTCAATGTATGGCCATTTGAATTTTCAATAATTCGCCTCAGCATTACACTGCCAGGATGCCCAAGTCTATCGTGCCAGGTAATAAATTCACTAGTAGCTTTCAAGCCTACTAGGTTATGTATTTCTGCGGCACATATTTTTGTATAGTATAAGCCAGAGGAGTAACATGGCAATTTTTCATTCACAAATTTTTTGCCATTTTCAATTCGAGTTATCAAAAGATACTCGTGATCTGCCTCTTTTGAAGTTTCAATGTGATATCCATTTTTTCGAATATCATTGAAGCTCAGTAAATTTCTTCGAGCTTTGCGTGAGAACAAGGCATTTTCAATTGCCATTTTTGTCCCTTCAGGGAGAAATATAACAGCTCTACCGGAGCCTTCAATGCATTTTGCATTACCGCTTATAGTTTTCACTGCGGTCTTTTCCAATTTTAAATTGGAGAAATAGCTTTTGCTTTTCAAAATGCTATGCGTTGTTGCACTGTCAATGAGGCAGATATCATCTCCGACTTTTGAATTTCCAGCATCCATTTCTTTACAAGAATATAAGAATGTTATTAAACATCAGCAATATAAATATTATTAATGCAAAAGCATATTTATATTATACATGGATAATAAAAGGGAAGTATAAGATATCATTATTTATATTAAACAGGAATTATAAAAGACAAGTAAAAAAAAATATATATATATATATATAGCTATATAATATATTATTTGGTAACAGTATCTGGCTCAACAAAATCATCAGCTTCCAGGTGCGTGATATTATCATTTAATATATCATCATAAGTATCATCGTGGGCATTATGGTGTGCTTCAACACCTGGTCTTTCTTTTCGTTTCGAGGCCTGATACAGTTCAGCTAAGTGTTTAGCTGTGTGGCATGTTTGAGCCACATGGCCTTTAATTCCACAACGATCACAAATTTCATCATTTTGTTTATGCTTTCTTGCATAATTTCTTTGTTGTGGTTTGTAAGGCCTTCTGGTATCATATCTGCGATTTTGCTCAAATCGAGGCTTATTTCGATAATTATTTTGACGAGATGATTCACCTCTGCCTCGATTGTGATACCGATTTTGGCCACGATCATCATTTTGATTTTTAAAGTGCCCACGATCACGCACATATTTCGATGATTGAGCCGCGTTCACCTCAGGGAACGGTTTTGCACCTGCAGGCCTAGATTCATGATTTCTCAACAACAATAGGCTGTTTTGTTCAGCCAATAATAAGCAGGTGATAAGATCAGAATATCTCTGAAAACCTTTTTGACGGTATGTCTCACTCAATACTGTGTTTCTAGCATGAAACGTAGAATACGTTTTTTCAAGCATTTCTGCTTCAGATATCTTTTGCCCACATAATTGCAATTGGGCCGTAATTTTGAACACAGCGGAATTATATTCCCGGACTGTTTTAAAATCCTGAAGTCTCAGGTTTGTCCAGTCATCAAGGGCTTTTGGAACAATGCCAGTGGGGATTCCACAGTCACGTACTCCATTTTAAGTGCCTCTTCGATATGATGGCACAAGAAAATCATGGCTTTTGCCTGATTTTGATGGCTGGGATTTTTGCCTTCAGCAATAGTATCTTCCAGACCCATTGAAGTAAGATGCATTTTTACATCTCGGGCCCAGGACATATAATTGCTTCCTTCAACGGTTAAGGGAGCAAATTCCTGCTTTGCAAGGTTAGCCATAATCTTATTGAAAATTTAGAAATAAGAGATTATACCTCAAATGATAATCTGGACAGAGTCTCCTCGTGCTGATAACGTGTTATAGAAATAACTATCTTTATTTATGTATGTGTACAATAAAATGGTATATGGCTTATTAGCTTGTGTTTATAGTGGAAGTATTGTAATGGAAATTGGGATTAAATGGTGAAAGAAATGAAGTTTAAAGGTGGGATAATAAATTGGATAAAGTGTAATAATTATGGCTATGAAATGAAACAAGTATTAAGCTTGCATAATATTTTTCTAACTTAACTTCTCAATACATTACATAGGCTATTTATAAACTTTTTTATCCTCTCACTATTTACTAACCTCATAATCAAGGCATATACATTTCAAGACTTTCACATGTCTAACCTTATGATCAAGGCATGAACATGGATGTTGAACACTAGACATTCACATGTTTTGTTTACATGCATAATATCGAGGAAATTATTGGGTACTAAATTGGTGGGGCATCTCCAATGGTAATACTCCCTCTGTTTTTTGTTTTTTTAAATGTTACGTTTGCATAATAATTATTATTCATTGAGTAGCTTTAATTCAATTTTTTAATACAATTATATAAGATTAAATATAGTTAAGTGAGATTTTGTTGGATTCGTCTAATTGCATAGATTTAGAACATCAAGTTTTTATAATTTTTACTTTTATACAATTTGATATATTAAGCATTAAAAATGTGTATTGGATTGCGTGAAAACATAAAAACGGAGGGAGACCTTTGATATTATGCCTTTAGCAGATTTGAAATGATTATTACAGTGACTAGATACCAATTATTTAAGAGCCAGCCCAATCCCATGGACTTTAACTATAAAGAATTTTCAAATTTATACTAAATTAAATTTATACAAGGTTAGTGCTAGCATAGATCTAATTTTAGATAACTTAAAAAGTTGAGGCCTAGTTTTTGGAGAAGGAAAAAATTTAGTATAAAAATAAAACTTGTGTATAATTTGGGTTTTGTTATAGAAATAACTATCTTTATTTATGTATGTGTACAATAAAATGGTATATGGCTTATTAGCTTGTGTTTATAGTGGAAGTATTGTAATGGAAATTGGAATTAAATGATGAAATGTAAAGAAATAAAAGTAGTGTGTAATTTCAATGGTGTGTTTTATCTCTTCATAACACACCTATATTTATAGAAGTGAGAAATGACTAATCATTCACAAGACCTAACTATATACTAACTTCAAGAATAAGGCATAAACATGCCAAAGATATTCACAATATTCTCAACACTCCCCCTTGAATATCTTCAATACAAAGAATATGCCTCGTTAAAACCTTACTTGGAAAAAACCCAGTGGGAAAAAATCCAAGTGAAGGAAAAAGAGTACAATATTCTTGTATCAGATGCTCCCCCTGATTTGGACATCATTTTAAATCTCGAAGCCGCCGCATTCCAATTTTCTTCACGAGTTTCTCGAATGTTGCAGTCGGCAATGCCTTGGTAAATAGATCCGCTAAATTATTTTCTGATCGAATTTGTTGCACATCGACTTCACCATTCTTTTGAAGATCATGAGTGTAGAAGAATTTTGGTGAAATATGCTTCGTTCTATCTCCTTTGATATAACCCCCTTTCAACTGGGCTACACAAGCCGAATTATCTTCAAATAAAATTGTTGGGGGCATTTGTGGTTCAATGATTAAACCACAACTCTTCAATATATGTTGACTCATTGACCTCAACCAAACACATTCTCGACTTGCTTCATGGATTGCTAATATTTCGGCATGATTAGAAGAAGTAGCAGTTAGAGTCTGCTTCATTGACCTCCAAGAGATAGCAGTTCCACCACACGTGAAGATATAGCCTGTTTGAGATTTGGCTTTGTGTGGGTCTGATAAATAACCTGCATCGGCATAGCCAATTAACTCATGTCGAGAGTCTTTTGGGTAAAATAACCCAAGATCAATTGTTCCTTGGAGATAGCAAAAAACATGCTTTATGCCTTTCCAATGTCGTTGAGTAGGGCAAGAGCTGAATCTTGCGAGTAGATTGACTGCAAACGCGATATCAGGTCGCGTGCTGTTTGCAAGATACATTAACGCACCAATTGCGCTTAAATATGGAATTTCTGGGCCAAGTTGCTCTTCATTATCTTCTTTTGGCCTAAATGGATCCTTTGCAGGATCAAGTGTCCGAACGACCATTGGATTATTTAGCGGATGAGCATAATCCATTCGAAATTGCTTTAATACCTTTTGGGTATAAGCTGATTGATGAACAAATATGCCCATTTCCAAATGCTCAATTTGTAGGCCAAGGCAAAATTTCGTTTTCCCGAAATCTTTGATTTCAAACTCCTTTTTCAGATATTCGACCGCCTTTTTCAACTCTTCAGGAGTTCCAATTAGATTTAAATCGTCAACATAGACTGCGACGATCATAAATTCTGACCAATTTTTCTTTATAAATACACAAGGGCTGATCGGGTCATTTGTATAGCATTCCTTTATCAAACTTTCACTGAGGCGGTTGTACCACATTCGGCCAGATTGCTTGAGCCCATACAACGATTTTTGCAATTTGATGGAATAATTTTCTCTGGGTTTTGAGTTGCAAGACTCAGGTAATTTAAACCCTTCAGGTATTTTCATATAAATATCATTTTCCAATGAGCCATATAAATATGCAGTAACAACATCCATCAGCCTCATTTCGAGATTTTCTCGTACTGCTAGACTCATTAGATACCTGAATGTTATTCCATCCATAACTGGGGAATATGTTTCCTCAAAATCAATTCCCGGTCGTTGTGAAAAACCTTGGGCTACAAGCCTTGCCTTATATTTGGCAATTTCATTATTTTCATTTCTTTTTCTCACAAACACCCATCTGTAGCCAACAGGCTTCACATTTTTTGGTGTTTGGACAATAGGGCCGAATACTTTTCGTTTATTCAGTGAATCTAGTTCAGACTGAATCGCATCTTTCCATTTTGGCCAATCATTTCTTTTCCGACATTCTTCAACTGATCTTGGTTCAGGATCCTCGTTATTTTCCATTACATCGAGTGCAACGTTGTATGCAAAGGCATTATCAACGTTTGTTTCTTTTCGGTTCCAACATTTCCCAGTATTGATATAATTGAAAGAAGTTTCAATAACTTCATTTTCTTCTGGGTGAATATTTTCAGGTTCAACCTTTTCGGGGGTTGAATCAATTTCTCCTTCGGGAGTATCATCTGTGATTGATTTATCACCCATATGGATAATTTTCTTCTTTCGTGGATTTTTATCCTTGGAACCCAAAGGCCTACCACGCTTCAGGCGTGCAGTAGGTTCATTTGCACTTGGAATTTGTCCTTCTGGGACATTTATATTGGCTGGTGCATTTGCTGCATCATTTATATATGATTTTGTGACTTTAGCAGCATCATTAAAAGCATCGGGTAATTGATTTGCAATTCCCTGCAAATGCACAATTCTTTGAACTTCAAGTTCGCATTGCCTTGTACGAGGATCAAGGAAATCAAATGGACTTTGCCAAGATATTTCCTTTTTCAGTTGATCATTTCCTCCCCCTAATGTCGGGAATTGAGTTTCATCAAAATGACAGTCTGCAAATCTTGCAGTAAATAAATCACCCGTTTTTGGCTCAAGATATTTAATAATCGAGGGTGATTCATACCCGACATATATGCCCAACCTTCTTTGAGGTCCCATTTTTGTGCGTTGTGGTGGCGCAATCGGTACATAAACCGCACACCCAAAAATTCGCAAGTGGGATATATTGGGCTCTTTTCCAAACACAATTTGTGTAGGGGAGTAGCTATGATAGCTTGTCGGCCTTATTTTCACAAGTGTGGCTGCATGCAATATAGCGTGTCCCCAAGCAGAAACAGGGAGTTTTGATTTCATTAACAAGGGTCTTGCAATTAATTGCAATCGCTTAATAAATGATTCTGCCAGACCATTTTGCGTGTGCACATGAGGCACAGGATGTTCAACAGTAATTCCAATCGACATGCAGAAATCATCAAATGCATGTGATGTATATTCTCCAGCATTATCAAGGCGTATTTTCTTTATCGGATGATCTGGAAACTGTGCTCGCAATTTTATAATTTGTGCAAGTAATCTTGCGAATGCCAAATTGCGAGTTGATAATAAACAAACGTGTGACCAGCGTGATGACGCATCAATTAATACCATAAGGTACTTGAAAGGTCCACACGGTGGATCAATAGGTCCACATATATCGCCTTGAATTCTTTCTAGGAATGTAGGGGATTCAATTCCCACTTTTACTGGAGATGGTCTGGTTATCAATTTCCCTTGTGAACAGGCTGCACAATTGAACTCATTTGGGTTCAATATCATTTGCCTTTTCAATGTATGACCATTTGAATTTTCAATAATTCGCCTCAGCATTACACTGCCAGGATGCCCAAGTCTATCGTGCCAGGTAATAAATTCACTAGTAGCTTTCAAGCCTACTAGGTTATGTATTTCTGCGGCACATATTTTTGTATAGTATAAGCCAGAGGAGTAACATGGCAATTTTTCATTCACAATTTTTTTGCCATTTTCAATTCGAGTTATCAAAAGATACTCGTGATCTGCCTCTTTTGAAGTTTCAATGTGATATCCATTTTTTCGAATATCATTGAAGCTCAGTAAATTTCTTCGAGCTTTGCGTGAGAACAAGGCATTTTCAATTGCCATTTTTGTCCCTTCAGGGAGAAATATAACAGCTCTACCGGAGCCTTCAATGCATTTTGCATTACTGCTTATAGTTTTCACTGCGGTTTTTTCCAATTTTAAATTGGAGAAATAGCTTTTGCTTTTCAAAATGCTATGCATTGTTGCACTGTCAATGAGGCAGATATCATCTCCGACTTTTGAATTTCCAGCATCCATTTCTTTACAAGAATATAAGAATGTTATTAAACATCAGCAATATAAATATTATTAATGCAAAAGCATATTTATATTATACATGGATAATAAAAGGGAAGTATAAGATATCATTATTTATATTAAATAGGAATTATAAAAGACAAGTAAAATATATATATATATATAGCTATATAATATATTATTTGGTAATAGTATCTGGCTCAACAAAATCATCAGCTTCCAGGTGCGTGATATTATCATTTAATATATCATCATAAGTATCATCGTGGGCATTATGGTGTGCTTCAACACCTGGTCTTTCTTTTCGTTTCGAGGCCTGATACAGTTCAGCTAAGTGTTTAGCTGTGTGGCATGTTTGAGCCACATGGCCTTTAATTCCACAACGATCACAAATTTCATCATTTTGTTTATGCTTTCTTGCATAATTTCTTTGTTGTGGTTTGTAAGGCCTTCTGGTATCATATCTGCGATTTTGCTCAAATCGAGGCTTATTTCGATAATTATTTTGACGAGATGATTCACCTCTGCCTCGATTGTGATACCGATTTTGGCCACGATCATCATTTTGATTTTTAAAGTGCCCACGATCACGCACATATTTCGATGATTGAGCCGCGTTCACCTCAGGGAACGGTTTTGCACCTGCGGGCCTAGATTCATGATTTCTCAACAACAATAGGCTGTTTTGTTCAGCCAATAATAAGCAGGTGATAAGATCAGAATATCTCTGAAAACCTTTTTGACGGTATGTCTCACTCAATACTGTGTTTTTAGCATGAAACGTAGAATACGTTTTTTCAAGCATTTCTGCTTCAGATATCTTTTGCCCACATAATTGCAATTGGGCCGTAATTTTGAACACAGCGGAATTATATTCCCGGACTGTTTTAAAATCCTGAAGTCTCAGGTTTGTCCAGTCATCAAGGGCTTTTGGAAGCACCGTCTTTTTAAGATTATCATATCTTTCTTTCAGCTTTTCCCACAATGCCAGTGGGGATTCCACAGTCACGTACTTCATTTTAAGTGCCTCTTCGATATGATGGCACAAGAAAATCATGGCTTTTGCCTGATTTTGATGGCTGGGATTTTTGCCTTCAGCAATAGTATCTTCCAGACCCATTGAAGTAAGATGCATTTTTACATCTCGGGCCCAGGACATATAATTGCTTCCTTCAACGGTTAAAGGAGCAAATTCCTGCTTTGCAAGGTTAGCCATAATCTTATTGAAAGTTTAGAAATAAGAGATTATACCTCAAATGATAATCTGGACAGAATCTCCTCGTGCTGATAACGTGTTATAGAAATAACTATCTTTATTTATGTATGTGTACAATAAAATGGTATATGGCTTATTAGCTTGTGTTTATAGTGGAAGTATTGTAATGGAAATTGGGATTAAATGGTGAAAGAAAGGAAGTTTAAAGGTGGGATAATAAAATGGATAAAGTGTAATAATTATGGCTATGAAATGAAACAAGTATTAAGCTTGCATAAAATTTTTCTAACTTAACTTCTCAATACATTACATAGGCTATTTATAAACTTTTTTATCCTCTCACTATTTACTAACCTCATAATCAAGGCATATACATTTCAAGACTTTCACATGTCTAACCTTATGATCAAGGCATGAACATGGATGTTGAACACTAGACATTCACATGTTTTGTTTACATGCATAATACCCTCCTCTATGTTACAATGAATTGTTTTTAGTTGTTAAAATTTTTTTAAAAAAAAAAAAAGAAGAAAAAAAAAAGAAGAAAAAGAAAAAGAAAAAACGAATCGTTGATAACTGGGAAGAAACAGAGGCTGATCGAATCTTCGATTCTAAGATTGTTGGAAATTGATGAATTGACAACTCAATCAAATTAAGATCGCTGTGCAGTGCATATGGTGTACAATTCTTCCATGCATAATTGCCATATGGCATATGGTGCACGGCAGATCACAGACTTTGAATCATAGCAGGAAAAGATGAGATAGTGAGTACACATCTTTGGGGATTTAATGCTGCTGTTATTATTAATTACAGTGAAAGATGAGACATGTTCTTTGATCTTGATTACAACTGTAAAAGGTGTAATTAGATTAACCAAATCGCTGAAGACTGACTCTAGACAGCCCAGCCCGATCATGGTAAGCTAAACACCCAACAGTACAACTCGATTCACAAATGTCGTTTGATCAGACAGAGCCAAGAAACGCAAAACATACAACACCGAAACACAGAAGAAGCCATTCATTCAAACACACATGTTACAGAAATTCAAGCACACACGGCTTTGCCCCTGTACTGTATGGCAACCAAACTGATCAAGAAACATCTCATCACGGGACTCACACTCACCCAGCTCTGTCACTACACTCTGCGTTTGCCACCAGAAATGGCAAGCTCAACACAGATTATGAAAGTCGATCGTCCTGCCTCCCTCAGATACTGCACGTCTCCGTTCATCAGCTTCACCAGCTTCCTACTGATGAAGAGGCTTATCCCATCCTCCGATGTCTCCCCATCGTCTCCAAACATCTGGTTCAGTAGCTCCTGCGGCACACCTCCCCCGGAGTGTGTTATCCTGCATCAGATGCCAAACATTAACTCGAATTGCTCTATAGATCGAAACTTAATACTATATGGACTACTTTTTCGGACTAAGCAAGCATTCAATTATACTATATCTTCACAGATCAATAGTTCATATTTGTAGGAATGTAGGATCATTTGTGAATGTACCTGAACTCCAGGCGCCCAAGCTGAACAGTTTCTCCTATAGAATCTTTAGTCAGCTTGGCTGCGACACCAAGCTGGCCTCCATTTGGTGTGTAAGTAACTGATGTCAGCAAGAAAGCCGCTAGGACTTGCTGGAGTCTCAAACTGTCACCATAAAGCGTTTCATTAGTGAGATTTGGGTCCAGATTATCAGCTATTGTGATACCCTTCCCGTTGCTCTTTATCATGACTTGACTGATGGAAGCGATCAAGACTTCGTGCAGCTTAAACTCGACCATTTCCAGATCCAAGTACCTGACACAAGAAGCAGAAAAAATTACCACAAGATAAAGAATTTGCAAGTGTGATGTAGAGAATGAACAGCTCTTTGACAAATAAAAGTGGTTCGACTTACCCTTCTATTATATGATCAAGATCTGTATCATCCAGGATCTTGTTTAGCTGGCGTTGACAGGACATACTAGTGCGTAGGAGGTTTCTCTGTTCATCATCCAGGTCGGTTCCTTCCATCATCTTCCTTGAAAATATGATCCCGGAAAGTGGATTCTTAATCTCCCTTCTAATGTAAGCCAGCACTTGCAATCTCTTCATTGCAGTTTGCTCCGACAATCGTTGGACATGAAGGGCCTGTTGGAGCTCTTGGCTCGCCAGCTGCAAGAAGCAGAAAACGCCAGTTACAGCGCCGTCTCCATCCAACTTCTTACTGATGCAGAGTAGGCATTCGACATACTTTCCACTCCTCGAAAAAAACCCAAATGGAACTTTTTCAGAGTCTTGCCCAGTCACAGCATTGTTGAGCACAATGCCAAGGTTCACGTAGGCTTCTTGATTCTTTAGGCGGCAGCAAGCTCTATTCATCCCAAAGACCTCACCGAGCATCATCTTATTGATCACGTCCTCTCTACGCCACCCAGATAGTTTCGTCATGGCTGCATTCCACTCAGAACACCAACCAAACTCATCCGTCCCAAAGATAGGTGGGATTAATGGATTAGGATTTTGAACGATAGCTTTGTAATCTCCTTCAATTTTCGTGAATTTATCCATCATACTCTTCTGAGCTGTTATATCCTGTGCAATGAAGCATACCCCCACGACATTCTCCTTCACATCCCTGCTTGCACAAGCATTCACAACTAAACTTATCGGACTGCAATCACTCGTTGGCCAGTGGGTTTTGATCTCAAATTGTACATTTTTTTCTTCTTTCCCTGAAAGAAATTGAAACAAACATCTATATATCAGCATACATTACAACAGGTACAGCTCGTAATTTCATTCAAAAAGCTATACAGTAGAAAACATTTGCTTTAAAACGTACCTTGAAGTGCCAATTCCAACATTTTACTGACAACATCAGCTGAAGACTCTTCGACGAGCCCAAGAAAATGTCTACCGATGGCTTTATCAACAGGAAGGCCAGTCAAATCCGCGATTTTCGTATTCCACCCATTCACAAGACCATCTACATCAACCGCCAAGATAGGCACAGAGGCTGTTTCAATCAGACGGACCATTTCTGAGGTGACTGCTTCGAGTTCCTGTATTCCATCAATTTGCAGGTCACTAAGCCTATTATGAATCACATTGGCATCTGAATTGTCACCCTCCGCCTCTTTAAATGCGTTTCTTAGAATAAGCTGCAACGAATGGATTGCATCCATTTCGTAATCCTTCCAGGGCAAGGAGCGCGTCTTCACAACTTCCAGGAATGCTTTGAAGGATGACCTTGGATGCATTTTCCGACCATCATCCTTTTCACCAGGTTCATGCTTGGCACCACCCCATCGAATTTCTGCAGCAGTGTGTGACCTGAACCAGAAAAGCCAGTCCTTATCAGTTATTTTGACAGCTGCCATCCCACAGACAGCATCGCCAAGAGACAGAGCCCCTGGAAACCCTGCATCGTATAGGCTGTCGGTACTCAAACCTGTAGAATCCCTGTGGTATTCATCGAGCCATGAAACTATATCGCGGGTCTGAAAGTCAGTCGGGGTTAACCCAAGCCTATACATTTTGCCCTTGTAAAGTAGAACAGCGCCTTCACATTTCACAAGGTCCATGACATTGGGGCTCTGGGAAACAATGCCTAATGGTGCATCTCGCAACAGCATATCGCACAAGAGTGTCTGAGTACGCAGAATATTCTTCTCAAGCATTTGATTTTCCAATTCCAACTCCTTGTTGACATGGATGGCAAACACCTGTGCAAGAAATTCACAGGCGTATCGCAGAGGGAACGGGACAAATCTTGGAGTGGTGTGATGGCAGACCACTAATCCCCAGAGCCTCTTTCTCTTCTCTGGCTGTGAAGAATCGGCGGCTTCTTCATCTCCTTCATTGACAACAACCGACATCACCAAAGATGCAATCGAATTCATGTTTTCCATGTATTGTAAATGGCAACTGTGAGGGGCTCGAAGCGTTGAGCCACATAACGTGAGATCAAAAGAAAGCTTCTCGTCCTGAACCACATGCACATGATTCGCTCTGCAATCGCATATCATCCGAACCTTGTTCTTCATGAACAAAAACCGGGCAGCCTGTGGGATATCTGTGGCCGGATAATGCAAGCCCAGGTAAGGCTCTAGGCCAGGCTTTGTAACCTCAGTAAACACCTCTCCATGGTCATCATCGTGGAACTTATATATCATCACCCTGTCATAACCAGTAAGTTCGAAAACTTCTTGCACCATCGTATCACATAGCCTTTCCATGCTCCCACTAGGCAACGACTGCAAACGGGTAATAGCTTTGGCCGCAAGCTTATAAGACTGTAAGGCACCCGCAGCAGTCATAGGAACCTCATGAGGTTTGACGGGCTCAAAGTCGATGATTAAACTACCCGTGACTCTATGGATTATTGCATAGAAAGGCTTACCGGAAGTTTTGCAATGAACCAAGACAGGGTTCAACAGGGAAACCTCACCAAAGCCTAAAGCTTTCTGCAAAGCAGCAGCACTGGGAGCAGTAAAAATCGTTCTGATGTCGGATCCAATGTCAAGAACTGGATGGTCACCAACACTTGGAACAGCATGGCTGACCATTGTGAGCATTTCGGGAGCATTCTGGCTATACGCAATCACTCTGAATGTTTTCTCATCCAGGGCCAACAAACACCCAAAAGGCTGGATGAACTTGCCCTTCTGAATCTGATGGAGGTAGGCGGTGGTGACTTTATCGGACCTAGGCCTCTGCTCCCCACCAGCACCAGGCGCCACACGAATTGTGTTGGAGTAATCGAATGAACTACCCGATTCTTCAAAGTCTGCGTGAAGTTTGGCATCGATGGAGGTCTGTGCAATTATCCTAGCACTATGTCTTGATCTCACGGAGTTTGTAGATGACTGACCATGTTGTGAAGACGACATTTCTGTATTCAAATCTGAACAAGAGCAAACAAAAAGTGGCAGAAAGATGCTATTAATCAGATCAGAACTTCATAAAGATTAACTGATTAAAGAAACTCTCTCTAACTTTCTCGTGCTCACACATCGTATAAGTAAACCATTGCAACTCCCTCATGTTATAAACACAGCCACTTACGCGTGAAAAACCATGATACCTCAACTTTTCACTAGGAAAACGATACAAGACAACGACACACACTATCAAAGCCATACCATCAATTTCAAACTTGTAAAAAAACGAAACTTTATCATCCAATCAAACTTCAATCTACGCCAAATAGAATCGCAAACATGAACAAACCATACCTAGCAAAACACTTCACCTTGTTCAAACAACCACACAAAGATAGAATAAAAACTAAAATCCAATAAACCCTGATGAGTTAAGAAGAAAGACTGACCTTTAGTAGTCTCAGGATGCAGACCAAAACTCAAGTTTCAAGAAGCAATCTCGAACCAAGAAACCCAGCCACAAGTAGAACTCGAAATTGAAAAATCGCAAAAGTCGAACCCAATCAAATTCAATCCCATATCCCGTTCACCCCCCCTCCTCAAGTTGTTGATCACCGCCTCTCCTCTAATCCTTCCAAAGCCACAAAGATGGACCACCGGCAGCCCACCATGCCCATTAAACAAAGATTTCCGCACATTTTTCTTCGTTATCGCCAAATCAAGCACTGATTAAACTAAAATATCGCGACCCGATGCATTCCCAAAAGCAGAGGCAGCGCGCGTGCCCTATGGCCAAACCCACAGTAGTCCCGCCTAATCAGAAACTGTACAAGTCCTAATAATATAAATTAAATACCCACGTAGAAAAATGTCCGTATCTGTGGAAATAGATAGCAGCTCTGGTTATACACCAGCGAGAGGAAAAAAAGGGTGGGCAAGCAAGGGAGGGTAGTTATCTTTCCCCAAATAGCCAAATTTCGACAGTTGGGTAGAACTAAGAGCCCTAGGGTTTTGATTGTCGCCCAAATTGGGTAAAACCCACCAATATATACAAAGATTTGCTGCCTGTAAACCAATTGAGAAACACTAAACAAATCGAGAAAAAAGAAAACAAACAAAGCTCTTAATTAATGGGATGAGGGCTGCACGTGAAAATCTGATGCAAGAATCCCAACCAAGAAAGGCAATCGCAGACAGCCCATCTGCTCTCTCAACACTTCCGATAAAAAAAACAAAAGATTAAAATAAGAAAAAAAAAAAAAACAAGAAATGGAGGGGTTTGGGTATCATTTTACCCCCCAATTGCCAATATTTTATTGAAATATAGCTAAAAGAGTAAAGTCAATCAACACAGCACAGCATTTGGGGGAAATATTTTAGCATTATCCTTGTGATTGGAGTGTGAGGTCTATCCAACTACATACATGTGGGGACCTTTGGAGAAGAAACGGATGCAAGAGGGATGAAATTTCAAGAACAATAAAAATGGGATTTTTATTTTTTTTTCCCTTTCTCCATTTTCCTTTTTTCAAAAAAAGAAAAGAAAAAATGGTTGAAGAATGCATTCGATTAACAATGAGTTGTGGGGGGGAGGCCTCATAATTAATTGAGGACGAAGAGGGTGGTATTGTGTTTGCAGAAGACCATGCCTGAAAATGGCAGGGGGGAATCAGCCATGCATGGAGCTCACATGGGATCCTTGTGGGCTGGCTGTGGCTGGCTTCTGTCATGGCCTCATGGGTAATTGCTGGAGGATTTTTAAAACCGTATGCCACGTTGTCACAGGGTAAAATGAGAAATTTCATCTGCAGTAAGTTTTAAAAATATATAAATAAAAATTATTAATATGATATCCTCCTCCATTTTCAAAAAATTTTAACATTTTTTCATGTAATCCAATACATATTTTTAAAGAGTAATATTTCAAATTTTATAAAAAATTATAAAATTTTAATATTATAAAACTACGTGATTAGACGAATCTAACAAGATCTCACTTGACTATATTTTATCTTATATAACTGTGAGAAAAAAATTATTTATTATATAAACGTTAGAATTTTTGAAAAACGGAGGAAGTATATAATATATACTTCCCCCTTTTTAAATGTTTGCCCAATTCACAATTTCGCTGGCCTTGTTTGGCTCATCCAAAAAAAATTCACAATTTGGCCACCATTATTCCCACAATGAATTTGACTTAAAATATTATAATAATTATATAAATTAAAATATAGTCAAATGTAATCTTGTTAGATTCGTATAGTCTTATAGTTTTTAATATCGAACTTTTAGAATTTTTACATGTATTGAACTTGAGTTATTAATGATTTAAAATATACATTGGACTGCATACTGGGTGAGTTCGTAGAAAAAATTAAAAAAATGGAGGAAGTATATTCTAAAATTATATGATCAGAAGAATTTACCAACACCCACCTTAACATATTTTTTATTATATACTTCCTCTGTTCTTTTTTAATTGAACCATTTGCATAGTAATAATTATTTATTGAATAACTTTGATCAATTCTTTTAATATAGTTATATAAAAAAAATATAGTCGAGTGAGATTTTGTTAGATTCATCTAATCACATAGTTTTTTTAATATCAAAATTTAAGAATATGTATGAGTTATTATGGTTAAAAATATTTATTGAATTACGTAAAATATAGAAATTGTGCAGTTATTTAAAAACAGAGGTAAGTACTATGTAATTATATTATTATTTAAAATATCATGTTATCTCAATATGAATTTCTTATTGGATCACCTCTTATCAATAAAAAGTTCTGCCTATTATTATTCCATCAAACATCATACTACCTCCGTCTGTAATGTTTTTGACGTTTAATAATGTGTTACTATTCAAACACAGACTTTCATTTAAAGTTTTACCATACTTATACAAGTTAAAATATAATCAAGTGGGATCTTGTTAGATTCGTCTCGTCGTGTAATTTTCAAATATCAAACTTTTAGAATTTTTACTTGTACCGAACTTGAATTATTAATGGTTTAAAATATGCATTGGACTGCGTGAAAAGTGGTTCCATAAAAAAGATATGAAAACAGAGGAAGTATTAGTTTTAGTTTTCTTTTTTTAATAATCATTTAATTTACTATGTTATTAATAATATGTTATTATTCACATACTGAATTTTATTTAAAATTTCATTATAGTTATACAAGTTAAAATATAACAAAAGTAAAATTTAATTAGATTCGTCTCATCGAGTAATTTTTAAGTATCAAACTTTTAGAATTTTTACTCGTACCAAACAATTGCGGTATTATTAATTTTAAAAAATTTGCTTAAAAAATGGGTTCATAATAAATACTAGTACTTATTAAGATAGGGACGAAGTATAAAGTTGCTCTCAAGTTTGTCATAAAGGATGTTTTGGAGTCAGCAGATTCGCTAGTACAATTTCGTTAGGGTGCAATCACCCTTTTTGACTTGATGTGCTGTGGGCATTTACAGCCGTTGATTGTCTTTAAAAATCGACGATTGAGATTAACTCTAAGGGTAGAAAAGTAATTTCATATATTTGCCATATTGTTCGCCGTTGGACGTCGTCTTCTTTGGATTTCCGAGTTCTCTTCTGTTTTTTTTTTTTTGGTGACAAGTTCTCTTCTGTGTTTTGTTTGCTGTGTACGTGTTGCGGCGGTGTGAGGAAGTTGTTGGCAATTATGAATGCGATTAGCATGTCGTTGAATGCGTCGGCAACGTTTTCAGATTCGAGTTCTGCGTCCAATGGTACTTTTTAGCATTTTGGAATTTTGAGTATTTTTATCGCAGATCGTCGTTTTTGATTTTATGTATGTTTTTTGAGTTTTGAGTTCTTCTTTTGATATGTTTCTCTTTTTTTGTGTTTTCTGAAGTTTCATATCTATATATTCATTTAAGCGTCAAAACGTTTGCACATGTGATTATGAGGGACTGAACCATTATATTTTCAGCGATGTACGCTTAGCATTTTCAGCGATGCATCACTAGCATTTTCAGCGATAACTGTCTAGCGTTTTTGAGTTCTTCTTTGATATGTTTCTTTTTTTTTTGTGTTTTCTGAAGTTTCATATCTATATGTTCATTTAAGCGTCAAAACGTTTGTACATGTGATTATGAGGGATAGAACCATTATATTTTCATCGATGCATGCCTAGTATTTTCAGCGATGCATTTCTAGCTTTTTCAGCGAGAACTGTCTAGCATTTTCAGCGATGGACGTTAAGCATTTTAAGCGATGGTTTATGTCAGCTACGTGTATTTATTATTTTAATGGGAATTCTTTGTTTATTTCTTCACAGGCAACATAAATTGGAGTGAGTTAAGTTTTGTTACAGCTGATGATGCGTTTAGGTTTTATTGTGATTATGCTCATAGTTTAGGTTTCTCGGTAAGGAAAATGTATGAGAGACCAAAGCCACATGAAGTTGATAGATTGTTCTATTTACAATATGCGTGCAATAAGGAAGGTTTTCGTCGTGGTTGTTTGTTGGATAGTGATTCATCTTGTCGTTCTAAGAGTCTGAAATTTCGTAGGAGTGATGAAACCCGAACTGGTTGTGAAGCAAAGGTGAGGTTACATTATAAAACTGATGAAAAAGTTTATAGAGTTGTGTTTTTCTGTGGTGATCATAATCATGATCTGCATGGACCATCAAGGAAGCATATGTTGAAATCGAATAGAAGAGTTGATGAGTTACACAGTGTTGTTGCTGGTATACATGAAGAAGTTGGATTGTCATTGAAGTCATCGTATGACTTGTTGAGTATGGGTGCTGGAGGTAGTGGACTTGTAGGATTTTTAAAGGACGATTTGAAGAATGCACTTGTTAGAAGGCGGCAAAGAAATTTAAAAGTAGGGGATGCTGGTGTTGTATTGAAGTATTTCTCTGAGAAATGTGTCAGTAATCCATTTTTCTTCCATGAGTATGATCTGGATGATGATGAGAGAATTACAAATATCTTTTGGTCAGATGCTGAAATGAGGATGGATTATCAAGCTTTTGGTGATAGTGTGACCTTTGATACAACGTATCGGACAAATAAAAATTACAGACCATTAGCTGTTTTTGTTGGATTCAATCATCACCGACAGACTTCTATTTTTGGAGCTGCATTGATGCTTGATGAAACTCAAAGATCATTTGAGTGGCTATTTAAAACATTTTTGAAGTGTATGGGGGATAAGGCACCTCAAACGATTTTCACAGATCAAGATTGTGCGATGGCACCGGCAATTAGGAAAATTTTGCCTAATACCTATCATGCTTTATGCAGTTGGCACATTATAGAAAATGCGAAAAAAAATTTGAGTCAACTGTACACACCAAGGTAAATATTTAGTTATTTTTACTTTCAATTGTTTTTTCGATTTGGATATTGATATGTACATGTTGAACTCATTTTTTTAGGTTTGATAAGTTATTTCATCATTTGGTATATGATGTGAGGACAGAGATGGAATTTGAGGTGGAATGGGAATACATGCTATCAACTTGTTTCTCACAATCTGAACATAGGTGGTTGTCGACTACTTATAATTTGAGAAGTCAATGGTCCGCTGCTTGGGTTAAAAATCATTTTACTGCAGGAATGAGGACTACTCAGCTAAGTGAATCTTTTAACTCAGTTGTGAAACGGTATGAATAAATTTCGTTTTCAGCGATAGTTGAATAGTTATTTTCAGCGAGACGATACTGTTTTGATCAGCGAGAGTGTTCTATTTATTTCAGCGATGTGTGTTTGCTCTATGTAGTTGAGAATTTGATTTTCACATCCCCATATTGTGTTGACATTTCACAGGTTCTTAAGGCCAGTTGATAACTATGTTGAGTTCTTTGCACATTTTGAAAGGGTTGTGGAGTCAAGGAGGGATAATGAACGGATGGAAGATTTTAAGGCAGATGATAGACAAGTTTCTGCCAGGTTTATTATGAATCCACTATTGAAATATATAGCTGAGAAGTACACACCAAATGTGTTCAATATTTTCAACAATGAGTATGATTTGTCATTTGGGTATGTGGTTGAGCTTCAACCAGATGCATTAATTTATCGTGTTTGCAAGAGAGAAGATGCAGATTCAAAGTTGATTGGTGGTCATGTGAATGTTAACATTGATGATGGTACAATTGGATGCAGTTGCAATATGTTTGAGAATATGGGGATTTTATGTTGTCATGCTCTGAGGGTGATGGATATTCTGTCAGGAAGTGGAGCAAAAGTGTTTCATACTATTCCAGATAAATATATTTTGCGGCGGTGGTCAAGGAATGCAAAATGTGATCTTAGTTATGTTGATGTTGGTGTTGGAAAAGAAACAAATGTGGTCAATGCAGCATCTAGATACCGGAAATTGTGTGGCTTGTTTTTGAAATCAGCAATTGTGTTGTCACGAAATGAGGATGCTTGTGAATCGTTTATGTATGACTTTGAGACATTGATGAAAACAAAGTATGACAACATTGATAGTAACAAAGAGTCGGGTAATTTCTAATCAAAGACATATTTATGTTTTTGCTTTTTTTGAAATTAGTGTTTCTCAATGTTTTTGTTTTTTTTTTTTTGCAGAGATTGGAAGTACATCAGATTACTCAAATTTGCATTTAAGGGAAAGAGAAACTTGTAAAGGGCGGAAGAAATCGAACAAGAGAATGGTCTCTATTTCTGAAGCTGTTCGGAAAAAGAAAGAGTTAGAACATCGTAAACGGATGCAGAAATGAAGTTTTTTGTTTTTTTAGAAATGACATGAAGTGTATTGTTCATTAATATTGTATTGATCGACTTAGTTCAGTGATAACTAATGCAATTCAGCGATGATTACTTATATATGAAAGCGATGATTGTTATGCAATTCAGCGATGAAAGTTAGTTTTAATAAAAAAAAAATAACCGTGTAGTATTTAATAAGAAAATGTTACAATGTCTCAGAAAATCGCGTAAAGAATGCAATTCAGCGATGATTAGAAATGATAAAAAGCGATACTCACAGTGCAATTCAGCGATGGAGATGAGTTAATAAAAAATAACAGTGTAGTAGTTAATAAAAATTTTACAATGTTTTTTCAGAATTCGCGTAATTAATAAAAAATAACCGTCTAAGTAATTAATAAGAAATAACCATCGAGATTTCACCGTGTAGTATTTAATGTCAATTTAACCGCCAATTTTCAATTTATCACTGTCGATACTTTCTCTAGGGCTTTTCAGCGATTTTAGCGATTCTCTGCGTCTACGGCGAACGGCGATTGTTTTTCTACGGCGAACGGCGAACGGTGATACTTTACTTTTTGTTTATCAAGAATGGCTGAAAAAGTGCATACTCAGGTGTGTTGCGTCCCATCTAGCATTTGTCTTTTAAATAATATCCTGAACGAGACTGACGGAGATGGGAAGAAAGAGTTTATTCACGATACTTGCTTCAGTTGTCTGCTCATGTTCAAAATGTGCATGCTCAAGGTTGATCCTGTTATAACTTTGATTAATCAGTGGAGCATTCAGGAGGAATGCTTTATTATTGATAAAAACCGTCGATGGAGGTTTACAGATGAAGACATTCATAAAGTATATGGTTTGCCATGGGGAGTCGATAAGTTTATAATAGATTTGAAGAATAATGAAATTGGTTATGATTTTGCTGATGAATTTTGTGAAAAGTATTCTCTTATTACGAATAAGAAGGAGCCTAATCGGATACCTGTTAAGGATCTTAGAGCTATTTTAGAGAATACGGAGAATAATGAAATTCCATTGGATGACTACTGGAGGATGTATGTTTTGTTTGCTCTGCAGAAAGTCTTTACTCCTAACTCAGGGAGGGTTGTAAACAAGAGGTATCTTCAGTTTCTTAGATCTCCGGAAGAAGCTTTAAGGTACAATTGGTGTCTTCATATTAGACAATTTCTTATCAAATCTCTGAATGAGTATAAGGCAAAATTGGATAAGGGAACCAGTGCTCAAGCACGCCCCTGTGGAGACCTGTTTTGCTTAATGGTAATTTTTAATTTTGTGTTTTTTATACAATTTATATTTGTTATGTGATATATATTGTTGATTATGGTCATTGTTTGTTGATTATGTATCTTGTTTGTTTTTGTTTTTTTCAGCACATGTTTTTTGATTTCTATGAGCGTGAAGAGCTTCATTTGGTTGGATTTACTTGTAAAAAGGATCGATACTTGGAGATGGTTGATATCTGGAAGGTTTTCCCTAATGCAAAGTATCCAGATATTGACTTTAAGAAGAAATCGAGGGCTACGAAAAGGACTGTGGAGGAAGATGACGATCGACTTAGCACTTTTGTTTCTGGTCTAAAGAAGAAAAGGAGGGGTGGGAAAGAAGTGGAAGATGAGGGTTTGAATTCTACTGCAAATGAACCAACTGCCAATCTTTCTAGGAGTGTGGATGGAGGAGGGGATGAGCAGTTAGGAGAAAATGTGGATTTGAATGCTAGTGGAAATGAAGAAGCTGCCAATCTTTCTAGCTTGCAGCCTATGCATTCACCTGTTGTCCATGAAGCTAATGCAAATGAGACAACTGATTCTGAACCAGTTGTTCATCTTTCTGATCACACAATGGACTCTATTTTGAAGATTGCTTGCCAATATATGGATGCTGATGCTTCAGGCAATGTTGATCCTCTCATAGAAGCATCCAGAAATGATGTTGAACCTTCCCCACACCCCCCTTGTGATCAAGATGCAGGTGAACTGTTGATTAATGTGGGTCGACGTCGTGAAGGAGAACAGTCAACTAATCTTGATATAACTGCAAGCGAAGGAGAAATCTTGATGGGTATATTAGCAGGAGCAGGAAATGTTGTGATGAGTCAAGGGGGTCCGGAGGTGACAAGTTTGCTGGAAGGAGGTGATGCAGATGTTGGGAATGTAAAAGACAAAACTGAAGAGAGAGTTGCCCCGGACACTGAAAATTTACCTGAAAATGTACCGAAGGTAGTTTTATAAATTTTGTACTTCATAATATTTTTTGAAGGTAGTTTCTGACATTTTTTTTTCTTTTTTGCTTTTTCTGTGTTGTTTATTTTTATTGCAGAGATCTTTATTTCGATTCCGAATCCCTTTCAGTTTCGATTCCTTGAATGTATGTACAGTGACAAAATGTTTGCTATAGGGGTTATTGTAACAAACTGTTTTGATATATTTTTCTTGTGTGATTTTTAGTTAGCACATGATGGGGCAAAGAAAGATGTAGCACATGACGGGGCTGAGAAAGATGCTTCACATGATGTGGCTGAGAATGCAGAGGTACTGTACTAGTTTTCAGCGATGGTCTCTGTGTTTTTCACCGATGATATCGACCACATTTCAGCGATTTGGATATGATTGATATATTTTCTTTTGTGACTTTAGTTTTTAATAGTTTTTAGCTATATCAATTGTGATGTAACAAAATGTTTTGATATATTTTCCTTGTGTGATTTTTTAGTTAGCACATGATGGGGCTAAGAAAGATGTAGGACATGATGGGGCTGATAAAGATGCAGCACATGATGTGGCTGAGAATCCAGAGGTACTTTAATAGTTTTCAGCGATGGTTTCTGTGTTTTTCAGCGATTAAATCATTCACATTTCAGCGATTTGGATATGGTGATTGATATATTTTCTTGTGTGACTTTAGGTTTTAATAGTTTTTAGCTATATCAATTGTGATGTAAATAGAGGTATTTTCTCTAATTTACTCTATTATGTGTATAGATGCATGGAGAAGATGTGCCAACCTTTTCTTTGGGCTTATCCGAGAATGAGAATGTTGTAAGAGATGAGAATCCAGAGGTATGTCAATAGTTTTCAGCGATAATTTATATGTTTTTCAGCGATGACCCTTTTCATATTTCAGCGATGATTGATATATCATCTGTAATTTTCAGGAACAAGCTAAGACAGTTCATAGAGCTAAGACAATTGAGAAATTGAAGGAGAAGTATATGCCTCCTAGAGTGATGATGATTGATCTCCAGCCTATTGAAAAATGCAACAAGTTTACATTCATGGATATGACTTATACCCGATTTAAAGAATATCCAGAATTTAAGGCGTCATATACCTGTACTCCAGAAGAGTTGAATGTGGCTGTTTGGGCAATCATTACAAATATTCTAGGAAAGGTTGAAGCGAAGAACACAATTGTTTATGATGATCAAGAAATGAACTTGTCGAAGCTTGACATCGAAACACTGAGGGTTGATAGTGATATTGCGGATATTGTTATAAACTGTTACGCGAAAGTGATCAACCGTCGTGAATTCGAAAGAGCCAATGGGAAACCAATGCTGAAATATTGTTTTTCATCATTATTTGCTGTGAGTCTGATATATATATACATACATAGATATATATATATTTAACTTCTTTTTGATGCATGATATGTTGTATCTTTTGAAACAGACATTTTCAGAGGCAGAGGTGGATGCAGATTTACCATTAAAAGATGGTGCAGAACTTGTTGATGCATTCGTGAAAGATTTCAAGTTTTTTCCTGAAGAAATGATTGATGTAGTGTTGAATGCAGAGAGTGTAAGATACATTTTTGTTTTGATAATTTTGTTTATATTGTTGATCATTTTTAGATTCTAATTATATGTTTTCTCAATGTTCCAGTTCTTCTTCCCATATTGTCGACAAAACCACTGGGTTGCTTTTTCTGTTGATATGAGAAAGAGAAGAATTTTTTACTTCAACAGCAAGAATGCTGAAGGCGGGTGGACAGCTGATTATAATGTTTTGAATAGGATATGGTATAACTTGAGGATGCTGGGAAATACACTGATGAAATCTGAAAAATGGTTTGCATCATATCGCATGCTTTTCTCGCCGCTTGCAGAGCAGAAAGATGAGCACAGCTGCGGTGTTTTTGTCTTGTCTTATATGGATTATTGGGAAGGATTAATTATGGATGACATGTTGGCAGAAATGAAGAACAAGAGGTATAATCTGGCAAAAAGAGCCAAGGTCTGCGCTGAAATATTGATGTCAGATGTCAATCAAAAGAAAGATTTTGTGCTAGGAGAAGTGAGTAGAGAGATGCAGTTGGTTGCCCAGCATAGTCAGTCATTTGAGGTAAAGAAACCAGCACCACCTAAGCCAAAAAAGAGTCGGAAAAAGAAACAATGATGAAATGAAGTGTTTTTGATGAATGAATGAACTATTTTTTTTATGCGATGGATGACATCGCTTAAATGTATATGTAAATTTTTCGTTGCTGAAATGTACATTGTTTCATCTGTTAAATGTCTATTGTTTAATCGGTTATATATATTGCACTTTTTGTGATCGCTTAAATGTACATCTCTTTATTCTTACATGGGCATTGTAAATTATGGAGTATTATTCTCTATTTGGCTGATTTGGAGCGATTCGGTCAGGTTGGGATAGCTGAAAAAGGAACTGATGTGGATCCTGAGGTTGGGATAGCTGAAAAAGGAACTGATGTGGATCCTGAACATGCTGAGCACATCAGACTTCTAAGGGAAAAAGTGTTACATGAGATAACGCGTAAGAACTGGCCAGTGCTGAGAAAGAATGCAAGACAGTACAGATTGATGAACAAGGCTGAGGCAGAGGAGTATCTGAAATATGATCTGGCACAAGATATGTCTTATTTAAAAGAAGCCCTGGAAAGAGACATGGTGTCCGCCATGATGGAGCGTTACAGAATTTCTTATCTCGAACTCCTCATGGAAATGGATCAGAAGGCCCTGGATTATTGTAACACAGGAAATAAAAAGAAGATCATGCATTATGATTACAAATTCAGAAGTCTAATCTGCAAACGTATAAAAGGAGCATGGGAACTGATGCTGGTGAGGATCACCAATCCACAATTTGTGAGAGATTACTTGAGGTTTGTAGATAAACAGTTTGGCCAAAAGTAGAAGAAAACAGTTTTGTGAAAACGTTTGTAGATGTGATTATCAATTTTTCAGCGATGAATTGTAAGCATTTTAAGCGATGGTTGAATATTCTTTTCAGCGATGAAAATGTATTCTTTTCAGCGATGTGTATATAGCATTTTTCAGCGATTTGTATATGAGCATTTTATGCGATTTTATGTATGTGTTGTGATATGTTTATCTTTTTATGAGTTTTCTGAAATTTCACATTTATACATTCATTTAAGTGAGTTCTGAGTTATGTTTGTACATGTGATTATCAGCGATGTCAAGAGCAACTTTTTCAGCGATGTGTAAATGACATTTTAAGCGATGTTTTTGTATGTTTTTCAGCGACATAGAGCAAGCATTTTAAGCGATGGTGATAGATCGTCGTTTTTTGATTTTGTATGTATGTTTCTGAGTTCTGAGTTATGTTGAGCGATGGACATCAAGCATTTTGGGATATGTTTTCTCTTTTCTGAGTTTTCTGAAAATTTCATATTTATACATTCATTTAAGCAACAAAATGTTTGTAAATGTGAATATAGCATTTTTAAGCTATGGTTCTATATTGTTTTCAGCGATGATTGGTAAGTCTTTTAAGCGACGGGTCTATGTTGTTTTCAGCGATGGGTCTATGTTGTTTTCAGCGATGGGTCTATGTTGTTTTCAGCGATGGTTCTATATTTCGTTTTTATGGAGTGGCCTAAATGAAATGGGCCTAAATAAAATTAAATGGGCCTCGGAAAATTTTTTAAATTGTGAGCCTTATAAAAGGAATCACATTCATTTCTCGAATCTTCATTTCTAAACCGTTTCTCAAAACCCTAATTTCTCAAAACCGTAATCGAAATCACCTTCATTTCTCAAAAATGTCGTCCAAAAGAAGATGCACGGAAGAGAGTTCCAGTCGCACATCCGACTTGTTCACACAATGCTGGGAGATGTTCGGGAATTATCTGAAGGACACACATCCCACGTGTGACAATGCGCGCGGACTGAATGATTTGATAGAAAAAATGTTAAACGCTGGGTATGTGCCGAAGAAGCATCAGGATATTCTTATTGAAACACAGGTATTTCTTATTGAAATTACAACTGAGTATGCTTAGGAACCTTTTGGTTGGAATTGTTTTGAACTGATTTATGGTTTTTAATGCTTTTTTGAACTGATTATAGTTGTTCTAGGGTTACGAATTGTTTCAGTGTTTTATGTTTGAACTGTTTGAACTGATTATGGTTGTTCTAGGGTTATGAGTTGTTTTTAAGTGTTTTATGGTTGTTTTAGTTATTAATTGTTTTTTTACTGATTATTGTTGTTTTAATGATTTTGTTTTGAACTGATTATGGTTGTTTTTTAGTGATATGAATTGTTTTTGTACTGATTATGGTTGTTTTAGTGATTGTTTTGAACTGATTATGTTTGCTTTTGTACTGATTATGGTTTTCTTTCTTATATTTACTTTGTTCTCTCAATTGTACTTATTGTTTCAGTGCTATGAATTGCTTTGTATCTTATATTTACATCTTATATATTAATAAGCTATCTTTCTTATATGTTGAAACACAGGATTTTCTGTTGAAAATTATAACTGAGTATCCTGATATTGAGGCTGCTGAAAGATCTTATAACATCATGTATCCCCACTTTGAAGCTCTGGATATTCATATTGGTGTCCTCCAAAATGAAGGCAGATCTAATGGTGCTGATGTCAACAGACGTTCATTTGATCCCACACAGCTGCGTGAAATGTCAAATCACTATCGCAGCGTGAAAGTCTCATTTGCAAATACTCCAGCGCAGTTGAGAGAACGCAAAAAGGCTTTTACAAATATGTGGGAAGATCTGATTCATAGGCTTAGGGCGATGCATGAAGCCATCTCTGATCCAGCTAATATCCCGGCTGTTTAATATGTTTTTGGAATGTGTTTTGAATGACTCTTGAATTTGTGATGTTTTTGGAATGACTTGTTCTTTGTGAAGTTTTTGGATGTTTTTATGACTTTTTTTGAATGGTGGTGTTGAACCTGTTTTTGGATTGTTTTTGGATGTGTTATGACTGTGATTTTGAATGGAATGTGATTTTGATTTATGGTTTGATTTTATGGTGTTGAATGTTTTATGACTTTGAATGGATTTAACTGGTTTTAGTGTCTACGAATTGTTTCAGTGATTTGCGGTTTTTATGCTCTATCGCTGAAAAGTACATAGTGAACTCGCTGAAAAGAATAGTTGTTCATCGCTGAAAAGTTATAACATCTCTGCAAAGTGTATTCGGTTAAAGGAATCTCAATCATCGCTGAAAATAATAGAACAATCTCGATGAAATGAAGCACATACCATCGCTGAAAAGTATAATGTTATATCGCTGAAAATAATGATACAAATTAATATGTTTTAATTAGGAATCAATAATTTCGTTAAAAATAGTATCTTAAAGAAAACAGTTGCACTTCATCAATAGTGTACCATTATTTTTCAAGTCATCGCTGAAAATAATGGCACACTCTCGCTGAAATGAAGTAAGTTATATCGCTGAAAAGAATAACAATGTATCGCTGAAAATAATGATACAAATTAATATAATTTGTGTCAGTAATATGTTGTAATTAGGAATTAATAATTTCGTTAAAAATAAAAACATATGATGTATCGCTGAAAAGTACAAAGTGAAATCGCTGAAAGAGTATAGCATTCATCGCTGAAAAGAGTAGTAAACATCGCTGAAAAGATATAATATCTCTGCAAAGTGTAGTATCTCGACGAAAACAATTGCACTTCATCGAGAGTGTACAATTATTTTTCAAAAGTCATCGCTGAAAATAATGACGCACTCTCGCTGAAATGAAGGGACATCCATCGCTGAAAAGAATAATGTTGTATCGCTGAAAATAATGATACAAATTAATATAATTTGTGACAGTAATATGTTGTAATTACGAATTAATAATTTCGTTAAAAATAAAAACATATGATGCATCCTGCATTCTGCATCGCTGAAAAGATATAATATCTCTGCAAAGTGTATTAGATGCACATCTCGGAGAAAGGAATTTGAAGTCATCGCTGAAAATAATGTGGCATTCTCGCTGAAATGAATAAGATTCCCTCGCTGAAAAGAATTACGTTGTATCGCTGAAAATAATGTTACACTCTCGATGAAATGAAGCATAGTGATGTATCGCTGAAAAGAATAATGTTTTAATTAGGAATTAATAATTTCGCTAAAAATAATAGCATAGTGATTTTTAGTGATTTTTTCTGTTGTAAGATATTTTAGGATACAAATCCGTTTAAGATATGCAATAAATCCGTTAAAGATACGTACTAATCCGTTAATTTCGTAATTAATAAAACCGTTCCATATTTTAATTGGACAACTTTACCCTTTTGCATTTACAACCCTTGGATTTTAATTGGACGATCAAGATTTTCGCCTTGATGTGCTGCGGATTTGTTCAATCGCACCATAACCGGACCCTCGCTAGTAAATAGCATATTCGGAGAGAGAAATGTGAAAGTCTATGCTCTTGCTATATGCTAACAAATATGCTTGCTTCCAAACATACTCAAAATATATTATTATGGATATATTTGGTATGTGAGTTTATAAAATTACTAAACTTAGTTTTATATAATGTACTAAATTAAAAATGATGAATAATGGACTGCTTGAAAAATAAGAAAACATGGAATGCAAGTAGGAGGATGAATGGAATACTTTTCTCCTTGGGTTGTAGTACTATTATGTACTCCCTCCGTCCCGCGAAAGTTGACGCGTATTCCTTTTTTAGTTGTCCCACGAAATTTGACACGTTTCCTTTTTTAGATAAATTAAATTAATATAAATATAATTAGAATTTTAATGGTTTCTAAAAACCCATTAAAAGTAATTACTTTAACTATTCTGCACAATTCCCAATACACTTTTATTTTTCTATACAAATCCCTTACATTTCTTTAATTCTTCATATCTCAAAATAGGTACAAATAAAAATTATATAAAATATATATTCTAAAACTAGACACATAGACGATTCTAACAATATCACACTTGAATATTTTTTTCTAATTAAATCATTATCATAATATTAAGTCAAAGTTAAACAATAAGTAAAGTGAAAATTTATTAAAATTTTAAACACAAATACCCACAATATTTTAACCATTAAACCCCACTACATAAATTACCGTGCCCAAAAGAAACGCGTCAACTTTCACGGGACGGAGGGACTACTAGTGATAAATTATATATGTGTTTGTTTTTATTGTATGGAAAAGAGGAATCTGTCCCAGCTAGAGGCTGCACTTCATCCTATTGCCCATACATTGCTCATTATTCTTTTTTATGGCCTTATGGATAACTCTAAATTGTGATGAGTCATACCGGTAGGAGTGACTCATGTTTGTGCATGTCCAAGTGTAATCTTCTAAATATCGTTAGTCACCATGCAATGATGACTAATTACATCTGTGTGCTCCTATAAATACCCCATTTGTAAAGAATCGTTGCACAGTTCATTTGAATAAAAGAAAGGCATTACTTTGCTTCTGTCCGTTCCCAATTCTGTCTTCATTATTAATATATAATATATATAGTCCATTATATACATATATTCTCATATATATAGAGTTAATAGGTTTATTTTATACAACACGTTATCAGCACGAGGGGTCTCTACCGGAGTTCTATCGGAGTTTTGTCTTAGGTATAATTTTATATCGTTACTTTTTAATATAATTATGGCTAATCTCTCAAAGCAGGAATTTCTCCCGTTATGGGTTTCTGGAGATAATTACATGTCCTGGGCACGGGACGTAAAGATGCATCTGGCATCTATGGGGTTGGAAGATACTATCGCCCCTGACAAAAAACCATCCAGCCAGGATAAGGCAAAAGCCATGATCTTTCTGTGCCACCATATTGATGAATCTCTGAAACTTCAATATGTGACGCTGGAATCACCACTTGAACTGTGGCTGAAATTGAAAGAGAGATATGATCATCTCAAAATGACGGTGCTGCCAAAGGCTCGAAGCGAATGGCATAATCTGAGGCTCCAGGACTTCAAATCAGTCCGTGAGTATAATTCAGCGATGTTTCGTATTACATCGCAACTGACACTTTGTGGAGAAAAAATAACTGAATCTGATATGCTGGAAAAAACATTCTCCACATTCCATGCCACAAATCTGGTTTTACAGCAGCAGTACCGTGAGCGGGGTTTTCAAAAATACTCTGAGCTTATCACCTGTCTACTTCTGGCCGAGCAGAATAAAGAACTATTGCTGAAAAATCATGAATCCAGGCCAACAGGTGCTGCCCCGTTTCCAGAAGCAAATGCCACAGAAGCAGAAAACCAAGTGCGGGATCGTGGGAATCAAAGAAATCAAAATTTTAATCATGACAGAAATCGGGATCGTGGTCGTGGTAGGCCTGAATCATCTGCGAGAAACAAATATCAAAATAAACCTCGATATGAATTCAACCGTAGAAGTTGCAACAGGAGGCCCTATAAATCGCAGCCAAAGCCTAAAAGAGATAGAAATAATGATCAACCATGTGATCGCTGCGGAATCAAGGGTCACTGGGCCCGAGTTTGTCGAACAGCTAGTCATTTAGCTGAGCTGTACCAGGCCTCGAAAAGGCAAGATAGATCTGATCCCGAGACACATCATGCCACCCACGATGATACCTTTGATGATGTTCTGAATGATGACATTACCCACTTGGACACTGATGACTTTATTGGTGGCACAAACTGAAAGAAAAGTGAAAAGATCAGCTTTACATTTTGTATTTTGCGGATGATATATTTTGCCTTATGATATTTTGTATTTTAGTGTTTTATTCCCTATTTTGTATCCCCCAAGTTATAATGTATTTTGCAGTGATTATATTATATTACTGATGTTGTTTTTATTACCTTCTGAAAAGAAATGGATGGCCAAGTTGAAAATGAAATCTGCCTCATTGATAGTGCTACAACGCACAGTATCTTAAAAAGCAAAAGCTTTTTCTCCCAATTAAAATTGGGAAAGACCGCAGTAAAAACTATAAGCGGTAATGAAAATTGTATTGAAGGATCTGGAAGAGCAGTTATATTTCTCCCTAAAGGGACAAAATTGGCATTTGAAAATGCCCTATTTTCAAGCAAAGATCGGAGGAACTTGCTAAGTTTTGGTGATATTCGAAAAAATGGCTATCACATTGAAACTTTAAATGAGGCAGGAAGTGAGTATGTTTTAATTACTCAAACCATCAATGGTGAAAAGTTTGTTCATGAAAAGCTGCCATGTTTGACATCCGGATTATATTATACAAAAATTTATGCCGGAGAAGTACATAACCTAGTAGGCCTAAAGGCTACTAGTGAATTTATAACTTGGCATGAAAGGCTTGGACATCCGGGCAGCGTGATGTTGAGGCGAATAATTGAAAATTCCAGTGGCCATAAATTAAACCATAAAATGGTTTTGAATCCAAATGAGTTTACATGTGCTGCTTGCTATCAAGGAAAATTAATTACCAGGCCATCTCCAGCAAAAGTGGGAATTGAATCCCCTGCATTTTTGGAAAGAATTCAAGGTGATATATGTGGACCAATAGATCCACCTTGTGGACCATTTAAGTACTTTATGGTACTAATTGATGCATCAACAAGATGGTCCCATGTCTGTTTATTGTCAACTCGCAACCTAGCCTTTGCTAGACTACTTGCACAAATTATTAAATTGCGAGCACAATTTCCTGATTATCCAATAAAGAAAATACGCCTTGATAATGCTGGAGAATACACATCAAATGCTTTTGATGATTTTTGCACATCTGTTGGTATCACTGTAGAACATCCAGTTCCATATGTGCACACCCAAAATGGTCTGGCTGAATCATTAATCAAAAGGTTGCAATTAATTGCACGACCTTTATTGATGAAATCAAAACTCCCCGTTTCTGCTTGGGGACATGCTATATTGCATGCAGCAGCATTAGTAAAAATCAGGCCGACAAGCTATCATAGCTACTCCCCTACTCAAATTATAACTGGAAAAGAGCCCAATATTTCCCATTTAAGAATTTTTGGGTGTGCTGTATATGTACCAATTGCACCACCCCAACGGACAAAAATGGGACCTCAAAGAAGGATGGGCATCTATGTCGGATATGAATCACCCTCGATTATTAAATATCTTGAACCAACAACGGGTGATTTATTTACTGCAAGATTTGCAGATTGTCATTTTGACGAATCACATTTCCCGACATTAGGGGGGGAAGTAATCAACTGAAAAAAGAAATTTCGTGGAAAATCCCACTTGATATCACTGATCCTCGTACTAAACAATGTGAATTAGAAGTTCAAAGAATTGTGCATTTGCAAAGGATTGCAAATCAATTGCCTGATGCCTTCAATGATGCTGCAAGAGTGACAAAATCTTACATTGAAGCAGCAAATGCACCGGCCAAAATAAATATACCTGAAGGGCAAATCCCAAGTGCTAATGAATCTAATCCACGGCAAAAGCGTGGTAGACCAATGGGTTCCAAAGATAAAAATCCACGAAAGAAAAGAATTATACACGTGGATAATGAAAAACCCGAAGAGGTAATAAATTCAACTTTTGAAGAAGTTGATGCTGAAAATGCTAATCCAGAAGAAAGTGAAACTATTGAAACTGCTTTCAATTATATCACTTCTGAAAAGTATTGGAACCGGAAAGAAATCAAAGTTGATCAAGCATTTGCATATAATGTAAGCACTTGAGATGATGAAAAATGACGAGGATCCTGAACCAAAATCAGTTGATGAATGTCGGCAAAGGGATGATTGGCCAAAATGGAAAGATGCAATTAAATCAGAATTGGATTCACTGAACAAAAGAAAAGTATTCGGCCCCATAGTCCAAACACCTGAAAATGTAAAACCAGTTGGCTACAGATGGGTGTTTGTTAGAAAGAGAAATGAAAATAATGAAATTGCAAGATACAAAGCAAGGCTTGTAGCCCAAGGATTTTCCCAAAGACCGGGAATTGATTTTGAGGAAACATATTCCCCAGTTATGGATGGAATAACTTTCAGGTATCTCATGAGCCTAGCAGTACGAGAAAAGCTCGAAATGAGGCTGATGGATGTTGTTACTGCTTACTTATATGGCTCATTGGAGAATGATATTTATATGAAAATACCTGAAGGATTTAAATTACCTGAATCTTATAACTCAAAGCCCAGAGAAGTTTATTCCATCAAATTACAAAAATCACTTTATGGGCTTAAGCAATCGGGCCGAATGTGGTACAATCGCCTCAGCGAAAGTTTAATTAATGAAGGTTATATAAATGACCCTATATGCCCATGTGTTTTTATAAAGAAAAATGGGTCAGAATATGTAATCATCGCAGTCTATGTTGATGATTTAAATTTAATTGGAACTCCTGAAGAGCTAGAAAAGGCAATTGAATATCTGAAAAGGGAGTTCGAAATAAAGGATTTTGGAAAAATAAAATTCTGCCTTGGTTTGCAAATTGAGCATTTGAATAAGGGTATTTTTGAATAAGGGTATTTTTGTTCATCAATCAGCTTATACTCAAAAGGTATTGAAGCAATTTCGAATGGATTATGCTCATCCGTTAAGTAGTCCAATGGTCGTTCGGACACTTGATCCTGCAAAGGATCCATTTAGGCCAAAAGAGGATAATGAAGAACAACTTGGCCCAGAAGTGCCATATTTAAGCGCAATTGGCGCGTTAATGTATCTGGCAAATAGCACGCGACCTGATATCGCGTTTGCTGTTAATTTACTCGCAAGATTTAGTTCTTACCCTACTCAACGACATTGGAAAGGCATAAAGCACATCTTTCGCTATCTCCAGGGAACAGTTGACATTGGGTTATTTTACCCAAAGGATTCTCGACATGAGTTGATCGGATATGCCGATGCAGGATATTTATCAGATCCACACAAAGCCAAATCTCAGACAGGCTATATTTTTATGTGTGGTGGAACTGCTATCTCATGGAGATCCATGAAACAAACATTAACGGCTACTTCATCAAATCATGCCGAAATATTAGCAATCCATGAGGCTAGTCGAGAATGTATTTGGTTGAGGTCAATGACTCATCATATATTAAAAAATTGTGGTTTGGTCATTGAACCAAAAGTTCCCCCAACAATTTTATTTGAAGATAATTCAACTTGTATAGCCCAATTGAAAGGGGGTTATATAAAAGGAGATAGGACTAAACACATTTCACCAAAATTTTTCTATACCCATGATCTTCAAAAGAATGGTGAAATCGATGTGCAACAAATTCGATCAGATGAGAACTTAGCAGATCTATTGACCAAGGCATTGCCGACTGCAACATTCGAGAAGCTCGTAAAGAAAATTGGAATGCTGCGGCTTCGAGATTTAAAGTGATGTTACAATCAGGGGGAGCAATGAATACAAGAATATTGTACTCTTTTTCCTTCACTAGGATTTTTTCCCACAGGGTTTTTCCTAGTAAGGTTTTAATGAGGCATATTCTTTGTATAATAGACATGCAAGGGGGAGTGTGATGAGTCATACCGGTAGGAGTGACTCATGTTTGTGCATGTCCAAGTGTAATCTTCTAAATATCGTTAGTCACCATGCAATGATGACTAATTACATCTGTGTGCTCCTATAAATACCCCATTTGTAAAGAATCGTTGCACAGTTCATTTGAATAAAAGAAAGGCATTACTTTGCTTCTGTCCGTTCCCAATTCTGTCTTCATTATTAATATATAATATATATAGTCCATTATATACATATATTCTCATATATATAGAGTTAATAGGTTTATTTTATACAACATAAATTTGATGGCTTGAATATTTGGCTATGTTTGGAGGTGGGAATAATTTTAATCTTCTACTAATATATATATTTGATAATTGAAAAGGAGTAGGACCGAGCACTGCTTGAGTTGCTTCTGTACGGACACAGTTCAAATTTATTAAGATGATCCAGTATGAATATTTACAAAGTATTTATAAATAAGAGGGGGAGAAAGACAGTTGAAAATTCAAACTTTAAAATTAAAAGGTTGAAGGTTTAATCAATGCATTTGAGTTCAATTTAAACTTCAAAGTGCTGTGCAGAAAAAAGGTAAGGAATTTTATAACCCTATTTTGTTCCAACACTAAGGGCCCTTTGGTGACTGGTACTGAGTAGACATATACTTATTAATTTGGCGATTGTGCAAAGTTGGGAGTTGCAGCTACTAGTCCATAATTTTTTTTGTAAGGAAAAGGCAACCTAGCTCCTGCATTGCATATATAACAAATTGGCAACTACTACATTTCTTTTATATTATCCTAAAGAATCCATTTGTGTCCAATGGGAGAAAAATTATTGTATCTCTTGCCTGTTGGGACTTATCAAATATTTCTTCTGCGGTTCAAATTCATGATAAGAAAAAGGTACATTTAATTTGGCAATGGAATAATGGTACTTTTTTCTTTAAAATAAATCAATATATTTTATATATATTCATTCGGAAACGACGAGACCAATAATTAATATTCTTCACAGTGATTGATTATTATTATTATTAAGTGTACAATATGTTTGCAAATGAAAACAAGTAGTAGTAAAATATTGTTAGCTGCTGAGGAATGAGCCATCATATTATAGATACATGGTTTTTAAATAAGATACGTGTAGGAGCAGAGCCGTCTCAAACATTTGAGGGGCCCTGAGCGAAAATAAAAATATGGGCCCTACAACAATCTTATGGTTGGATATTCGATTCTCTCCACCTTCTATATCTACCCTTTATCCATTTGTAATTTGTAAGATTTGAAGTCCGATACCCATTTTTCGATATCCGAGTGTCAATGTTTAAAAACATAATTGATAGCAAAATTTAGTTATAGAGTTATTAGACTACTAATGTTATATACTCCTTCCGGTTCTTCTTCTTTTTTTTTTTGGCAACATGTTTAGAATGCTGATGTTCAAACACATGCTAAATTAAAATTCTATTATAATTATATATACAAGTTAAAAAATATGCAAGTGAGATCTTTTATATTCGTCTCGTCGTGTAGTTTTTAAATATAAACTTTTAGAATTTTTACTTGTACCGAATATGAGTTACTAATGGTTTAAAAATTTATATTAAACGGCGTGCACTGTGGGTCCGTGCAATTTTTGAAAATAGATAGAGTATATATATTGAATTGAAAAAAAATATAATAAACTGATGAAATAATAATACTAAAGTAATAGTAATTAATAAACAGTATATTGATGAATTCAATAAGATGCATATAATAATATATGTGAGTCTGCATAGACATTAAATAAAAAAAAGAAATATATTTTTAAAAAATATTAAAAAATAGTATAGTATAACACATTTAAAAAAAAAAAAAAACTTAAAATGGGGCCCCCAAAATGGGGCCCTGTGCATGGGTTCCATTGGCTCATGCCAAGAGACGGCCTAGAGTGGTCAATGTGGGCCGAGCCCGTTGGGTCGGCCCGCCCCGCAAGGCAAAATATGCGGGGCGGGCTTAAGAATTTAAGGCCCGTTTAGATGCGGGCTTAAACGGGCTTAGCCCGCGGCGGGGCGGGCCGGCCCGCGGGCTTTACCGAGTTTTTTTTTTTTTTTTTTTTTTACTAGCTTTTGAATATTGATTAATTTATTTGGTAAATTATTCAATGTCTAACATTAACTCATTAAGTCATCAAACAAAAATCATAATTTTTGTTACACATTAAATTTCAAATTGTTATACAAAATAGTCGATATCTTCTAATATTTCTCTGCTTCTTTGTATTATTCATATTAGTTTTTTTAAGTATAAATTCCTTTTTATTTTATTTATGAAAAATTATGAATACTTGTAAATTGTTATAGTTTGATTGTTAATTATCTTACATTTATTTAAAATATAAAATAACTGCTAAAACGGATTAACCTCCTAAAGACTTCGACCGTCAGACACAATATTTTTATCAACCCAGTCATTAATTATAAATTTTTTGTCTTGTCCAATACTATATTTTTACAATATAATACACCCATTTAATATTACAAATTAGAATAAATACAGTTTTAAAGAATTATTCAACAAACGTACTATTAAAGTAAATAATTATGCCAAAAAATACACACTTTAACTATTTATAATTTTAATATCATTTATAAATCTTTATATCTTATTTTTATTTTATACAATAAAAAATATTCACAATTTTATGTTTTTTACATTAAAAAATAAATTTAATAATATTTTCCTAAAAGGCCCGCGAGCCGGCCCGCAAAACCCGTAGCCCGCGTGTGGGGTGGATCGGGCCTAGGTATTTTGAGCCCGCCCCATTTAGGCCCGCCCCGTTCAAGCCCGCAAAAATGCGGGGGCCCGCACGGGCCGGCCCGTTTCGCCCCGCGGGTCCGTTTCGACACCTCTAAGACGGCCCTGTGTAGGAGAGTATGTATGTGTTAATACTTCAACTTCATGCATGATTCATGAATGTTGTTGACTGTCACTTGTTATTTATGAAAATGACAGCATATATATATATATATAAAACTATATAACTATATATATTGGCAATTGTTCACAGGTCCTCCTCCTCCTCCTCCTCCACCAATTTTTTGGCCTTGCATTGCCCTAGCTAGTCTTAGGGAGAGGGATAGGGTGAGGGTATCGATCGATCAAGAAGAGGTGGTCATGGTCAAATCTTTCTTAAACGCAACACATGGGTCCAGACTAGAATGAATAACGACATTGAATACATTTTGCCTGTAATAATTATAATAAAACATTTTGTCAAATACTACTAATGTACTACTACTACCTAATAAGGTCTCACTACTGAAACTTAGGTCATCAGGTCCGTTTGACTACTGGATCTCATCGGTCGGATGTTGTTTTTATTAGCCTCTTTCTTATTATATCAGGATAACTCATAAAAAAAAAAAAAAGGTTAATATAATACTCAGTGTATTCGGTAAAAAAAACAATTTAACAGACCTTAATCAATCTCGCCCCCATTCATTCATCACACTTGACATCCTTCTATCCTTCTTCTCGCAGAGACTTCAATGCACTTGTTTAACTGTTAATATTTATCTCAAAATGTATGAAAATAAATAATACTACTGCATAATAAAGTATACTAGTACATTCTAAAATTATGAAATTATAGACAATTTTAACAAGTAAATTCAGTGTCAAAGAAGTACTAAAGAATATATCATCTTAACTGGGAGGGAAGAGGGAAGAGGAGTAGTAATTACCAAGTAGTAGTACTCTACATCATTAAATAGAGAAATGAAGACAAGCTAAGACGGCAGTTTCAGAAATACCCACTGCACTAATAATGCATGGGAAGGAAATCACAAGGGACACACACACGGCACGGCACGGGGGCTCTCAATTTATATATGCACCATCTCAAATTCTAACATACGTACACTATGCATGATTCTCCAAATACACTGTCATGTGATCCATGCAATAACAAAATCAAAGTATCGAGGACGACTTTCCAACTCTAAGATCGTCCCGCCCGTCCCAAGGCGGGAGCATCCATCAGTAGAAACTACTACATCTATACTAGCCAAGAGCCACAACACAAGCTTCGCCTCCTCCTATTCACATCATAATGCAAAAATCTTGACAAACCCAATTTCATTTATTTCCAAATGAGAGCACCTTTACCAACTTCATTTCTTCCAATGTCATACAACCACCACTATCTCATCTCGCCACCATTATTATTCATCACATAAACTTTGCAAATTGCATATATATATATATATACACACACACATCAAAGTTATTATTATACTACTAGAATTTGAAAAGCACACATAGTATATTCTGAAACAATAGCTTCTCAGAAGTCAGAACAGACCACATGTTCAACATCATCAACAATGTTGTAGTAATAACTTGGGCACTTAATTTTTGGTGGTGGGGGTAAGACACACATTGCCAATTGACGCTCAGGAATTCGAAATTCTTCAAAAAATATTCTATGAAGTTACAACTCAACTATGATGACAAAGAGCTTCTTGCAAACCTACAAACTTCATATCGATAATTAAAAAAAAATGAAAATAAAAAAAATACAGCTTTGTGTTTCTAATTTGTCCTGTTTTCTGCTTGTTCGTGCCATTTTGTCAGGAATTCATTCCTCGTGCTTATGTTTTTTTTGCCACTATCCTATTCCTAGCCAAAACTTGTACAGAAAATGCCCAAATTCACACCAAAAGTACCATAATTCATAATGAGGATTCAATCAACCTTAATTATTTGCACCTAAATTATAAATCACAGAACAAAAATCAAATCAGAGCTTCGTCAAGAACTCAAAACAATTTCTGGAGAACAAAATTCCTTAACCAATATTGATCATTCATTCCACCTGTTTATCTGTGTTTCTGATCAGCAATCAAATGGGGATTGCTTTCTTTGGAATAAAAATCATTCTTCTCAATAAGACTTCTCAACGTACCAAAACTGAAGGCCGAACTGTTAGGATCATCCGCCGGCGACTCACACGCGGAGGAATCCAGACACCCCTGCCCATCCGGGCACCAGCAACACCACGCGCCGGCGCCAACACAACTGCCGGTGGCCAAACGACGACCTAAATTTACCGAAATGCTCTTTTGCTTCCCTCCACGGTGAAAAGCTTTCGTGCCCTTTCTCAGCCGAAATGAAATTACCTTTTTGCCCTTGCCGTTACTTAGCCCTTTTGAATCGCTCTTTTCTGCTTGCGCTGCCCCTTCGTCGTCGGCTCCGCCGCCGTTCCTAAGATCACGCTCTTTACCCGGCATCAAGATCGGAATTTTACAAGGAATCAATACATGGAAACGCGATCGGCGGCATGGGATTCGACGATCTTGAGATCAGACAAAAAAAATTCCTGAGACGCGAAAATTTCGCTCGAATCAAAGAGATGTAAATTGAACTGAACGTCAATTAAATTGTGATCATCGAAAAAGTTTAAACAAAAAATTAGAGAAAAATACTTATGACAAGAAATTGGATTTATCATTTTGCGTCATTTTCGAAGCCAAAATTGTCGGGTGAGAAATCCAAATGACAGCTTTGCGTGGCAAGAAGCCAGGAATCGGAGTTCCTCCAGAATGACTCTTCCATAATTATCTTCCTGGGTTAGAATACTGTGTTGTAAAGTAATCATGAAGCGCTGACGCGTTGGATTTGAGCCACGTGTTCTTTCCAAATGAATCGAAGCTCCCTGTTTGGCTTCCAAATGTTACTCCCTCCGTCCCAACTAAGATGTCTTGTTTGATTTCTGCACACAATCCAATGCACCTTTTTAATCGTTAATATCTTAAAATATATACAAGTGAAAATTATGTAAAAGATATATTCTTAAACTACACGATTAGACGAATCTAACAAGACCGAACTCGACTATTTTTTCCACATATATACTTACAATAATATTGAGTCAAAGTTGAACAATGAACAGTGCCAAAAAGTCAAACCAGACATCTCAAGTGGGACGGAGGGAGTATTTGGTAAGTCAAGCTCTCCTTCAATGAGTTACATTAAGCTCAAACATGATAGATTAATGTTGACAATTAGTGAGCTCAACTTCAGATATTTAAGGAACCCAAAAGTTGAAAGCATATATTCTATAGGATATGAGGGGTTAGCAAACAAAATTTTCTCCCAAAAAAAAAAAACGAAGTCTCGAGGAACCTGAAAATTGAAGTAGAAACAAATTTTGCTTGTGTGACTATATGACATATATTGATTGGGATTGGAAATGTTTTCACACAATTGAATTCAAAACAAAAAGTAGTTAGAATATATGCCCACATATATATAGTTTTCCATAATTTCTGGTAAGAACAAATTAAAAGGTGGCATTAGGTCATATGACAATTGTATTTCACATTCAAATTTATGGATTGGAATCTAATTAGTGCTATTTCCATTCCTCTGTTGGCCTGTCATCATGGTTATTGTTTCGGAATTCATCATTTGCTAATCATTGATTAGACAATTAAGTTATTATCCAGACTATCCATGAATCTGGAAATGCGGACGTGTTCCATGGAAGAGAAAGAAAGGCTACGTGTCAATAAGCTGTGAAATCATTCCATTTTGAGTCAATTAATACCAATGGAAAATGGATTTGTCATGCCCCAAATTAATGGACGTAATTTTTTAATGATTTGTGACTTCCATTTTCTTAATGGATCAAATATGGATGTGGGGTGAGGCAATTGCAAAACCAAAAAAGCATCAGGCTCTTCGACGGGGAGCGTGAACGGAGATGCTAGATCTGAAATCCTTGCCGGACGAAATTGGTGACGCCCGCGACAATGGAATAACAACCGAAAACACCCGAAACAACGTTGATGATACACCTGTTGGGGAATGTTTTTCAGACGGCGCCGATAATGTTTTACAGCAGTTGGATGATTCAGTACCATTGCCAGGTTATGGAATTGAGGAAAGTGATGACAATGGAGCGGAATATATTGAAGCGTGCTCCGATACATTTACAGTAAGTAATACCGACGCCGAACACTGCTGTGTTGCACCAGTGTTGTCAGGTATAAATAATAAAAATAAAAAATAAAAAAAAATTGTTTGAATGTTTCCAATGCTATGATGTATGACAAACATTGGCAGAAATAGATTCTCTATGATAGTGATGTATGGTTGTGAAGAATTAAAATGATGTTTTTTTCAAATCTGATGTGATCATTTCTTCATAATAATTTGTAGATATAAAGGACTTTGAAGATCGTGAATTCAAAACTGTTAGGGATGCTTACAGTGCATACTGCAATTTTGCACACAGTTATGGGTTTTCGGTATGCAAACAATATGAAAAAGTGAGGCGACAAGACAGAACACAAGACAATATAGGGAAATAGGCCACAACACATATTATGCGACGTTTACAGCATCAGTGAAACATAGACAGAACACAATTGTTGGCAGCACATACTCTTTACTATTTTCCATACTATTTACCACAGCATCAGTTAAAAGAGACATATCACAATGTGAATTGTTGGCAGCACATATTATTTACTATTTTCCCCTACTGTTTACTACAGCATCAGTTAAACATAGACAGAACACAATGAGAACTGGGTAGCAGCACAAAATATTTACTATTTTCCCATACTATTTACTACAGCATCAGTTAAACAGAGACAGAACATAATATGATCTGGTTGGCAGCACATACTATTTAATATTTTCTCATACTATTTACTACAGCTAGGGGTGTGAACGAGCCGAGCCGAGCTCGAGCTTTATCAGGCTCAAGCTCGGCTCGGTTAAGTATAAGTTCGGCTCGGCTCGAGCTCGAAGCTCGACGAGCTTAAAAAATTGAGCTCGGCTCGAGCTCGACACAATATATTGAAGCTCGAGCTCGGCTCGAAGGGCCAAAAAAGCTCGACATAAATTTCAGTTTTTTTTTTTATTTTTTATCGGGTAGCCCTAGACCACATTGGACTTAAAACTAAAAAATTTTATATTATTCAATAATGAGCTTAAAAACTTGAAAGACGGAGTTTTCTAGAAATATATTAAACTATTCATAATTCCTTATAATAGTCCCAATTTGGAAGGAGATTGGGATTTAGTTTTTTTTTTATTTAGTGTTAACCCTAATAAAATATAATGTACTATATTATTAAATAAAAGGAGGAGTGAATTTACTGTTGGACTTCATCTTCCTCACATTTGTTAAGAAAGAAAATATACTATATTTTTAAGAAAGAAATAATAGATATATATATAATATATTCGAGCCTATTATCGAGCTTTCGAGCTGAGTATTAGTTAGCTCGGCTTGAGCTCATTAATATTCGAGCCGATCTCGAATTCGAGCCGAGCCTTTTCGAGTCGAGCTTTGGTCGAGCTTTGATCGAGTCGAGCCCGAATATTTTACGAGCCTGTCAGTCTCATTTACACCCCTAACTACAGTGTCAATTAAACAGCCACATAACACAATATGAGTTAAACATCATCAGTTATCCCAAAGTGGTCCAATGGAAAAGATTTGTCAAAAAAAACCTCCACAAAATCTGCTGCATAAAATAAACAATACGCAAAATCTTAATAAATTCGATAATATTCATGGCCCACCACACGTGTAACAATATTATTCATTCAAAGGTCCACAATTACAGGAACAAACAAAATGTAACATCCTTAAATTAAGACCAGTTAGTAAAACTATAAAAAAAGGAAAGAAAATAATAATATACTGCCATATGTAGGAAACCCAAAAAATAGCACAAAGCACAAAACACCTACGGAAATCCAGAGTCAGGATACAAACCCGCTCGATCATTAGATGCTTAAAGGCTACGTTTGGCAACAGCGTTGGCAAGCCCAAACGCTGCGTTCCCAACTCCGAACGCTTTCCATCCGTTTGTTTTCCGAAACCGGAGAGTTCCCATCGCTGAGATACGCTAAACGCCAGAACGCTCCTCATCCCAGCGTTTGCGGTTGGATTTTAGCGTTTCTTTGCAAAATTCCAATCTTCTCCAGAAATCCGAGTTACGGTGGAGGGAAGTGGAAATAATATAGCAGTATTGACCTTGTTCACTTTTCTTCGATTCTTTCTCTCCTCGACGATTTTCCTGTGCATTTCAGTTTGGAGTCCAAGCATTTTTGATCGGATTGGTGAATGGAATACAGAGGGCGTGTACTGCCCTTAGTGACCAGTAACAAAGTTATTGCTATTTGTAGCCCTATAAAATACTAGTAGTGCTAGTAGTATGATTGTGTAATATCTTCTATTCGTGGGTTCGTTCACAATAGGGATGGCAAAAAAGCCCATACCCAATGGGGAAAACCGAAAACCGAATTTTCGGTATGGTTTTGGGGGAGAATTATCGGAGATGGCCGGGGATTGGGGATTTTTTTGGGGATTCTTTTGGGGACGGGGATGGGGATGGGGGAAGTAGTCCCCGCCCCGGCCCATCCCCGATATATTTAATATATTATTTATTATATATTTTATATATATTATAGTTAATATTTATGCATTATATTTTATAAATTTCCTATCCAATCCAAAATAGTTACAAATTTGATGAGAACTTGACATATATCTTTTGTAATTTGTATAACATGGACTCTCACCACCAATTTATTTGGCCTTTTTTGCTTCGCAAAATAAAAAATAATTACTAAAACTCATTTATTTAATGGTATTAGAAACAAATATGAAATTTTAATATGGATTATGGTTTATTTTTAAACAATACATTTGTGTATTTTAATATTATAATTTCTGAAATTGAAAATTGGCTCGAATAATATGGATTTGATCTTCTTAATTACTGAAAAAATAAAAATTGACTTGTAAGTAACTCCCCGATAAGATCCCCGATGGGGATCGGGGAAATTGTGATACCCGTTGGGGATCCCCGATATGATCTCCGACAGGGAACGGGCCAGTTTTGGGGATTAAAAATGTTAACGGTTTTGGGGATGGGGACGCTACTCCCCGCCCCAAAACCGGCCCATTGCCATTCCTAGTTAACAATCCACTTTCCTCTTTTAAACCATAGCTTTTTCAAGTGAAGAAATTAATTTCCTTTGTATATCAACACTACAGCTTTTTCAATCGAATAAATTGATATGTTAATTTGAGCTTTTCAAAAAAATGAGAACTTTTTTTTTTTGAGGAGCCATTGAAGGTCTGGAAAGGGGTGGTGGGAGCCCATGCCACACAATTACAAAGGGGAATAAAAGGGAGGGATAGGGGGCCAGTGGAGAATCGAACCTCCAACCTTCCGTTGGAAGTCAATGGACTTAACCACTTGGGCTAAATTTGGAAGTAGAATGAGAGTTCAAATATTCATATATTTGTTTTTAGAAAAAAAAAATAGACATAAAAAATTAAACTTTTCCTCTAGAGTTGTTTCTCCTATTCCAAAAGCGAGCTCAAACAAACATATACTCCTACATAACTTCTTTTTTAGGGGAAATAAAAAAATTAAAAATAAATAAATACTCCCTCCGTCCCACCAAATGTGTCATGTTTGACTTTTTGACACTGTTCATTGTTCAATTTTGACTCGATTTTTTTGCAAGTATACATTTGGAAAAAATAGTCGAGTTGGATCTTGTTAGAATCGTGTAATCATATAGTTTTAGAATATACATTTCACATAATTTTTTATTGTATATATTTTGAGATATTAACGGTTGAAAACATGCATTGGATTGTGTGCAAAAGTCAAACAAGACAAGTTAAATGGGACGGAGGGAGTACTACATATTAAGTGTGTGTTTCCATGTGAACCATTACAATTTTATCACTACTTTTTATTAAATTTATAGATATATTACATATAGTATATAAATACGAATAACCAAAATGGAACTAATAACTTTTGAAGTACTGTACGAATAACGAATTAATAAAGTCTATTATACTAAACAATAAGGATGAAGCAAATTTGAAATCATTGAGACATTTAAAATTTGAAAATGAGAGCGAGATTTAATTACTCACACGAACAGGAACCAAATTTGATGCAAAGCGATACGATACACTGTTTCATGTCATCAACAGACAAGAGATACTACTTACAAGAACAGTACTGTATAAAAATGGGTAACGACACAAAAAAGATTGAGTTAATAGTTAATTTAGGCCATAACAAGTAGTCATTTCCACTTTTGAGCCACAACAAGTTTGAGTTATGATTTTAGGCCATAACAAACCACTTTTGTTCAGTTTTAGGCCATACAGACTTTTTAAAATAATAATTGAGCCCACCTACTCTTCTTTATTATATTTTGACCCCATCAGTTGACTTATCAACTTTTGCCCTTTTACACTTTGACCTCAAACTTTAGATTTTTCATTAAATTTAATCCAATAACCACCCATCATGCTTCCGATAATTAAATTAAGCACTAAACTTCATACCTTGGCTTTGACCGCCTTGCTGCCGGGTTTCCTAAGCTCCGGGATTTTACGGACTTCCTCCAACCACGCAGCCGCGACCGATGGTTCACCGATTCTTGGCTCCTTCAGCAACAAACAGCACAGTCCTATTTCGTTTCCTACCTTAGGACATATCAAGTTATGAATAAAAAGTTTTTAATAATATTATCGGGGTATTTGGGATATTTGGAAGCCTGGATTTTACTGAAGAAATATTAAAAATATTATTCAAACATAATTTCTCCTAATGGAGAAGACAGACACTTAGTTCCTCATGGAGAATACAAGACTCTTGGGGAAATACACCATGCTTTTACAGACTCGAAAGGAAATATGCTGAAAGGAAAATATTACAAATATTTTGAAGAGTTGGGAGGATTTTCGATTCCTTCCATCTGCTTCAAACTTCTTCATTTATAGGCGTCCGCGGACTTCAATCACGGATCCCAAACACTCCTTAATTTATTGTGACGTCACTGCGTTCGTCACTTGCTTTGGATTTCCGCTGGTTACATTATTATCCTGCTGTATTATTGTCCTCGGGTGGCATCTTTTTTGTCAACTTTCCACCTTCTCTTGTCGGCCATTTACTGCCAACGACTCTAAACTTTCTTTGTCGGCTTCGAATTATAAAGTATTGCCGACACCTCTTTTTCTCTTACATCCAGCTGTTCTTACTTTGGCTTGTGAAAGTTTTTTGGATGTTTCTTCCCTTTGTCCTGTTCGGATCCGGATTTCTTCTGGGTTACCCGGATCTTTGTACCGAATAGGGGTTTTTCCTGTTTTGCACAATATGGGCATATATGGTTATCCCATTGGCCAACATGCATCATGTTGCATGCCTTCTTTCTGGTAGACTCGATTGCTGGCAACTTGTTTTCCCAGATGAGTAACCTCTTCTTTTCGAAAAAGGTTTCCGCAAACTCTGTGCTTTTCCCTGTTAAAGAATTAACCAGGAACGATCCATTTAAATTGTTTGAGAATATTTTAAACGGATATTTAACCTTTTCCATCTCGGTGAGACAGACCCAGAATCCCCATGCTCGTCGGGTGGAGATTTCATCTTCGCTGATTGAAGATACTAATGGTGCCTTCTCATCCATAGATTTAACTCTGTTGAAGGCAATCATATCAGGTCTCTGTAATTTAATAAATTGAAAAACCGGATAAGAACCTTTCCCGACTATTTCTGGTGCCGCTGAGATGAACTTAAGTTCTAGAATATCTCCTCTTTGCAGGTGCGGGTTGTTCTGCCATGATTCGTGCACCGCACTACTTATCCATCCCGGAAGTTTTTCGATTTCCGGAAACCCTGGTGATGTAGTATGAACAGATGCTAATGCTCCAAAGCCATACCACTTTCGAACCTCTTCTGGTTTCGATCCCTCGAGCATCCATACCCTGTTGTATCTCCCGGATGTCTCGATTACTGTTTTGCTGGGGTTAATTCCCTTTTTGGAAACCAGTTGTTCCCATTTTCCTTGGTAGTCCAGCCAGGCAGTAGATAGGACCTTCTCATCTGAATTAACCTTAGAGGTGCCTGTCATTGGCCTAAGGTTAATTTCTTCCTCTTTTACCCCAGAGGCAGTGGGTTGACTTGAACTTTCGGAAATGTGACTTTCCTCTTGCTCAACATTTTTGTCGGTATCCGACAATGGTTCTTTTGAAGCAGTGCTTGAATCTGCTTCTTCATATGTGACCACTTTAGCTTTTTGGGCACATTTCTCTTTGTTTACCAGGGAAGCTGACGCTTTCCTGATTGGCTCTAATACTGTTTCCCATAGTGCTGTCATTGCTATGTGGGAGGCTCGTATATTATTGCGGACCATGTCCACATCGCTCTGTTGTATTTGGCCAGCTGCTCGTGCATTGATCTCGAGCTGTCCAAAATGCTTTGATAGCTCCTCTAGGTTTTCTCTGAGGTGCCTGAATCTCGTAATGATGGAATCAGCTTCAAATGCTTCCATCTCTCGTCAAGAAATCTGCAAGAACATTTTCATGAGATTTTATAACATCAATATCATATGTATAATATTGACATTCAGCTTGCCATCTGATAATACGAGCTTTTTCAATTTTTGATTCAAGTTTATTCTTTAAAAAAGCCCTAACATTAGTATTATCAACTTTTAATACGAATTTCTTTGCAAGTAAGAATAAAGGCCATTTTTTGAATGTTTTCCATACTGCAAAGAATTCATTCTCGTTAATATGCCAAAGTTTGGCTTGTTGTTCAGTGAACAACCCTCCTGTGTATCTACAAGGTTCTTGACCCGTAGTTGTTTTTCTCATGAGCACTCCTGCCCATCGAAAATCATTGGCGTCTGTGTAGACTACCAGCTCATCCTCATCTTGAGGTATCGCGAGTTTTGGCAAGCTATTACAGACTTGTTTTAGTTCGCGAATTCTCTTTGTATGGATTTCTTCCCATTTCCATCTAGAGCTTTCAGTCTCTTTCAGAAGTGGTCTAAAATCCTTTCTATATTTTGCAAGGTCTTTTATAAACATACCTGCAATATTTACAACTCCCAAGAAACTCTGAAGTTGTTTCTTGTCCTTTAATATGTCAGGAAAATTGCGGATTTTCTCCACAATGTGTTCCTGTAACTCTATTCCTGCTTCATCAATTTGAACTCCTAAGAATTCAATTTTATTAGCAGCGATTGTAGCCTTTTTCTCAGAGAGAACTAGGCCTTCCCTGTGACATGCATCAGAAAATATTTCAAGATGTTTAATATGCTCTTTAATATTTCGAGATGCAATCAGAATGTCGTCTATGTAGACGAACATAAACTCTAGATAATCCTTAAATAGATTATCCATCTTTCTTTGGAATATCTGACGGGCATTAGAAAGCCCCATTGGCATAACATTCCAAATGTATTGCCCTTGTGGGGTGGAGAATGCTGTGAATTTCTTCGACTCATTCTCCATCTTAATCTGATAGAAACCAAATTTGCAATCAAATTTAGAAAACACTTTAGCACCGTTGATGCAATCAATTAAGTGTTCTCTACTCGGTATGTAATAACCATCAAATTGTATTATTTTATTAATACCTTGATAATTTATTACCAACATGGGTTTACCTCTTTTTATTTCACCGTGATTTCTTACCAAGAATCCAGGGCTACTGTAGGCTGAGACTCCAGGCTCTATGAGTTTAAGATCGATATGCTCCTTGATAATTTGTTGCATATCTTTCTTATCCTGCATATTCATTAAGATGGGTTTGTATCGAACATACTCATATTTATATTGTTCTTTTACCTGTAGAGTAGCTTCGATCTTGTTTTTATCCCACCATGCCAGAGGATCCTCGTTAAAGTTTCTCTGGATAAATCTTTTAACATTTTCGAGGGACAATTTAGTTTCCCCATCAATGTCTAATGAAGCTATATTCAATAATTTCATTTCCTGCATTGCTTCTTTGAGATTTATAATTTCCTCAATAGAAGCTTCATCGAATCCTTTTTGTCTAAAAGACAACAAAGCCTTACCAAACTTTCTTTTATCCGGCATTTTTGGATGGGTTAGTTTGGCATCATTATCACCACGTTTGCTGCGAAATAATATAGGCATTAATCTGTTGAATGCCTTTTCTTTGCGCAACACCTGTATCTCATTTCCACAACTTGTGGTAAATATTAACAAATTTCTTTTGTTATATTGAACATATTTTGTAAAGGATTGTATAAAATTATTACCTAACAAAATATCCGCTCCTGTATCATGAAAGTAAATAGGAGGCGTTTTTACCTTATACCAAGATGTACCAAATGCTCCTCCAATCATGATATTGGCCTGTCGAATACCCTTATTTAGTACTAAGATTTTTTGGGAAAAATCTCTTCCTGCAATAATGGGTAATGATTCCATAGCTTCGCTAGGGAAAACTCCTGGTTTTGCCGTGTAAATACCTGATCTTGAATCAATATAAGCTGCAAAATATTCCGACTTATATTGTTCATATATTATCCCTACTGAGATATAAATGGAAAATGGGCTTGTCATTTAATTCTGATGGTGTGATCCTTCAGATTAAATTCTATACCATTATCATTTCTTACCCATGGTTTATGATTTTCGAGAAAACTTAATCCCAAAATCATAACCAAATTATCTTTTCCGGCGGTACCTAAGACTCTGATCTCGTGTCCTGCAATTTCAATTGTTCCTTCATAGGTTCCAATCGATGGCTGTTGCAAGTAGTATAAATCATCACATGGAAAACGGTTAATCTTTTCAGTAATGTCAAATATAACTCGTATTTCTTTCCATCCTTCAGGGCATTTAATTTTTATATTATCTACCCCAATGGATTGAGGAGTTAAATCTTTGATGAACTCCTTTCCTTTATATGCCATAATTTATCTTCCGAAAAAGACATACGGCTTGCATACTCAATTCTAGCACTCGTTGATCTGTCTAGAATTGGATGATCTCTTATCTGTATGTCTACTCCTCCTAACCTTGGAATCTGGGTAGGATTTGGAGTCATTAATTTAGCAAATTCCTTGAAAATTTTAGGAATTTCTATATATTCTTTCCTGAGAAATAAGTCAGAATGATGACTATTGGAAAGCGCATAAGAGATTCTATAAGTTATAGAATAAGGCCTATTCCCTTCTTTCATCAGATCTTTTCTTTTAAAATCCTGAAGAAGGGTTAGAACCCTACTAAAATCTTGGTCAGCTAAGTTATAGGAAATTCTAGGATGTATGTCAAACATTAACTTCCCATCATATAAATTTCCTACCATAGTTCCAAGAAGACCATCTCTAAGGTTATTGATTCTTCTATCAGTGACTGATAGATGTAATTCAGAATCAATGCCTTCTTTGAAGGTTACCTTAATTACTACTTCAATGGCCCCTATGTGGATCCATTTCATAGTAATGGCGATTTCCTCATTCATTCTGCTTAATTCCTCAAGAATTTCTTCTTTAGGAATTAATTGCATATCCATCACATTACAAGTAAGTTCCATAGGAATTGCAAACTCACCTGCACTTACCTTGTAGATGATGTTATGTCTTCTTTGGTTGAGTCCCATCTGGTTAAGAACTCGTCCAATCCCGCCAATTCTGAATCCGTCATATAGGCTGAGGTTGGAATCTTGTCACATTATTCTTTCCATGGTTCGATTCGAGATCGTCATCCTTGAAAAGAATCCGGACAGGTTTTCAGTTGTCTGAATCCTGTCCTCTTCAGTCAGACTCGGTTGAAGATCCATCTGAATATGAGTCCGAGTCACTTCTTAATTCTTCCTCGTAGATGCTTTCATCGGAGGGGATGTCTTCAAACTGATAGACTGGTACCAGCTTTCCATGGTAGACCGCTTCCACGATATCCTCCGTGGCTTCGGACATTCGTACCTCACGATTCTAAGGGCAATCGGGTGAGATATGATCTCTGGCTCCGGACTTCCAACAGTTGCAGTCCTTCAAACTTTCGTTGGCTCGGGTATGGGCTCGTCTGAATGTTCTCTTGGACGTCGTTCTCCCCGTGCTCCTTGCTGCTGAGCTAGTTGAACCTTGGGATTAACTCTTCGTCGTTCCCGTTCTTTGTCCAGTTTTGTATGATCTGGCCTTGCCCTTGGACCACCATGCTCTTCTTCTTCGGAATGGAGGTCTTCTGAAACTCCTACTGTATGAGCCTCGACTCTTCTTCTTTCTCCTCTTTTCTTCTAATTCTCCTATAATTGTTGGAAAATCGTTATTTTCACAGCAAAGAGGAGTTCTTTTTATTTTACCTCTTAGTCTCTTGATGTTCTTTTGGGCTGCTGCCTGTTGACACCATTCTCTGAGCTTATCCTTTAAGAAGGACATTCTTCGGGCTATTGAGTCCACTGTACCAGGGGGTACTATGTACGATTGGATCAACATTTCTCTCCATGGGCTGCAGATCTTTGCAAAGAACATGGGACACGCTACTTCAGCTGTCATCTCACTCCGAAAATAGTATTTACGAAACCAGTAGATATATTCGTCTACTGCGCAAATACTTCTTAACTCCATACCCAACAGTGCTTGGGTATAGACTTTGATTTTTTCTATTCTCTGTTCTTCAAAATAACCATCTCCTACAAAATGGGTTTTGAATAAGAGGCCAAACCTTTCGCAGATTGTGCTTTTGGATTCTCCTTCGAGTATTTGCTCTTTTAAAGCAGCCGTGGAGTTTTTCCAGCCCAGCTTCGCCGATCCTTCGAGACTTAGTTCTATTAATCGGACAAAGTTTTCTTTATCGAGATCCAGGGTGGTTGCTGCAATCTTCATTGAAGCTACCCATTCATCGATCAAGTCTTCGATGTTTCAGAAGTCGATAACGTCGAGGTTCAGTGTTATGCCATATGGATTTAATGGTTGTAACATCGTCTTGGCCCACGGCGTGGATTCTGGTGCTCTACTTGGGTTTCGTCCTGGGTTTCGTCTTGCATTGAGATGCACCTCAGGATACCTGTTTATGTGGAAGTCTGTACTTTCTCTCATTGGGACATCAGGCGGTCCGTCGTGGGTCACGTTGGATCCTGATTCTTCCGCATAACCCAGTTGAAGAACTTCATTGGGTTTTACATTAACTAGATCCATAATCCCAAGTTGGGAAAATGATTCTGCTAATTCTTGTAGATCTGATAGATCTGCCCTGGAAACACTCATTCGACTGTTTTCAGGAGATCGATCATAAGCTCTTCTTGTGATTTCTGCTTTGGAACCATGTTTGCTTTACCTTTTTGGTGTAAAGCTTGTACTGGTCCAAATGCATCTCTAATGTTGGCTTAGTTATTCTTGGAAGATCCAGGAATATCCTTCTGCCTTTTCTTGATGTCCGAAATGTCAAATTTCAGATTCAAAATCTCTTTCTTTAGATCTTGAAATAATTTCAAGATCTCCTCTGTTGACTGATTCAAGTTATCTATTTTTCCATGTATAATTAATACCCGGTTACCATAATCTTGAATCGTCTTTTGGATTTCTCTTAAGTCTTGTGATAACTTAGAGCTATCCGGATCAATCTCTTTCCAGTCAGTTCATCTCATTTTTATGAAAGAAATTAATTTTAATAATATTTTGTCTTATAGACAAGTTCAAGAATTTCCTCTGGAAATTTCTATTTTTTATTTCCAAATTTTGGAAATAACTCATAGGTTTCAAATTAAATGAATCCATTAACTAATTAAATCTTCACCATTAAGAGATAAAATATTATAAATAATATAATTAATATGTTCTTCAATAAAACCTAGGCTCTGATACCAATTTTCAAGCGCATTAGGAGTCATTTGCATAATAAAAAATTAAGTATATTGAGAAAGGACTAAAGTAAATAAAGTCAAACTTTCTTGGGGTATGAATGAAATAAAGAAAAAGTTGTTGGGTTCCTTTATTAATTTCAAATTGGTCCTATGGCCTAAATTTTACAAAACTGTGTTTGTTATGGACTGTTTTCATAATTGTAACTTGTTATGGCCTAAAAGCGGAATAGCCTCCTTGTTATGGCTCTTTTTAACATTTAACCCAAAAAGATTCTTAAATGAGTACTCCCTCCATCCCGCAAAATGTGCCTACTTTCTTTTGGGCACGGTAATTTAGGTAGTGGGGTTTAGTAGTTAAAGTAGTGTAGGCATTTTGTGTTTAAGTAACTAATGAATTTTGATACTGATTATTGTTTAACTTTGACTTAATATTATGTAATGATACAATTATCGAAAAATATTCAAATGTGATCTTGTTAAAATCGCCTAATCATGTAGTTTCATAATATATATTTTATGCAATTTTTATTTGTACCAATTTTGAAATATTAAGAATTAAAGAAATGCTAGGGACTTTGTGTAGAAAAGTAAAAATGCATTGGAATTTGTGCAGAATAGTAAAAGTGAACACTTTTAATGTGATTTGAGAATAATTAAAATTCTAATCAAACTTATATTATTTTAATTTATTTAAAAATGGAAAGTGGCCAAATTTCGTGGGACACCCCAAAAAGGAATAGTGACCAAATTTCGTGGGACGGAGGGAGTACTACAGTATGTACTAGGAGTACTTCATTATTGGTAAATGGTAGTAATAATAATGGTAATAGAAGTATAATGGTCCCAGGAATTAAAGGAATTGGGCAACTGCAGTACCGTACGTTTCGCATGGAATCAATGCCATGGAATTAATGATAATTCATTCATTCAATGCCTACAATTCGGTTTCTGCGTGCAGAATTATTAATTATCAACATGATGCATATGCCTAATAATTTAAAAGTGATGGTAAATTTGTACTTTCTTTATTATCTCAAATTCCTCTAAATATGGAACTAAATAATCCCTACAAAAATGAATTCACAATATGATGTCTAGTAATCTAAAAGTGATGGCAAATTTTATCCATAATTTTTATGGCTTGGAGCATCATGGTGCATATACAACATTCTGCACCCAAGCCTGTCCATATCCTCTATTTTACTCTAATTTTAATTTTAAGAATACACATACACACTTGAAACGAACGACAGACTAGAAGTAGCAGATACTACACCTTTGAAAATCTAAATCCTTGCTACTTCTCGGAATTCAGATTTTTATTTACTCTTGTCCACTTTTATTTAATGAAATGGAACATAAATACACATATGTATGTATGTGGACTGGGCTATGTGCCCACTAACAACAAGAAAAATAATTAATCTCCAAAAGCTACATATTTATGGCTCGTTCAAATGTAGGGAACTTGTGTGATCAGCAAAACTAGGGGCGAGAATACACCAGACTATCCGACAGAGGCCTATGGCCTAACCTACTGAAGGTCAGGGTAGACCAGACTTTTTTTTATAAATAGGCGGCCGTTTTAAAAGCCTATTTAGATAAATAGCCTATTAGGCCTACCAGGCCGGCTTATTTATTATTGCTATTATTATGTTTATGTTTACTGCGTAGGAATAAGTGATATTATTATTATTTTATGTATAGATAATTATTAATTTGCTCTTATATAGGTTTTTAAAATATTTATAATTCTTTTCCTCATATATAAATAGTTGTAGATGAAAACTTGCCCAAATGCACATATTCATGTCTTCCAACCTTGTGATTACATCCGGACATATATAAAAGAATTTTTGACTTAATTTTGAAATAGGCTTAATCAGACTTTTAAAAGTCTTAAAAAGCTGGCCTATTTAATTATACAAGGCAGGTTTAGGCCTATAAGATGGGTCTATCGAATGTAATAAGTCATACTCGAGCTTATAAAAAAAAATGACGTAGGCCTAAGCGTACAAACCTAGGCCTAGCCTATTTTCACCCTTAAGCAAAAGTTAAACATGTTTATTGATTTGTATGTATTTGATTTGAAAGTAAATTTCAAATTTATGCTATATATAATACTTTAAAGATATGCTTTTAAGTTCTGGCTAATTGGACCATTCAAATAACTTTTAATACTATATACTATATTTGAAATGCATTATATTTAGTTTCCTTAACATTTTAAACACATTTATTATAATAAATTCAAATCTTTCTATTCAGGCCAAACCAAAATTCAAATGTTATAAATCCTAGGCAAATTTGTATGCTATAAGAAATTTAGTATCATATTCGAATATAATTATCCTAAATACTATATGAACCCGCGTGGGAACAAGGAAACAACATATACTATATACACATAACCTTCTTGGTAATTTTAAACTTCATATGAATACCACTGCACATCCAATACATAAAAGAGTAAAGAGGGGCGGGAAAAAAAAAGAAGAAAAAAAAAAAAGAAAAACCCAAGAAAGTTCCAAAAAAAAAAAAAAAACAAAAAAAAAAACACTAGACATAAATCCAGCACCCCAATTAATTTCATTCTTCTGCAAAAGGGGAAAGGAAAAAAAGAAAAAGAAAACCCTACCAATATATCAGAAAGAAGATCAAGCAAGCATAACTTCTATCTGTTGTTCAATCTGAAACTAAGCAAAAGGATAATCAAAATGATGATAATGGGAGCAACAATAGTTGGCATTTTTGCTCCTCTTTCTCCTCTTGATCATTCTGATCACCAAATTGATAAATAAGCCATTGTTGATGTTGAGCATCTTTAACCAGATTAATTTCCTAAGCCGTTTGGGTGAGTACGACAGTGATGATCTCAAACCAATCCACAAAACCCTTCTCACTCTGAAAAAGCATTTCTTGATTCTTTGGGAGACTGTTTGCTTTCTTGAGAATTGGTAACTCCTCAAGAACACCTGCCTTTTCTCCATGTACTGATCTGTCTGCAGCCCATTTGGTGCATTATTTGCAGACATGCTGCCACTCATGTAGTAGTAGTACTTGACTCCAATCTCTTCTGTACTGTTACTACATACGACCACCATGTGTGGTATTATTACATGTATGTATGTATGTATGTATGTATGGGTTGAGTGAGAAGACAAAATAAAAGAAAATAAAAGAAAAGTGAGCAGTAGTGTTGTGGGGGTCAATGTGGCGTTTTATAGTAGGAAGAATTAAATGAGTGGATTATATAGGAGCATTTTTTGCCTTTTCCTATGACTGTTTGTTTTATGTTTATTGACACTTGAATACGAATTCGAAAAGATAGAAGAGAACGGCAGGAGGGAGGAATTAAAGCGTCAATATATATTGTCATTATGGTAATTTACAGAGTGTATTAATTACTCTACCGTACCATCCACATCCACATCCACTTTGCACAGCGAATTTGAATAATTTGAATACAGTAAATTCTGGTACTCCATATTATGTTTCATCTTCGTCTTCCTACGCCACGACAATAGTACTATATTTGATGCGAATTTAAATCAAATGTTTAATGAATTCATTAAACTCATCAATTTCAATGCTTCAGAGCAAATACAAACTTAAAACTACTACTACTACTACTACCATTTTCTTGGCTTTTGTTATAATTTACTAGTAAACTAGCATTTTTGGCCCGCGCGTTGCGCACGGGCGTATTGCTTTCTTATTATGAATAGAACTAATATATATTTTTTTTAGTTGAATGAACAAAATAAATACGTAGAAGTATACAATTTGGAATTCATAGTCAATGATAATTTTAAATTGTAATGATTTTGAGTAATGGTTTAGAGTTTAGAGATATAAAGTTAAAAGTTAAGGAGGAATAGAGTTCATAATTTAACAATCAAATTTAGGATTTCATTGTTAAAATGAAACATATTTATTATAAATTAGTTATTTTAACATCCCATTATCCCTCGACCCTCCTCCCATTATGTGAATTTTCTTGAATGATATAACAATTTTCTAATAATTCAATTCCCTCTCCTATCCACATGATCTATTAAATAATTCGATTCCACAATACTAAAGCTAAATAAACTCGAAACCTAGCCTGCTTGGTTGAAAGTGGGAACCAAGTATTTTCTCAACCAACTTATAGAGTTTTTGATACAACTCCTCCACCTGCCATCAACAAAACATTTATTATCACTCCTAAATGATACAATTTCATATCAGAAATGTTTTTAGTTGATATTTAGTGAAAATAATCATCAGGACAACCAAAAATTCTCAACACAGGCTAATTCCTATCTCCACTCCAAGTAGAGCAATTCAAGTTATGCTTATAATAATAGTATAGTTTTTGTAATAGTTAGTGAGAATTATGTGTGAATGCCAATCATCAACTCTCCAGGGATAAAAGGAAAATCAATAATTACATTAATGAGATTTGGCACACACCTTATAAATCAACTCCTCAATTTGTTCATCGTGATCAATTGAATCTTTGGTCATTCAATCGACGGAACAACAGAAGTGAACACTAATGCAATGCCTTTAGCTGTAAAAGAAATAGTCAATTTAGCATTTAAGAAAACTTTTTACCCATTTGCTCCATTGGGCACAAATAATGACCAAGCAATTGGTAGAGCTTAACCTTTCTTTGTTCAAATTATGTTCCTGCAAGAGGGTGGTAGAAATTAGAATTACTACATTATCCAATATTTTATGTTTATATGCTCCAAGGAAACTCACTATTAACATGTGGCTACTTTGTCGAGCATGGCTTCAATGGTGAAGCTGCATCTTTTGTAGAAAGTTCATCAAATTTTGAATATCCGTTCCACTCAATTCTTTGATTTTATTGTTCTGAATAAAATTAAGAGGTTGTTCTTTGGGGCATTAAATCAAACACAATGATAGGAATGCCAATATAATTATCCAAGCAATCCACACAGCTTTTGAAGCGAGTCACTATTGGCATTGAAGTAAAGTTAGTAGAGAACACCTCGGATCTTTTGGTGAGGCAGAGGATGAGAGGAACATAGAAAAGAACAGATGAATTTATTGATATTTATTTATTTATTATTTTTTTTTTGCTGATGACGTGTTTGATTATATGGCATTACTCAGCAGCTATCAATCTACCCGCTTGTTTTAATAAGAGCATTTGATCTAAAAATGAGCGTATAATGATTGAACTTATATGAGGATATAAAATGAGAATATAATTTTTTTTCTTCTTTTTGAATTACATGAGATTCAAGTCTTTTGTTTATGTTTTCGATTTTTTTTTTCTTTTTTCTCTTTGCCCGCCTTCTCAGACTTGTTCACCAAAAAAAGGCTTTTGCTTAAAATAGTGGTTGGAATGCATGTAACAAAAATTTAAAAGGGAAATAAATGAGAGAATAAGACGATTGAAGAAAAATTCAAAGACACAACCAAATGAACATAACATAAAATAAATTATTTTTAATGTTAAAAACCTAAATATAAATAGTTTCACTTTCTTATCTAAAATAATGAGAGCAAGTGGAAAACTTGATAAGTTTAGTATTGTATATTTATATTTATGATAAATGTTCACTTTAGATTATTCTTTGTGAAAAATAAAATGGTAAATATGTTTGATTGAAAGTTTATATTCACATGTTTTGTATCATGTTTGAACGTCATGATCACTTAAAAAAATATTAGAGTTTTTGGGTAAAAATATTGCTACAATCCAAAACTAATTATGATTCCTACAAATCTTCACAATTATTTATACTAAAATACTTCTTATATCCTTTTACAATACAAATTATTTATATATAAAAAATTTGTATAAAAATTTACTTTGAATTTCATATACATATATATTTATATTGAAATAAAATAAGGATTAAGGATATTATGTCTAAAAGTTATACTATGATACGTGTTAGTCTCTTTTTTTTTCATTTTCTTTCTTTTCTTCTTAAGAAAGAAAAAAAAAATTATGTATAATTTGGCTAAAATGGTATGGAATTTTTAAGTGATTAGTTATTTTATATTATCAATTTTTTTAGTGTCAGTTTAATGTTTATACCATATTTTTAATGAAATATTTATATTTAAAATATGTCATTGATTAAAAATATTTGAAATCTATTATTTTAAATTCCTTATAGTGATATAGGATTATATTTTAGACACATATTTTTAACCTAATTATATTTATTTATTAATATTATAATATGTTAATATTTCTTAAATACTCCTATACTATTATTTATTTGATAAAAGAATTAATATTATATAGTTTTATGTTTATAAATATTTGATATGATAAATATATTTACTATAATTTAAAAACATATATTTACTTCATTTATACTGTTTAATTTCAATATTAAGCTAGGTAAAAAAAATTAGGATATAAAATTTATTAAATTTTTATAGTTCACAACATTTCTTAAATTTAGTTATTCAATATATTTTGAATGAAATACTTTTTAAAAAAATATCATAATTATATTCCTTTTATTGATACAGGATTATATATTTTATAGAGATAAATTTTTAATCTAACTAAATTTATTTAATTATATTATAATATTATTTTTTACAAAATTATATGTATAAAAAAAGTATACATAAAATAATAATTTATATATATGAAGTATGTATCAAAAAAGTTGTTATATTAATAGATAGATTTATATATGCAATCAAAATAATTTATATAAAAAGAATTATATCTTTTAAAATATATATGAAGATTTTCACACGACTTTGTTATATTAATAGATAGATTTGTTTTCTAAACTTAGATATTGGTGACGTGGTCGATGACATGGCATTACTGGGCAATTACTCAGCATCTATGTGTCTTTGCAAGAGCCGTTGATTTAAAAATGAGTCCATAATGACTGATTAACCCCTGAAAATTAAGAAGGATAGATTAATTTTAATAAGGACAAAAGAGTCTGCACATGCCAAAAAGTATTCAGGATTTATTATATAGATAACTGTAATCAATTAATTAATGATTTTATTACATTTTTATATAACAATGATGTTTTGATGTTAAATTATGTATGTATGTATGTATAAATATTGCGAGTGCTTCAAAATTTTGCACCGGCTCAAAACCGGGGCACAATGAGACGAGGAAATGAGTCAATGACAGCACAGGCAGGGGCGAACCCATCATTGGGCTTGGCCCAAAAACAAAAATAAAAAGGAATGTACATATCCTTAAGCCCAGCCCAATGATGGAGGGCCCAGACCAAGGTTCAGCTTCAGACCCCAATGCCCCAATCAAACAAAATTTCTTCATGGGGTCATCCACTCCTACACTAGAAAACAAATCGAGAAAGTTATCAGTTATCACACTCATCACTTGAGGGGGGCATTTTCATTTATCCATGGATAGAGAAATTTTTCAGTGGAGATTTATCTATTCAAATATATATATATATATATATACATATACTATGCATTCTTAATATTCAAAAAGTGTGCAACGTTTTTCTTTTAGTGTAGGCAAGATATAGTCATATAGAATAGCTAAGGAATGATGGAAGACATGCATTCCGTGAAACTTGGTGGGCTCAATTTAATTATGAATCTGCACTTGGGACCGGGTTCCTTTTGTTGCTTGTCCCTCGAAGCTCTAGCTCGGAATAACTAGAGATGGAGGTAAGTAGTCTTTTTAATTCGATACTTCATATGGAGGTTAATCCTTATTATTGTTGATGGGAGTTGCAGTAAAAATCAGAGTTCATCTAATTTGTGTGTGGGCTTTTTGGGACTGAACTAGTAGGGCCTTTTGTGAGTGAGTGGTAGAGGAGCCCGGAGAATTGTTAAGGGTGAATCTTACTGTATTCGACATGTGTAAAATCACTATTATATGCACAACCAACGTCTTAATTAATTGAAATTCCCCCTCAATACAAACAAAAAGTAATTCCCATGTTCACTAAATCTACACATCGCTCCTTCAGCAATTCCAATTTCCAATGCAACAAACAACTTCAAAATAAAACTACTTTTTTTTTCTAATGAAAAAGAAAAGTGCTGAATATCGCGATGCTGTACAATTTATGCATCATCTTGTCGCGGATTCATTAACGGATTGTATTTGTGCTGGGTAATCGGACATGTTCAGGTCGATGACTGTAAGATCGTAAGGCACAGAAACAGCACTATCCACAAGTAATGAAGAGCTTACTGCTTCTGATCTCTTGGTTGTGCCCGAATTTGAGGGAGGATCATTGCCTGTACTCGATACACTTGATAGCTGTATGCCTTCAAGCTTGTTTTCGATCACATCTTTGTTGCTGCTTCTTACAGCATCCATTTCCTGGCCAGTTGGGACAAAAGTACGGGCCCTGTATTTTCTTCCTCCATCCTCGCCTTCGCTGGGATTGTAAAGCACGTACTCATGGTAGGTTGGTGCAAACTGTCAAATTAATAGGATGACGTAATCAGATTGAATGCACAAAATTGAGCCTACCATACAGGCATACTCTAAATTCAGACGCTATATTTTGCTCATGAAATTCAGGGCAACTGCTGGAATATTGTTTAATTCCTTAAGAATGTTGTTGAACTCCCTTGTTATTCAAATTAAAATGTCATCAAACTGAACGGAATTAATTAATTAAACAAAAATCCACCAGGCTATTTGGACTCGAAAAGTGAGTCCCGCCTAAATAATTAAGATGGCGTAATGCTGAATAAATTTACAAGAGTTTGGGATGTTTACCTGGTGTACTGTGTCGTGGTAGAGGTCGTTTAGCTTTAAGGAGTGAAGAAGGCTGGCGGTGAAGCCAGGATTAGCACCTACATTTGCACCAGCATATTCACTGTAAGGGAAAGCATACAGGTGGCCAACAGCAGCGATGAGCATCTCAACACAAATTATGAAGTTTTGGAACTCTGCAGCTGCGTTGGTATCTTTAATAAATCCCGATTTTGCAGCAAGAAAAACCAGAACACCCTGCAGCGAAAAAGTCATATACAATCTTCTTCAAATTATTGAAATAACAGTCTCATTTATGTGAGTTCACAATCATAGTGGGCTTTACCTGCCAGTAAGTAAGGAAAACAACAGACTTGATCATGATAAATTTTGGAACTGGATTGAATGGCAGAAGCAAATCTCTGCAAGCCATATAGAACACAGCCAAGGCATAAAGTGCCAAAGAATACGAAAAAGTATAGATAATGGTTAGGTAGAGATAGGACTGCAGTGGGTTGAAATTCCCATCTTCATATTTCCCTTTTGCATAAAGTATAAGAGTAACCACAACTAGAATGGGCTTCAGAATCACAAACTGCAAACACCCTTGTTTGCATCTTCGTATAAAGCGCCTGCACATCATGAACCATGATGAAATTAAAAAAAAATAAAAAATGACAAGGACAGAGAGCTGCAGCTGCATTTACACATTTAGCACTTAATGCCATATTTCATTTAAAACTACTATTAACGTTCAGATAATAAAGCCCGTAAGGCAGCTAAGCAACCAACTCAATAGTTCCATAAGAGGAACCATTAAAGAAAAGGTCAAAGATAACTTTTTTCAGAAAAAAGAACACGAGGCCCAAGTTATTAATTTCAAACATGTTAAGAACAAATGAAAACAGAAAGAGTAAAGCTCCATATCGAAGGTCGAATTTTTAACAATCTCCATCCAAACAATGATTGATTAATATAGTTCAATAAAGTAACTTACCCATCTAGAGGAATTGGGGGGAGGCAACATGTCATCAAGCACCAATTTGGCTTCAGAACCTTTCCAAACAGGCTTACAACGACAGCCCCAGGACCACCAACCCATGCTAAGCATAGGGACAAAAAATTATAGATGACCCAAGCTTCATACCTGCATAGACCATTGATTAGGTGCAAAATCAGTAATTAATGAAGAAAAAACAATCAAACAAAGCTAAAACAGCATTGATGGCCTAGAATAGAATTTGAGAGAATTCAACGTAGCACATGAAGTATTGAAGTTCCAGTGGAGAGTACTTTAGTAAGAGAAAACACTGAACAGTGTCAATAAACAGAGACCGGCAATTTGGAGCATAAATGCTAAGCCTATCCCTAATTTATGGAAGTGCGCATGTTTTCATTTAATGGATAGAATAATAGAACAGTGGACGACACAAACATTTTTTTAAAAAAATTTATGTTAAACTTGATTGGTGATGAACCAGAGCTCCCAATTTCTACATATTTTCATCAGTGTGTATGATGATAGACAACTCCAGCCACACTTACCTAATTGAATCATGCCATTCCTTCAATGTGTACAACAACTACAATATTAGATTTATTCAATAAGAACAAGTAGATTTTACAGTGTCATCACAAAAATATGATGAGAAAGGGTGAACGGTATCAACCAATTACTTCAAATCATGACAGCCTGGTGATATCTATAATTTATTCTTTGTTGAAGAAGCAAATTACAAAACCCTGGCCCAGAAAAGGAGTAATTTTCTATCTTGACCTCAAACAAAGGGCCTGAATTGCATCATCACTTTATGGTGCTCAACAAGTTGCTAGAAAAGAATTGGATCTTTTCCTTAAAAAAAAGCATAGCCATACTTACATCTCTCTGATTGAATTGAAGTATATTGTGCTTTCAGATTGAACAAGGGACAAGAAGGACATCAACGCATAGACCTGCCAGGTACCAAAGATCGATCATGGCTTAAAGTCAGAATACTTCCGCCAGAAAAGAAACATCCTGATTAACTATAAGACACAAACACAACTATGAACTCAAAATTGCATTACTAGCATTCCACATGAATTATATGAAACTGTAACTCCATTCCATTTTAAAACTAGACTGCAACTCTATTCCATTTTTAAACTAGTAATCTGCTTAGAAAGAATAGTTCCATAAGATGACTAAGAATCTTCAAATATAACAATAGCGAAAACGAGCTGACTGAATGAATCAAACGAATAGCATAATAATCCAACTTACAATGGTATAACCGGAAAGCACATTCATTATATGAGAGATCAACAATTAACCTGGGTGAAGTTGTAAGATACTTACAGGAACCATAAAGATGATACGGACAATGTATCTCTGATATGTCGGCTCTGTATAATTCACTAGATGATTGTAAATGTGGAGAATTGCCAATGCCATTGCCCCAATTGTACAAGGCAATGCAATCAATACATAGTAGATTGGCCCCATTTTCAACCCAGACTAGAATTCAGCAAATTAGAAAATGCTCTTCTGCAGCACAAAAAACCTAAAAAATAAAGAAAATCATTAAATGTCAAGTTTCCAAATAACATATACTAGCAATTAACACAATCTTTGATTATCAAAGGATTACAAATCTTCCCCAAATTGATAGGGAACTTGTCAAAACCCTAAACCTCAACGTCAGCACATTTTCCACGAAAAGAAATACTTTAACCAGAAACTGTCTGATAAACTGACAACAACAAGATCAAAAAAAGAAGAAATATAATTTTCAATCCAAACATTCGAAAAAGAATGAAAACCTAAATGGATCGCAGTGGTAATATAAAGCACAAAATTAACCATTAGAAGGCAACCAATCTAGAAACAGAAACGAAAACAAAAAAAAGTTCAATCATTCGACTGACCTTGCCAGCGGAATCGATAGTGAACACCCCAAAATTCTTGAACCAACAATCAACTTCACAATCAATCAACGAAGCGAAAACTGAACAATCTGACAATGGAATTCACAAAATGGGCGTTGAAAACCGCCCGGAGAATTCAGGAACAGATTTCGGCAACGAGGAACAACAGAATCAACTCTTAGCTCGGATATTGGCTGTGCTTCGCTGTCATCGCTTCAGAGAATGAAATTTCGAATTTACAATACAATACCCGGTTTACCTCATTGGAGTAGATTTTGGCTGTTGTCTCGAAAAGACGAAATTACCCCTGAAATTCGCGTTATGCCTAGCTGTATTCCATTTTCGTCCAACTACCGATCTTCACCCAAAGCGGCTGTTCAGCCGCCGCCGGCGACGGCGCAAGTGAAGTAATGAGAAGCAATAGAGAAGGAATCAAATCCATTGACTGCGCTTCAAATGAAGATGGTGGGAAACCTTTTTTTTAATTTTTAGTTTTTTAAATTTCAATAATTAAAATTAATTTAATTACCAAATAAAAAAAATTATTCTCACGGAAATTTTTTTATATACTACAGTACTACTCCCTCTGTCCCAACTAACTTGTCTTGTTTGACTTCTGCACACAGTCCAATGCACTTTTTTAACCGTCAATATCTCATAATATATACAACTAAAATTATGGAGAATATATATTCTAAAACTATATGATTAGACGAATCTAACAAGACCCAACTTGACTATTTTTCTCCAAATATATTTTGCAATAAAATTGAGTCAAAGTTGAACAATGAACAGTGTCAAAAAGTCAAACCAGACAAGTTTGCTGGGACGGAGGGAGTACATATTTAGATTAGATAGAAATTTGAAACCGTTGAAACGAATTTTGCCCTAATTTCCGTCGGTGGCTTTGGGTAGAGGGCGTTTTACGGCCAAATTGGAGGCAATCATCTTCCGGTCTTTGGCCACTGAATTCCGACGGAATTATAACCGAATTGAAGAGGTTTGCGATAAGCTATGGCGGAGTTAAGCTTGGGCGTTCTCATAGATATTGTGGACGAGGAGTGGATGAGAGATACACTACCTGATGATGGTGCTTTTGCCATTTCCTTTCCTTTTGTGAATTTCTCGAATTACTGCAGCGTATGATGCTAATGGATGTTTTATGATGTTTTGGTTGTCATTGTGTGTTGCAGATCTTCCATTGCCGCCTGTTCTTGCTCCCAGAACTGAAGAAACTGAAGATTCCAGTAAGTTCTGTTCCAAATGGTTGATAATATCTGTGGTTTTTCCAAATGAAATCTAGGGTTGATTGAGCAAAAGCATTGGTTAATATCTAAGCAACATAGATGAGGTTTTGCCTACAGATGCTTGATTCGAACATTCAGATTGGATTTTTTTCTTAGTGCAAAACTAGGGTGCAGTTAGATTGAATTGCTGTTGCAAGAAACCATTAGGGCCGGCTGCTCTACTTTGTTGTTGATGATCATACAGATGATCCTTTCTGTGCTACTGTCTTCATCACTGAGTTCAGTTGTATGAACAAGAATTAAAAATCTTATAATCTAGCTAGAAAATTAACGCCTATAGACAATGAGCCATGTGTTTTGAATTTGTTCATAGAAGAAGTATGTGGAGGCTGTTGTGCAGCGCATTTAATGTAGGATGCAAATACTTAACACCTCAGTCTGTGTTAAAAAAACAAACTTGCAAGTATTGTTTTGATAAAAAAAAATAATAATAACACAAAGGTGACATTCGATCCATGTTGTAATTCTTGCATTGTGAGAGATGGCTTTTGATGATGCTGACAATGACCGTATAAAAGTTCTCGAACTCTGACCTGATGCATTTTGGGATGGAAGTGAGGGACACTGGAGGTTCATGGAAATCTAAAATATGAAATGATAGGCATATGTTTTAAGTACTTTTTTCACCTGCTACATTATTTTTTTGTAGTCAGGCCTCCTCTGTGACGAGTTTTTATAATGTGTTTCAGATCAGGAAACTCAACCAGTGGTGGCTGATACCTGGCACGATCTTGCACTTGGCAACCAGTGAGGTGTCCAGAAATGGCAAAACACACATAAACCGCGTTTAGATTGGAGTTTTTATATATGGGTCAAGGTGTTATGTAATTCAGATACCAACCATGTTTGCTACATGTATGTGTTTTGACGATTAGTTGCTTGCCTTTTACTACTCCATATTTTGTACTAATCCGCATTGACTCTGGATAGTATTGCACAAGTTTCTTGTGGATGAGAATTCAGAAACTATCAATTATTTTTCCCCTCCACTTGACCAGACTACTGTATTACTACTGTATTAGTAGCTACTAAGCAGTAATGTAATGGAAGCTCAAAACTGGAAATTTCATATGAGAGAGAGAGAGAGAGAGAGAGAGAGAGAGCACCCTCAATGTAAAACAAGATGCACAAACACCCAATAGCACATGAAATTATTTGCCGTAAGTATTCAATTTGTGTAAGGCAAAACCAAAGTCACCATCCGACCGATAATAACATTAAGCATCGTTTTCTACCACAAAATCACAACCAACGTGTTTGAAAGCAACATAGCAGCTGCACCTAGATTTGGGCAACCTTCTTCTCCCCTTCTTTTCCCCTCGATGTTCCATTTTTCCTTGAGTGGGGTTCGTTTTTCTTTCCTTTATTTGGTATCCTCTCAATGGCAAGTCTTGATTGCCACTGCCTTCTAGGGACAGGTCATTAACACCAAAAAAAATCATATTTGTTGAACGATGAATTTCACTCGCACTCTCTATGGAGATTGGAGAAGCCCCATTAATAAATTATTGAAATGAAACAAAATCTTCAATTATTTTTATTTTTATTTTTCAGTTGTGCGGTTCTAAACTAACATGATGGGGAAACACGAACAGAGAGAGTAGTATCAAAAATATCAACCACATATCTGCCCGTGAAGCTGCTCAAAGATCCTCCCCGTTACACAATTTTATTTTCATTTCAATGCTAGATCCTCCTCCTAGATTATTACGCATTGTTCCAGCATCTCATGTGTTCTGCCACCCTGATCTTGCACATTCCACTCGAATTAGCATATCATTGAACCACACCAAATCCACCATAAAAGATTTGATGGGGCAAAGTTGCTTGCATACCGAATCAATTCTATTAACACCCAAAATTTTGCTAAAATAATTTCTTTAAAAATAAAAGAAAGAAATCCAGATACTGTCACAAAAGAAATTTATATCCACCAAATTTAGCAGTTGCTAACTAGAAAACTACAAAGCCATGGATCCACCTTTATCTAATTCACTCCTTGAAACTCAATAAGGGGTCAAATTTTGAAATTAGAGTTAAGAGATTTAGCTCCAGCAATAAAATGTTAACTGGGACGCCTTAGAAGTTGACATTGGCAGATGCGCCAGAAGCAGAATCATTGGAACCCAGCACAGATATGCGGTCACTAACCTGAGGAATGTAGGCATAAGCAGCTGCTGAAGCTCCTACTGCTACCGATAACCCCAAAAAACCCAATAGCCACCTCCTCCGGTTCCTTTTCCTTTCCTGTTGTCTGCGCGCTACCTCTGCAGGGGTAAATGCAAGATGGAGTTAGTACTGGAACAAATGTATGCATTGCTGGCTAAAGCCATGATCTTGTTGAGTAGAGAGAGTTGAGAATTCATTATCACATGGAAAAGGCTAGCAGGTTATAACAGAAATGCCCAGCCAGGATTCACGTTTTCAACCACAAATAGACATGATGCTTGCAAAATATGTTGGCCAAATTTTTAGTTGTCTCAAAAAAACATATCGTTCAATTCATAAATCAATAACAATAAAAATACAACAGGATACCAGACACCAATGTAAATTGAAGGAGTTATTTTGTAAACTTGAAAATCAACTAGCAAAAACCAACCCCTCCACCATAAGTCGTATATTTTCTTTCCACAATCAAGCTGCAACAATAGATTGACAGCTGCCAATGTTAATCAGACAATATGCATTGTATATCAAATATTAATGGGTGCGGTAAGGATTGCAGAGCAACAATTAGCAACAATCCAGCCGCACCCAGGATGAATTTTAACCTCTTATCAGTGTATATTTCTAAAATTTGAGGGGTGGATGGAAACATTGAATGTTAACTTGCCTAATCGAACATTCATACTGGAAAGTTTCAACAAGTCTCACCAAATATTCAAATGATACTAAAGGAACCGTCATTGAAGCAAGGCTAGGGTTGGATTAAGCAAATAAATACTAGGATTGTCACAAGTTCCTTTCTAAATGCCATAATAGTATTATGGTTGTATGCAATATGCCATTTAAACAATCACCACAGGCCAATCCGAAAAAGGAACTATAATTCAAAAACATACCGACAAGGTTTCTTTGAGACAATTCATGATTTACAGTCTCGTAGTACAGCAGTTTATCCCGTAACCGTAATATCTCCTGGTCTTTCATTTCAATGATTGTGGCAGCAGCTTCTTCAGCTTCAGCACGAGCTTGACCCCTTCCAACTGATTCCGTAACAAATCTAGCTACGAAGATTTCCTGGGAAATTTGGTCGGTGAAACTGTCATTGAGATGCATACCATCACTAGAAGATGGAAATACAGGAAATGTTAAGCCCGCCTCAGACATAAGATTTCTGATCCTCTCCCATTGAACACGCATTAAAGCAAGCTGGTCCTCTGCAACCTTTCTCCTTTCAATTTCCTCAACAAGTGTGAGCCTTGAGGCATGTAACTCAGATTCAATTCTATTATCACACGAAATTACACTTGCATTCGACCCATCAGAGGCGAACTCTGCAAAAAAAAAGACAATACATGGTCAAAGCATTTGAAACCAAGGTATAGATCAATCTTCGTAACAGTGAAATAACATGTGAGGAAATGCAAGCTACCCAGCATTTATGCTCCCTACTACTTAAAATAGAAGCTAAGTGGCTAGAAAAATCTAAAGAGGGCAACAGATCGATTTTGAATCGAGTGTTTATGGACACAGATTTGTTTCCTCGCATAATTTTAGAGCTTCCTGTAATTTGTTAAGAGTATCGAAACCTGACGGTGATAATTTTAGGTCAATGATGATAGATAGCATTTTGCATCAACCACAAGTAGATCGTCTTCGTGATCAACAACAGAACCCTAGGTATTTGGACAAATAGAAAGCAGCGGTACAAATTGACGATTATGTATCCAGCATTCAAATTGACGATAAAACACGCACAAAAACGATGAAGCGAACTGGATTTACCATCAATTGCGTCGAAGAATTCCCCAGGAACTGAAGCGTAGCTCCTCGTATCGCATTCCTTCGTGCTCAGGTCAACCGCCTCCTCAATCGCCGCGCCCACAGCCTTGCAGTCCTGTTCTTCGAAGGGTAATTCGAGAGCTCCGCGCTCAAAAAAACCCTCATCCTCTTCACTAGAATCATCGGCACCACCAACAAAGTCGTTATCGGAAAAATCATCCACATTCCGCTCAAAAATCAAACCACCGTCCTTCGTAGGTAACTCCGGAACCACAGAAACCTCAATTGCCCCGCCGCGGCGCTTGTGGTTGACCACATAGGGAGAAGGCGAATGAGGAACAGCATTTTCCGGTATCGGCGCTTGCTCCGGGGTGGAATACAAGGCCGGCATAATGTACAAGTGCCTGGAACCCCCATTCGTGGTAACGGCACCTCTGGTTTTCTGGAGGGGCTTCTGGGGCGAATCGTGAAGGCCATGGTGAATGAAAGTCTCCAAGGCGACGGTGGTGAAAGTCGGCATGGTGGTTGCTCTCAACTCTCAGGGGCGGAGAAATTGCAGCAGCCGTTTCGCCGCCAATGCCATAGGACTGTAGATTGCGGAAGGGCGACAGCAGGGGTTGGAAAATGAAAAGTCGAATTTGAATAGACTAATAAATGCGCAGTGAGGGGAAAATCAAAATCCCACCATTCTGAAAAATACTACTACTACCTAGGGTTGTGAACGAACCGAATCGATGTAGTATTAGTATTCGCTTTGATTTGATAAGCTTTTTGAATATTATCGAATCGAATTGAATTATTCTATAAGGTAATTTAATAATTAATAAAATTAATTTTAATTATTAAACTTAAATATTTAATTTGATTTATAGATCAAATTTAATATTTTAATATTATATATAAATATATTTATATTAATTAGTAAATATAGTCACTAAAATTAAATTTTTAAATTATTTAACAAAATAAATTTATATATTTATATATAATTTTAATATAAAATTGAATATCGAATCGAATCAAATATTAATCGAATATCAAAATTCCGAATAATTTCGAATCGAATCACGAATCGAACCAAAAATATTTGATTCTTTTACAACCCTACTACTACCTCCGTCTCAGTATATTACGGATGATTTTTTGGCACTATTCGCTATTTAACTTTGATTCGAATTTTTATTTTATGTGAGAAAAAATATAGTCAAGTGAGATCTTGTCTAATCGTATAGTTTTAGACAATTAAATTTTTATAATTTTTCATTGTACACAATTTAAGTTATTAACCGTTAAAAATGTGTATCGACATACGTGCTGGATAGGTTCGTAACAAAAATAGTGAGACGGAGGAAGTACTACTATACTACTCATTAATTTTTAAATTCTTGCCGAAAAAAATAGTACTCCAATACAACGTGTCAAAAATAAATGCTAGTAATTTTTTTTTAAAAAAAAAAAAACAAACAAACAAATAAACAAAGCTTATAGGCGGATGGATCTGGGGCAACTTAGGAATCAAAATTAGTTCATGCCTATCAAGGAAATTGATTTGATTATTTGGATGGTGGATATAAAATAAATTGGGTTGAATTATGACCGAAATAGCCAAATCCATTAGAAAATAGTAATTCAAATGAAAAAAAAAATCAAATAGTAGTAAAATCGTTTTGGGGAAAATTAGAAGATAAAGGTTAAATAAAGTACGGCATAAAATGAATAAACAAGAGCGTTTGTTGGTGGTTGGTTTCGAATAGAATGGAAGTTGGTGAGTGGTGACTGACTGGTGAGGTATACTAGTACTAAAAAAGAGGGAAATCGCGCATGCTAAACAGTAGTAGTAAGGTTTTGGTTAGGGTGCGATCAAGTCATTTGACTTGATGTGCTGCGGAAGATTCCCACCATTGATTAATTTTGTAAATCAACGGTTGAGATTAACTTGAAGGTTAAAATAGTAAATTTGCTATATTATTTGAGAATGAACGTTCTTCTTCTTCTTCTTCCGTCTTCTTCCGTTCTTCTTCTCTTCTTCTTTGCATTTCAAGGATTGATATCATACTACCCTCCAATTTGCTTAATTATGATGCTATATATAGATATACGTCGCTGAAATATTTTTAAATAAAGTCATTGAATTGTTCATGAAAACGTACCCGAAATATTCTAGTTGAGTCGCTGAATTATTCTTCATAGCATCGCTGAATTATTCTTCATAGCATCGCTGAATTATTCTTGACAGCCTCGCTGAATTCTTCTTTGTAGCGTCGCTGAATTCTTCTGTGTAATGTGGCTGAATGCTGAACTCTTCTAGATTAGTGTCGCTTAAATATTTTTTATTTGAAATTATCTATTAATATATTTGTTACCATTCGTTGATGATTATTTGAAAATATTAGATTAGATATGATATTATTTACCAAATATTAGATATGATAACATACTAAATATAGGTTTACCAAATATTAGATATGATATTATTTACCAAATATTAGATATGATAACAGAATTGTTTTTGGTAGCATCGCTGAATCATTCTTGGTAGCGTCGCTGAATTCTGCTTGGTACCATCGCTGAATTACTCTACCTGATCTCGCTGAAATATATTTGATAGCATCCCTTCATTATTTTTGATAGCATCACAAAATTGTTTTTGGTAGCATCGCTGAATTATTCTAGGTTGCGTCGCTGAATTATTCTTGGTATCATCGCTGAATTATGCTAGATACGGTCGGTGAAATATATTTGATAGCATCCCTTCATTATTTTTGGTAGCATCACATAATTATTTTTGGTAGCATCGCTGAATCATTCTAGGTTGCATCGCTGAATTATTCTTGGTACCATCGCTGAATTATTCTTGGTACCATCGCTGAATTATGCTAGATACTGTCGCTGAATTCCTCTACTTGTGGTCCCTGAAATATATTTTATAGCATCACTTAATTGTTTTTGGTAAGATCGCTGAAATGATCTATTAATAAATTTGATACGTATCTTTGATCATAAAAAGATATTATTTGAAATATTAGATATGGATTACCAAATATTTGATATGATTTACCAAATAATAAATATGATAACATACTAAATATAGAGTTACCAAATATTAGATATGATAACATGTCTAAAATACTTGTTGTATTGCTGAAATGTATTGTTTTTAAAATGAACTATTATTGTGTTATGACAATTATACCCTTTATCTTTTACAACCCTTGGATTTTAAACGGACGCTTCAGATCGCTGCCTTGATGTGCTGCGGGATTTGTTGATTGCACCCTAACTGGACCCGTAGTAGTAAACAGCGACTTTTCCTAGTATGAATTTGGAAGGGGACCAAGGAGGAGGAGGAGGAGAATGAGAGGAGGACCAATTTTGTCACTGGAACCAACCAAACAGCCAACTGCCAACACCAAGGTGTGAAAATACTCGCCAAATGTCACTGTGTCCTGTCACATGATCTAACATGTCCTTATTTGACTTCCACTTCAAGAAATACTCCACTCCACTCCACTATTCAAATTCAATACTACTTCCAACAACAACAACAACTACTCTGTTTTTACACCTATCTATCATCATTTGACAACAAAACATCAAATTGAATTTGGATGGACTATACCCTTCCCCCCTTGTTCCCTTCATTCGTCAACAGAAATACTCCACTTTTGTTCAATATGATAATTAATAGTGTTCAACGCGAGGGTGTTCCGAGGTGTGCAGAGATCCCATTGGCATCTTCAAAGAGAAATTGGTAGCCTCTATTCCGATATCACCAAAGCTGCTGCCAGGAATATGGCCCCTACTGTGGATGTCCGCCTGGTTAAATGGCACACGCAGAGGGGGTTTGAGAGGGTGTTGCATGTAGATGGGAGTTCGATGGGAAACCTGGGTATATCTGGGATGGGATTTGTTGTGCGAACGGAAGAAGGGCGGTGGATGGGAGGAGGTTGCGGGTTTCTGGGCCATGCTACTAATCTCTACGCGGAAGTCGCTGCCTTAGTTGCTGGTCTCACTTTTGTACAGAATATGGGGGTGACTCGAGTGTGTTGTTATTCTGACTCAAAGATAGCAAGCAATTCAGCTCTTGCATCAGCCCCAGAACAGCCTACATCCGCTGGCACCACTCATACTACGGGCAGTGGAGTTACATGAATCCTTTGAAGAATGTGTTGTCCTTCATGTGCTACGGGAAGGAAACAAGGTAGCAGATTGTCTGGCCAAGCATGGGGCGTCCATTGAAGACTTCTTCACCACCTGGGCTTTCCCTCCGGACTTCATTCTGGGGGCTTTGGCGGCGGATTCGTCCTGCGTGTGGTTCCCCAGACTATAGTTATGTTTTTTCAAGTTTCCTAGTTTGTTATTTCTTTTACTTTTGTTCTTTTTTCCTTTTCTTATCTGGCTTCGGCTATGCCAAAAAAAAACTCCATTATTCCAGTATTGAAATTGTCGAATTCTATATTATGCATGACTGTTAAAAGTTGAATTTCAAGTGAGAATTCCAACCCCATTGATTTGATTCAACCGATAATACGATCCAACATTATTACCAACCAAACTGGCTATTGATGCATTGCACTCTATGCAAAATAGAAATAAAAGCATGAAAGGAAAAAAATTTTTAAAAAAATTCAAATGTCCCCACTCCCCACCTAGCCACTACTCTGTTTCGTCTAGAATTTCATCACATATGGTGGTGCTATTTCTTACAAACAAAATAAGTACTAGTAATTTACAAACTCAACATCATTCTCAAATTAACAAAAAAAAAAAAAAATACAATGAACGTCCACCACAACAGAAACGACTGATACGCCAATAACAGGCAGTAGAAAATAAGGGCAAAAAGCACAACAAAAAAGAACACAACCTATAAGCCGAGGGACGACACAGTAATTGATCGAGCATGGAAGCATCAGTGCCACTACTGTCGCACACAACATCGTCCCAAACAGATAATATTCACCAATATTTCTCATGTGCGTAAGCAGAATACAAAAAGGCATCTGAAATCAATATCGTATCTTCTGCACAACCTCATCTTGCTAAGATCCCTGTAATTTTCAGTGTTCCAATGACAACCACGTTATTTCACCATATGGGAAGTGTTTGGAAGAAATTGAATGTAAAAATACCTAAATGTGGTGCGGCACTTAGGTAAAGTCGATCATTGGTAGCTCCGGACGGACTCCTCCTGTACCTTGGCTGTTTGGTTGTTGAACTTGCGGAGCAGTGGTTGGGGCAGTTGTTATGTTACTGGAGGCTGGAGGGACAATTTCCTCCACGCTAGCAGGCTGTGGAGCAATTGGGGTTGATGACTGTGGTTCAGAATTTTCCAAGGGTTCGTCGTTGGACTGAGGAGCCTGGTTGCTGGACTCGGTTGCTGGAGGAACTGAAGAATCTGATTCAGGCTGTGGAGCATTAGGTTCTGAAACTGAAGTACTCGGTTCTACTGTAGGAACAGCAGTATCTTGATCCCCTGATAGAGAGTCCTGAGGAGTGCCCGATTCCGATGGGGGTAGAGTGCCTGACTCAGGAGTTGGGGATGTGCTTTGTGGTGGGGGATTAGGTCCTTCTATCTGCAATGGTTTTACAGGTTGCTGCTGTGAACTTGGAAGGGCAGCGATGGGTTTTTTTGCACCAATTTGACCTGGATTAGGACCGTATAACGATGCCATCCCAGGTGGTAGAATTTCAATTGGAGGTTTTTTCGCTGCATCCTGAAGGCTGGTGATCTTGGATTCTTCAAGGGAAGCCAAAAATGCAGCTGCAGCATCCATTTTAACAGAGGGAGTGTGCTCGAGCTCTTTCTGCAGCATCTTATTCCATGCCTGCACCAAGCTCCTCAATGTGGGTCGACCATGGGCCTGAAGAAATGGATGATTGGTTTGGATTAACATTATTCCTTCAATTAGCACAGTTGTTCAACATTAATAGTAAGGAAACGAATCATACCTGAGCATGGAGCACAGCCTCAGCAAGCATCCCGGTTTCCTGCCAAGCTTTCTCCATGAGTACGTTGTCTCCTAAAAGGGCGGCCGCAAATGCCGCTTCCCTTCCCGATCCAACCGATATCAAACTGTTCACCAAGTTCTGCAAAATATTCAGAAAAGAATCATCATCGAAAATTAACAAAACATGAGTAAAGATAAAGTTGCAGAAAGGGGAGTAGGCTTTACAAGGTACGCTGAGTAAAGACAGCCAGAAAATTACATAGAATATGTACATACACTGAGTCGTGTCAACTCGCCATGATTTGCCAGCCGCAAGGCAAGCCCTCTTAAATCATGACCTTGCAGAGCACCTTTCACGGAACCTGCAGCAGCTACTCTTTTAAGAGCTTCTCGAGCAATTTCAGCTTGTGCAGTAGCATCTGCAGCATCAATTAATTCAAGGAACTCCTTTGCAAACTTAACTACACCCTGAACAGCATCAACAACAACTTCCTTCTTGGATGATAAATTCATAATGTCATTCAAGTTCAACCCCAGAGCCTCTTGTCCGATATCCCTACTGTTGCTCATTGTTAGAAGGCACTGAAGGGCTCTTTTCAAATCACTGCTTTGCATTGCCAGATCAAACTCCAGCCTTTTGGAGATACCAGGCAAGTGAAGTGCCTCATTGGCATAGCCCATTCCCATCATAAATTGCGCTAAATCGTCGTGATGCTCTCTACCGAGCCTACCGGCCCATTTTACTGCACTAACAGCATCTCCATATGCTGCAAGACATCGACAGCGGATACCAGGATGGCCAAGTGATATTGCATGAGCCGACATGTACCTGTCAACCAGCCAAAGAACACCATCTCTTACACCTACGATGACAAGAGGGCCCACTGGCCGTTTCTGCTCTCCTGGAAATCTGGTGACGGCAACTGCTACCCCACCACCACCCACAGCAACCTCATTAGGTCTCCTTTCTTCCAGCTCTTTCAGAATTGATGAATCACTACCATCGACTTTAGATTGTTTAGGTAATGTTATGAAAGGAGGGATTGAGGGAGCATACTGGAAAGAAGCTAATCTGACAACCTGTAGCATAGGGGGCCTCAATGCTATCCTCTCTTGTGCAGCTGATTGCTGATTATCAACAGTTATTAAGGCCAATTCCCCATGTTCGGCAATGGCTCTTGACTGGGCATCCATCATTTTCATCTCTTCTTTCTTTCGTTTAGTTTCAATATCAATAGGTGTAATACCAGCATCTACAAAGACACACTCAATGGTGGTTGGGGTGGCAACAAATAATTGCCTTCGGTGCCAGACACCTCCCGTGGCATGAGGAATGGCAACATCTCCCAAGTATCGAAACTGCGGACGTAAGGAAGATATAACTATATATTGTTGATAGGCAAAAGCACAATATTCAACTGTCTGGTCCCAGGCTGTCCATTCAGGTTGAGGAAGAAGACCTCCAACTGGTTGAAAAGATTCCCAGCTGTATAATTGGAAGTTCGGAGGTGCTGCTTCCGAAGAAGATTTCTGTGAAGAATATCCATCATCCAAGGCACTGAAAGAAGAAGTAGAAGTGCCACCAAACCCTGATAACGGCATAGACTGAATTGTAGAAATAGCTGTAGCAGCACCGGGGCTTATTCTTCTAGATGTACGATATGCAACACCAAGTAGTGCTCCCCCATGCAAACTAACAACTGGCTCGCTGCGGCTACCTACAGAACGCATCAATATGTTTGATGTTCCATCATCCAGTAATATGCGAACTTGAACACTGGCAGATGAAGCTGCAGATGCTGCTACTGCTGCAGCTTGTGCAGCAGCTGCTGCAGCTTCCTTTGCTTTTTTTGATGAGCTGCCTTTAGGAATTATAGGAATTCTGGGAGGTATAATAGACTCCAGCAAGGCAAACCTGTCTCTACATGTATCCCATGCCAAGAGCCTTGCACTACCTGAATCAACGATTGACCAGTCACTCACCTTATAAACTGAAAAATAGGGGATATCCGGCCACACAATGGCAAGGAACCTGCCCATATAACAAAGAAAAAGAATACGTGTTAACATCACAGGAACTTCCAAAGTGCTCAATGGATAAAACTATAATCATATAAATATAGAAACGAAACAAAAACAGTTAATTAAATTCGTAATAATCAAGAACGTTAGAAGAAGAAAAAAAATAATAGCCATGCTCACTAGGAAGATCCCCTGCACAGCAGTGAGCCCATTCCTATTAAAAAAGAAAAATCAAAATGCACACTTACTTTCCAGAACTGCTCACAGAAAGTATTGAGTATGAATCATGGGGAACAGGAGTACTGATATGCTTTTTGATTTGCTTCACATGGAGCTGTTCTAGTGTCTCTCCTCGGACTCTACCCATATCATTCAAGGTGCCATTACTTCCAAGAGCTGGATTACCGGTGTTGGACAATTGAAATTGCAATAGATTCAATTCTCGTTCAACAACATACACAGCAGAATGTTCTCGGCTTCCTGTTGCTGTTGGCAAAGGAGCTACAGGTGGTAATGCTTTCATATCAAATTCACAGACAAGAACACCCATGTTGGTCCCAGTTGCAACAAGATGAGGTTGTAAAGGATGCGCAACCATGGAAAATACCTAAAGCAGAGAAACCAGGTGTTCAACATAATCATTATCATGGAATAATACTCGAACAGAATAAAATAATTCACCTTACCCTAAGCTTCTTGTGAGTAGCAAGCAACTGGGGAGGGACTAAAGATGACAGTTCACATAATGGCCTTGTTAAAGCAGAATAAGTAGGATGTTCAATTGCCCTGTCAATTATTTTTCTCAGTAAATTAGTATCCTCCCAAAAGAAGTGCAATAAAGAAACATCAAAAAATGGCACCAATCATCAATAAGTCCTTCATTAGTTCAAAATTATATCCACGATTAATAGAAATAAACAACGAAAATTGACCGTGACTGTGGGAACATATAGCATAAAATGAAAAAGCTGCACTGGAAAAGGTTTACATACCAGATATGGGAATCTTTTACGCATGTCAGAATATCAAGATTTGGAGCTCGAGGATGACACCAAGAGGCAACACTATGGCAAGCCAGTTTTGCAACAGGCTTTATTCTGCGTAGTTCCTAGAAAAGAAGAAATAGAATTAGAAAACGAAGCAACGATCCATAACAGCTTGGTAACTTAGCATGTGTATAACAAGTTTCAGAATGCAATAGGAACCTTGAATGATATTGTGTCCCAGATGGCTAAAGTTTTGTCTGCACCAATTGTAATCAGTTGTGGTGCAGCACCAACCACACGGGAAAGCTCAATAGCAACAACCCCTCCATCATGTGCCTACAAGTACCATACAAAAGTCAACACATTTAGCCTTAATTATCAAAATTTCCAAGCCATTGGAAAAGAGCCTACTGTCTACACCAATTCTGAAGCACTCCAGTTAAATCCAAACAATAGTATAAAAGAAATATAGAAACAAAGATGCTGAGGTAATATAGATATAGTTAATTACTTTTAAGCTCAGCTTAGGAACAAGCTCTCTTGAATCTTGACCGTAGTCAGCATTCCAAAGCACCAACAGACCATCGCTACCACCAGAAACCAAAAGGGCCTGATTCAAAATGCACATCAGAAAAAGAGAGTCTGATGATTGATGAAAACATAATACAGTAACAGTCAACAGACGTAAAAATATATCTGTATAAGCATTAGCTTTTAAGGCTGAGAATTTCATTGTTGCAGGTTTCAAGGATATGTTATTAATTTTGCCAGTAGACAATACAAGTTTTCTGTTATTTAAGTATTCTAACAGCTTTGAAAGAAAATGGAGTTGAGTTGCAGGCTCAGATTCTATCAGCAATCAGCATATGCGATACATGAAAGAAAAATATACTTATAGGTTCTCATGTTCAGTCTCATGTCCCTATAAATCACGGAAGACTCATTCAAACAAAACATTTAAAACGTAAACCAGTGTAGTAACCCCTCCAAGCCCTCTATTCCTAGATTTGGCTTCAAGACCCAACGAAGATCCTGTACACTATTGATATGCAACAGGGGATCCAGATTAATTTATTAGTACATATTCAACTTTCCATGTCTGAATTATACATGCTAAAAGCTCAAAAGGTCGAAATCGTTGGATCCAGTTTACACCAATATACAAGCCTGACTATGTCTTAGAAACAATAGAAGGATGAACCAGATTTCCATCACTGTCACAAGGTCAAAGACAAGTTCGCACATCAAAAAAAAAAAAAATGCTATCAATTTAAGAACTACCTCGCCAGAAGAGGCCATGAAAGTCATCAAACAATAAATTGATCCCTTGTGACCCCCAGTATATCTTCTAGCAAGCTGCAGCCAAAACAAGTCAAATAATATCATGCTCATTCTCTTCGTTTGGCAAGAGTCAGCATAAAAAGAACAAATTGAAATTTTATTAGAGAGACCTTCCATGTTAGCATTGAAAGAACTCTAATTACACCATCTGACGAACCAAATGCCACCAGAGGCCCATCACTAGCAGATGATCTACAGAGGAATTCCATGCTGCATGAAGATAATTTCTTTGGTTTCAGAATATTTTCCACTTAAATCAAAAGGATAAAGTTCAACAAGAGAAGATTTCCGAATCCTTAGGCAAAGCACAACAAAGACATTTCCATTTAGCTGCTTCTCTTTTTTAACAGTAATTATAATTTATAAATGACCCAAATACAAGCATAAAAATGAGACCACGTTATAGCATATACCCAGTACGGCCAATAAGTACAGCTTTGGAAATGGCTAACACGGGTCCGTTATTTGCAAACGATTCTCATGCCTTGACTAAATTACAAATCTAGGCAAGTGAGAATATAGATAGGCAAATTATGCATGTGCATGACCAAGAGACAAGAACCCCCTGAAGAGTAATTAGTTTTCATTTAAATTATAGGCAGACACAGAAGGAACTATAAAAGATGATATTCTAGAGGAATCTAATATGGAATAAACAAAAAAAAAAAAAAAAAAAAAAAAAAAGAGCATAAATCCACATCTTCCAGTGCAAGATTGGTACTTCATGACAGGTTCAATTAAATTAATAATCACACTAGAAACCTATCATCAAACCATCAAAGTACAAATCCATGGCTTTCAAAATCTGAGTATCAGACAAGGTGAATAGTAAAAGGACAGTTTGCCATCATACATATTTCATGTACTGTTTTACCAATTTCACCAATTCTTCGGAAGTGAACCTTTACCAAAGTGAAATAAGTCCATTCAATTTTACAGTTAAAGGCTCACAATCTCGACAAACTTTTCGGAAACACTCTTCCAAGCACACACTAGCCATATAAGCTTGCAGAAACATGAAACACATGCATCTCCCAAATTGCATTACAAAATCTGCATATTATTAATAGGTTTTACTTTTAGAGTAGACTTAGTAACCTCAGAAGAACAACCACAAAGTTGACAAGTCTATATGAAATGAAATATGTCAAAAAGCATGGATTTCAATAACTTGCCATAGAAGAGATCGATTATCCAAATCCTGCTTTGGGACATCTCGGCCGCGCATTGTCACCAAATCAAGAAAAATAGCTTTATTCTCACAACATATAACAAGAAAATGGCGCCCCTTTGTTGAAGGGACAGGAGAATTGAACCCTGAAGTGATATTGCTGACGGCTGTTGGAGCTTCAGCAGCTGCGGCCTGATTCCGCCAAAGTTGCCAGTAGTGTACATCATCATCATAAAAGCTAACCTGTTTAACACTTGACACAATATGCAAAGTATCAGGCTTCAGTTTATCAAACAAGGAAATGAAATACATATATCAGAGCTTTAAAGAAGTGTTCTAATATATGTGGAAATGTACCTCCCACCTCGAATCGCTTCTGTGGGTTTTCCTCTAAGCTCTAACAAGCATAAAAAGAATAGGTTCAAAGATTATTATAAAATGGCCAGCACCATTGATATCATTCAAGAAAAAATATAAATAAAGAGAATAATAGTCAAAAGTGAAGTTCTTGGAGATTTGGCAAGAAAAGCAAAATAGAGCACCAAGACAAAATCTGAAGGTGAAAAAACTCCATAGGGCCTCAACCTTCACATATCTACAGTGATGCACCAAAAATAGCAAACATAATGTTTACAATGAAATGCTCAAATTTACTCGCTTTTGAGTGAATCGAAACATGAAAAAAGATGACAAACATGGTAGGATAGTATCTCACCCACTGTGATGGAGTCCAAAGCAATTGCACAGATACAAATGAACACTCAATACAATGCTCAGGTTTGTGTTTTTTTTCCCCTTCTTTTATCGTTTTTGACATTTCCAATATAATACTATTTGTCTAACAGAATAGAGACATCACTTTTAGAGAGCAGAATATGAGCCCATAGACAGATGCTATCATACTTCAAAACACATCTCCAGCCTAATCCTAGGATCAAGTGAAGTACTTGATTATCCAGAAACACATTTTAACTTCCAAATCACAACCATACGATATAAACAACCCAGAGAAACATCATTCAATCCTGATCCACCTAGAACTAATTCAGTTGCCATACACCAAGCCAAATGTATAATTAACAAAATTGCACCAATACCTGTTTCCCCCTCAGCCAGCTTCTCCAATTTGGCACCAACCAAACGCCTCTCATCCACACCCCCAGCTTTCAATTCATAAACCACCTAAAAACCACCAAATATTCAATCCGGAAAATCACAGCCATTTTACCACACACGAACTAAATCAAAATAAACACGAAAAGGAACCTGGCGGTGCTCCCAATTCCAAACGGAGACATGATCTGATGCGTCGGAAGTGACGAGCCATGGATGCGTGGGGTGCAATTGAATCTTCAAGATCTTATCATTTGTGGGACGAAAAGCGCGCAACCGTAGCATTTTGCACAAGCTCCTTGCCCAATTCAACCAATTATGGCGCGGATCTGGAGCAAGAGACTAAAACCCCTTAAAGTTGGCTGTGAAGAAGCGATTGGGAAAGGGGTCGGGCCTGGAGTTGAGATCGGCCCGATTCGGGGGCATTGATTTGAAGGTGAGAGCTTGGATGGCAATGAAGGTACAAGTACGTGTTGAAATTAAGGTACAAGCGGGGTAGAGCAAGGAATACCCTTTTTCTGTGTATTACTGGATTTCTAATTTTCTATTCAAAGTTCGACACTGGGAGTCTGGCTTCGCCTTGTTCGGATCCTGTTTCAGCCTTTTCAAGAGTACTCCAGTTCTACTTGTATAGTAGTAGTACTTTCCTTTTCTTTTTTTTAACTAATCTCGTGCACGTTTTCAAACATTAATAATCCAAATTTGATATAAGTAAAACTTTTAAAAATGTCATGCACATTTTCAACTATTAATAATTTAATTTAATATAAGTAAAAATTTTAAAAATTTGATATTTAAAAACTACTCCCTCCGTTTTTTATTGTTAGCTACATTGGAAGTTTTGTCACTATTCATTGAACTACTTTGATTTCAATTTTTCTCATAGCTATACTAGTTAAAATATAGTCAAGTGTGATCTTGTTATATTCGTCTCGTCATATAGTTTTTAAAAATGGAACTTATAGAATTTTTACTTGTACCGAACTTGAGTTATTAACGATTTAAAATGTGCATTAGACTGTGTGCGATGTGGGTCCGTAGCAAACAAATAAAAACGGAGGAAGTATAAAATAAGACGAATCGAACAAGATCTCGTTTGACTATATTTTGTCATCTACAATTATAATAAAAATAGAAGTTAACACGGTAAAAAAAATCAAATCATAACATTTAAAAAAACCGAGGATTTACTGGGGTGCACGATTGCTGTATAGATATGCCATCGATCCATGGCATTTTCTCGCATAGATATGCCGTTCACCAAATGGCAAATGCCTCGAAGAGCCTAATAAGACTCGTTTTTTTAGGAAAAAAAATGTGTTCATCCAAAAAAAAAAAAAATAATAATTGTTGAACAATAGTAAGTAGTTGAATGCATTAAATTTAAATAGTGAATACGGGTGGGAGATTGGAAGCAATAACTTCTGAATTAAATGCATACAGAGCAAATGAATGTATGTAGAAGTGGTAATTTGTGGATTTCTCATTTCTGCAAGTCATGTGCCACTCACGTGATTAGTCATTATTGATCTACATGCCTTACAATCTCCCTATATATATGTATGTGTACTAAGCTTTAAAAGTCAATGAAGAAAAGAAAGTTGTCTTCATTTTCTATACATTACTCACGTCTTATTTGTCTATTCTTCAAATTCATCATTATAATTACTCTACTAATTATTAATATATTCACAACACGTTATCAGCACGAGCCACTGACGGAGCTCTGCCGGAATTTCCTTTGAGCAAAATGGGGAATTATAAAAGTGATTATATATGTCTTATTGATAGTGCTTCAACGCACACGATACTAAAAGACATAAGATATTTTTCCAATTTAAAAATGGGAGATACAAGCATTAACACAATATGTGGTAGTGCAAATATTATACAAGGAATTGGCACAGCCAACCTTATTTTCCCAGAGGGAACAAAATTAATTGTGAAAAATGCACTCCTATCTCCCAAGTCTCGAAGAAATTTATCAAGTTTTAAAGATATCCGAGAAAAATGGGTATCATCTCGAGACATCGACTTCAGAGAATGTCGAATATTTATTAATTACAAATACCACTCATGGTAAGAAATATATATTGGAAAAATTACCAGCTCTGTCTTCTGGATTGTATTTTTCAAAGATAAATACAATTGAAAATTGTCACTTAGACCACAGGTCTAATATTCCCCAAATAAACCAGAGGTTTATTGATGGCCACAGGCCCACTAATGAATATCATCCCAAAATAGGCCAGAGGTCTATTGGAAGCCATAAGCTTACTGATGAATATATATGGCATGATCGCTTAGGCCATCCTGGCTCTATAATGATGAGGCGAATTATTACAAATAGTCATGGTCATTCATTAAAGGGACAAAAATTGCTGCAACATAATGATTATATATGTGTTGCTTGCTCTAAAGGAAAATTGATTTCCAAACATTCACCAACAAAAGTGGGAATTGAAAGCCCTAGTTTTCTTGAAAGAATTCAAGGTGATATATGTGGACCTATAGATCCATCATGTGGACCATTTAAATATTTTATGGTGCTAATTGATGCATCAACACGATGGTCCAATGTATCATTATTATCATCTCGCAACCATGCATTTGCAAAGTTACTTGCTCAAATTAATAAATTACGAGCACGGTTCCCTGATTATACAATAAAAAATATCCGATTGGATAATGCTGGTGAATATTCATCCCAGAGGTTTGATGAATACTGCATGTCAATTGGCATAACAGTTGAGAATCCTGATGCTCATGTCCATACACAGAATGGACTTGCTGAATCGCTTATAAAGCGTTTACAATTAATTTCCAGACCATTATTAATGATATCTGGATTGCTATTGACATCTTGGGGGCATGCAATATTACATGCAACAAAATTGGTGCGGTTAAGACCGACACATTATCATGAATACTCCCCTATACAATTAACATTTGGGTATGAACCCAATATATCCCATCTCAGAATATTTGGTTGCGCTGTGTATGTGCCGATTGCACCACCTCAGCGCACAAAGATGGGTCCCCAACGTAGATTGGGAATATATGTCGGTTATGAATCACCATCGATTATTCGATATCTCGAACCATTAACTGGTGATTTATTTACTGCGAAATTCCAAGATTGTCATTTTGACGAATCTCATTTCCCGACATTAGGGGGAGACAGAAATCAACCAAAGAAAGAAAAAAAAATCAACTGGAAAACACCGTTAGATTTCTTTGATCCTCGTACAAATGATTGTGAACTATAAGTACAAAGAATTGTACATTTGCAGAATATTGCAAATCAATTGCCAGACGCATTATGCGACTCTAAAAGAGTAACAAAATCTCTTATACCGACAGTAAATGTTCCAATCAAAATTAATGTCCCAGAGGGACCAATTACAAGTGCCAAAGATGAATCTACTGCACGCTTGAAGCGTGGTAGACCACCAGGTTCCAAAGATAAAAATCCTCGAAAGAAAAGAGGATCACAAATAATTGAAAATGACAAAATTGCAGAAAATATTCCAGGGGAAAAAAAAAAGCTCTTGAAGAGCAAACAGCTCCAGGAGAGCAGGAACTTGCAGTTCCAGAGGAACAGGAAATTGAAAATAATGAAATATCAATTAATTTTGTCACAAGCAGAAATATTTGGAATCGAGATGCAATTATCATAGATAATGCATTCTCATACCATATAGCACTTGACATCATAAATGATGATGAGGATCATGAACCAAAATCGGTTGATGAATGTCGGAAAAGAAAATATTGGCCAAAATGAAAAGATGCAATCCAATCTGAATTGGATTCCCTGGCTAGACGAAATGTGTTTGGACCGATTGTCAAAACACCAGAAAATATAAAGCCAGTCGGATACAGATGGGTTTTTGTAAGAAAAAAAATGACAAAAATGAAATTGTCAGATACAAAGCAAGACTAGTCGCCCAAGGGTTCTCACAGAGACCCGGATTTGATTATGATGAAACATATTCCCCTGTAATGGATGGGATAACATTTAGATATCTTATCAGTTTAGCAGTTCATCAAAATCTTGAGATGAAATTAATGGATGTTATTACTGCGTATCTATATGGAAATTTAGATACAGATATCTATATGAAGATCCCAGAGGGATTAAAAATGTCAGAGACATATGAATCAAATCCTAAACATATGTATTCCATCAAATTACAAAAATCCCTGTATGGACTGAAACAGTCCGGGCGAATGTGGTATAACCGACTCAGTGAGTCTTTGGTACAAGAAGGTTATACAAATGACCTAATCTGTCCATGTATTTTCATTAAGAAAAATGAACAAGAATTTGTAATCATTGCAGTTTATGTTGATGATCTCAACTTGATTGGAACTCCAGAGGAGCTCAAAAAGGCTGTTGAATACCTGAAAAAGGAGTTTGAAATCAAAGATTTTGGTAAAACCAAATCATGCATTGGTCTGCAAATTGAATCTTTAAATAATGGAACTTTTGTCCATCAAACAGCTTATACTCAGAGAGTATTAAAGCGATTTTATATGGATAAAGCACATCCATTGAGTACTCCAATGGTCATAAGGTCACTTGATATAAAAAATGATCCGTTTAGACCACATGAGGAAGATGAACAAATTCTTGGACCAGATGTCCCAAATTTAAGTGTCATATGTGCTTTAATGTATCTCGCAAACTGCACTAGACCAGATATATCATTTGCAGTAAATTTATTAGCGAGATTCAGTTCATCTCCTACAAAACGACATTGGAATGGAATTAAACATATATTTCGCTATCTCCAAGGAACTATTGGTCTTGGGTTATTTTACCCAAATGATTCTTGACATGAAATAATCGGCTTTGCTGATGCTGTATATTTGTCAGATCCACATAAAGTCAAATCTCAAACTGGCTATGTTTTTATATGTGGTGGTACTGCAATTTCATGGAGATCAATAAAGCATACTTTGACTGCTACTTCATCAAATCATGCTGAAATTTTAGCAATCCATGAAGCAAGTCGAGAATGTGTATGGTTGCGATCTTTGATGCACCATATATTGAAAAATTGTGGCATAACTACTGAAGAAAAAATACCCCCAACAATTTTATACGAAGATAATGCAGCTTGTATAGCGCAATTGAAGGGAGGGTATATTAAATGAGATAGAACAAAACACATTTCACCAAAAAAATTTTACACTCATGATCTACAGAAAAGTGGTGAAATAGATGTGCAACAAATTCGTTCAGCTGATAATCTTGCAGATTTATTCACCAAGGCACTACCAACATCGACATTCGAGAAGCTCATGAAGAAAATCGGAATGCGGCGGCTTCGAGAATTAAAATGATGTGTAAATCAGGGGGAACAATGAATACAAGAATACTGTACTATTTTTCCTTCACTAGGTTTTTTGATCCCACGGGGTTTTTTCCTAATAAGGTTTTAACGAGGCATATTCTTTGTATAAATGCATTCAGGGGGAGTGTTGAACAATAGTAAGTAGTTGAATGCATTAAATTTAAATAGTGAATACGGGTGGGAGATTGGAAGCAATAACTTCTGAATTAAATGCATACAGAGCAAATGAATGTATGTAGAAGTGGTAACGTGTGGATTTCTCCTTTTGCAAGTCATGTGCCACTCACGTGATTAGTCATTATTGATCTACATGCCTTACAATCTCCCTATATATATGTATGTGTACTAAGCTTTAAAAGTCAGTGAAGAAAAGAAAGTTGTCTTCATTTTCTATACATTACTCACGTCTTATTTGTCTATTCTTCAAATTCATCATTATAAGTACTCTACTAATTATTAATATATTCACAACAATAATAAAATAAATATCTCCATGTTGTATTTATTTAAGTACTAGAACGTTTAACGAAAATCCAATTCAAAATGCAATCATTCATACTCCCTCCATATCAATTTTTTAGCACAATATTTTACTATGGAGGATTGATTTGTTAATGTATAAAATAGAATATGAAGTGTTTGGGAGCAAATATCATAAATCCGCTAACACCCATAATTCAGTCGATTAATGTATTACGTGATGCGAAATTGGATGATTTGATTAGTTAATTCTTGTCACAATCTCCAATTATATTCTTGTCACGAGGGTCTTCCGCCTTATTTTATTTTTTATTAGTAAAAAAATTCACTTATACACTTAGCCTCAGTGGTAGACCCCAGATTCTCTTGGCATGGATATTATCAAATATATAAAGATGCCCAGACTTTCAATGTAAACAAACATATTTTTGTATAAAATGGCTTCAGCCCTCTATTATCCCCTGAAAAAAAATAACATGTTGCATTCTCTTTGTCTTCTTCCCCATGAATTATTGAAAAATTATTATACTATAACTAAAATTTACATTTGTAAAATATTAATGCCAAAATTTGTTTTTTTTTTTTTTTTTTTTGAGGAGGGAGGGGCGAAATTATATAATTTTTTTTTTATTTTAACTAAAATAAACATAATTATATAAAATTCAATAGCCAAATTTTGAACTCGGGGGCGTCGGCACCCCCAAGCCCCTTCACAAATCCGCCACTGCTTGGCCTGAGAATGAGAATGATGGGACTCTCGCCACTTAAGTAAATATCTTTTGCTTTGGGGGGAGGCAATCTCACCAGCTCACCCGATCATCGATGAATTAATCTTAGGTCCAATGTAGTCTCAGCACCTTAAAAAAAATTCACATTTGCTTGTACACATTCACTCAATACCAGAAAACTAATCATCGTGGTATTTCAACTAATAGATCAAAAATCACGTCCACATCCAAATCCAACATGGCTCTTTTGTTTTTGTTTTTTGTTTTTATACACATCAGAGGCTCTAAACTTCGTCCAAACAAATGATCAATATATTCTCGATCCAGGATTGTCTTTCTCAAGTGGGAGCTTCCCCAACTCAAAGTTACTGTTACCATCACTATCGCTGCTGCTGCCACCAGCCTCCGCCCCCTTGAGCTCATCCAGCGTCTTCCTAGCATAGACGGTGAAGGCAACCGTGGTGACAATTGCAACAATGAAGGAGACTACGTTGTAAATAATCTCAACTGGAGTAAGACGATGGTTTCTATATTGAACATCTGCCAGTGTCCTCATTAGCCGACCACTGTGGAAAACAAGTCGAGAAACCAAAACCCAATTCAGCAATAAGCAACTTTCACATGGATATACTTTAGATAATCAACTCGATGTCAACTCTATGCATACGTGTAACCTTATAACTTAGTAATTTCCCAAGGGAATGATAAAACAGTAGCGGTGTTCAAATGATATCATACCCGTAGATGTATATGAAGGCTTCAGGCACCATCCCCGTGATAGATCCAAATAAATATGGCCAGAACTGCATATTAGTGACAACAATTGCGTAGTTGAAGATTGTGTAAGGAAATGGCGATATTCTAAAAAGTGCGACCACTCTAAATTGATGGAACCAGCTTCCCTCTGCAGCTAGCCTTAGCAAAGCAGCATTTTTAGGCCATCGCTCCAACCATTTCTGAGGATGCATTAAAAAATCAACACTCATCAGTGAATTGTGAACGTCAAGGCAAAATCTGAAGAAATGTATGTGTAGTGTACCAAGGCCAAAAGAAATATAGAAATACAAGTCTTACATGAATTCTGTCACGAAAGAGTAAACCAATCAAGTATGGAAGGACCATTCCAATGGTTGTACCGACCATAATAATGACAAAGCCCAGACCGTATCCAAAAATCATGCCGGCTAGCCACATTGAAGGACCAGATGGGATTAAAAACACAGGGAATAAAGCCAAGGAGGCTACGAGTACAAGTGCAAGTACCGGGCGACCAAACGCAGTTGCTTCCCATTGCAATATTGGAAAAAGAACCTAATCAGAATCAGAAATTGTAAACTCAGATATGGTTCAGATAGAGTATGATCAAACATGATTTATCCACCAATATCCTGAAATTCATGCACAATGCTAGAAAATAGGTTTTAATGTTCATGAGGGGGAAAATTTTTAACTGTTCCTCATTCATGCAAGAGAAATTTGTACAATAAAAAACATTTAAGGTGAAATACCTTCTCCACGAGAAAAGGCATTCCCCATTTAACAAACACAAGTGTCAGTATAATGCCAAATGTGCACCATATTATGATCTTGATCCACCATATTCGAGTCTTCCTGGCTCGTGTATGAGATTCTGTATCTACATCAGGTAATTTTGTATCACTATGTATCACCAATCTCACATATTCACTGTCTTCCGGAATGTGAGCAGCATTGCTGTGGTCATGCTTTTTCTCTAATTCAGTTGAATCTGGTGTCCTCATTGAGACATCAGATGCCTATGCAATAGAACAAGAAATGTATAAGAATTTAAGCATAGGGGGTAAAAAAAAAACACTTTACAACAATCAACGATAGCACATTTGTGCATCACCCAATAAATCCTGCCGTACTTACATTCATCAAAATACAGTAAATTTAAAATCATAAAGTGGAAGTTGGGTGTAATTCCTAGATCAATGTAATAGTTAGGATACAAGTTTCAATGAAGGGTGCAGTACACAGGCAGCCTTATAGTGTGAGCTGTAGTGGCTTGGCCTTCTTAGTTGTAAATAAATGCAACACACAGCAACTTCATCTAGAATAAAAATTTCTGAAGGTTGCAACTTGCAACTGTCAACCATACACACAAATACAAATCTAATCTGGAAATAGAAAAGGACTGCCTTTGAAAAACAATGCAGACAAAATGCCAATTTTCAAGTTTCATCTATAGAGACGTTATGAAGAAAGTACAAAAGAACCAAAACCATTATTCTCCCCAATAATGATGTTTTGCATACAAATACTAGAGAAAATGTTGAATTCCATCCAAAATAAAAACAAATCATGGCCTTGCATCTAACTTCCCAAACATTACACATGAATCCTCTCAAAATTTGTTTTTACTTTTCATTCAACCATCTCCTATAATCGTATATATAAAGTCAATTGTATTCATACAAACAAAGCCCATTTCACCATAATTGTCCTTCATGTGTGCCGTAACTAGTTTAGCTTGTTGATTGAAGCATAATTCTATCATGCATCTTGACCCTTAATAAAAGCATTCTACATTAAAGCTTATACTACTGAATACTACTGTTTGTTAATTATTAGTACTATATACATATTTCCCCATGTTTTATCTTCATAAAAATTCTAAGTATATATTTCATTCACTATAGGCTCGGTGTGAGCATCACTATGCAGATTGCCAACCATGCATAAACAGCTGTGTTTTACGCCACAAAACTAGTTATTGTTCACCAATCCTACATCTCACTAGTTGTACAATTGTCAAACAACAATTTCTATTTTAAAAATAATATATATATAAAGAATTTCTTTAGAGTATCAGTCACTTTCAAAACTTGATAAAAATACATTAATTACAAGCCCAAATTTAAATCCAAGCACATTAATATTCTTTTCAGGGATAGATAAGAAGATGCACTTCTCATTTCTTGGCATCTTTTGCAGGTATACAAACAATACTGCCAAACCCATTTGTGACATCATAAATTACACAACAGCCAACAAAACTAAAAAAATCCATTCGAATTTGACAGAAGAAAGGGAATTGTCTCCATATACAACGCTTCAAAATTCTAACTGTTGAATATTTAAAAGCCATACTATTCTCTTCTCGTCAAATAGAATTCTACAATTGAACCTCCGTAAACACATCGAAATTTCAGAAATCAATTCTTTCCTTTTATGCTTCGATAGCGCCATCCAAAACCCCAATAATAACAGAACCCTCCACTAATCACTCTTAAAAATCGCAAAACACGACGGATAATCCAATAAATAACCAATAACCAAAATAATTCAATAGAAATCCTGAAAATAATTCAGGAAGACACACACACACACACTCACAAAAAAAAAAAAATAAATAAATAAAAAATAAAAAACACTTACAGGAAGGGTATAAGGAAGAATGAAACCGATCAGCAGATTCTGATTTCCCCGATATGATCCTGTTTGGAAAACACGCTTTGATTATCAGGTTCCTTAAAGGGACGATCGAGAACCGTTGGAGAAAAGGAAAATATTTGCTCGTGGGGAAAGGGAAGCTGAAAAGTGTGCTGCGGTTGGGACCTGCTGGGTTCTTGGTATTTTTTGTTGTTGTTTCTAGAAATCCAAAGATTTTATTTGGTTTTAATTTGAATTTATTGGCACACGATTTTGGTGACATAAATGATGCAGTTTCACGCTACCCTGACTTGACTTTTAGCACCACACCACCAATTCATTAATTAGTTAGCAGTTTCACGGATAAACTAATTAATTACGAAATTACTACTAACTAATTATCATCAAGCGTCGGGTTGTTCCAGTAATCTAGGCTATAGATTTCCCTGTCTCTATCGGAAAGGACAGAAATGCCCTCGACAACAAATCGAAGCCTTATTGATGAAGAAACTGAATACTCCCTATGTTGTTTTTTTATCATTACCCTTTGCATAGTAGATACTATTCATTAAGTAACTTTAATTTAATTTTTCAGCATAGTTATATAAGATAAATCATAGTCAAATAAGATGTTGTTGGATTCGTCTAATCGCGTAGTTTTAGAATATCAAACTTTTATAATTTTTACTTATATATAATATGAGATATTAATGATTGAAAATATGTATTGGATTACGTGTAGTGCAGGAATGGAAAACTTATTTAAAAACGGAGGGAGTACTAGATTAATAGTACTAAAATTTACAATTTCCATCCAATTAAACGGAGAGTCGAGAATTCAAAAACTGTGCTTTTCTTTGGTCCGACAAGTTTGCAACAATTCCTAAAGTCTAAACCAATAAATAAATGAATGGAATTAGGACTTTCATAATCAATAAAGTTACTGGACATTCAACATATTTTGGGATTTTCGATCCCCACGCGTCCATATTCTTCCCCTTTTATCCCTCTTTGTAATTTTTTTGGTTTTGACTCCCACATACCTTTGTCGACAAATGAGTGTCACTGTTTAAAAAACAAAAAACATACTTCATTACCAACATGTAATAAAAGCATGTAATAAAATGATGTGTAAATCTCCTAAAGTGATGTGTAGAATATTTTTTTGTACTCCCTCGGCCATATTTAAAATGTTTTGTTTCATTTCTACACACAATCTAATACATTTTTTTATCGTTAATATCTCAAAATATATAGAACTAAAAATTATGCAAATATATACTCATACTTCTTATAAAACTATACAATTAGACGAGTCTAACAAGACCGAATTCGACTATTTTTTCAAATGTATACTTATAATAATATTGAGTCAAAGTTAAATAATAAACATTTAGAAAATCAAACATGACACTTCTATTGGGACGGAAGGAGTATTATTTTTTGTTCATAATATTCATCCATAACTTTTTCTTACTTACATATCACTCTATACACACGGATATTATTTTTGAATACCTGATCATCACTTTCTTACTTACATATCACTCTATACACATGGATATTATTTTTGAATACCCGATCATCACTTCATCACTCTATACACATGGATATTATTTTTGAATACCCGATCATCACTTCATCACGTGCAGACGGTCGTACTTAAACCACTATCTTCCGAAAGGGGGAATATATAGGTGGGCATTATGAATATCTGCCCACTATAAATAAATACATGTTCTACAGTATTTTTCTTGTTACGAAAATAGGGTTATAACTTCGAAAGTGCGCAAGGGGTTTGGATGAGTCCGAGGATCGTTATTCAGCGATTTCCTTAAAACAGTATTGCCCGCGTATCGGTGCAACTGTTTCTCATGATACAACAGACTCGGCGGAGGCGAACTGGAACACTATTTCAAAATGCTTGTGTGTTGGAGGATGTTTCGAATGAATTGGAATGAAGCCTAGCATGCATATTTATAGGTGGCTAAGAGTTGTGTTGTTTCAATGAAACGACACAACCATTCGTTTGAATACGCAGCCATTCGTTTGAATACGCATCTATTCGTTTGAATACGCATCCATCCGTTTGAATTCGCTGCTCTTCATTTGAATTCACACATTTATGTTTGAATTCGAAACTTTCTGCCAAAGGTTGCAACTTTCCGTTTGAATGTTGCTGCTTCTATTTAAATTCGAAAGAGAAGAAATAAATAAAAATAATAATTAAAGCCCTAAGAAGCAAAACCGGGTTGATCAGGTCCGTGATGCCTCAATGAAAATTTTATCTTCTCTAACTAATGTGGGATTAACTCCCATTCACACATTTAAAAAGCCATTTATTTCCAACAATCCCCCACATGAATGGGATATAGTCTTAAGCATTCGTTACATGATCTCTGCATAGATAAAGTAGGTGTCCCTTTGAACTTTATCCTTGTTTTAATTGTTTCGTCTTACTGGCTGTCCAGTAGACACGATGTCTTTGAACTGTCATGCCGTTTGTATAAGACTCCCACAAATAAAACGCATAGACCATATCTATATTAGTTCCGTTCTCATTGTTTTGTCCATTTTGGTCGTGGACACGCCTGGTTCTGCAAGAGTTTAGGAGAACTAAGCCTTCCGGTTCTCCTTTGAAGCGGCCCCACTTCACTCTCACATAGGTGATTATTTAAGTTTTAGAGTATTACACTTACTCACTTAAATATCATTAAAGCATTATTTGCTATCCTTTATCGTCATGCCACTGTTTCGCGACATGAATGAGTAGAGGGATTGCCCCCACAGTGACTTAACTTAGTCTCACGGTTAGGTTGTCCCTTTGAACCTAGATCTTAGGATCTCTAGTCAACTAGGTTGGGTTTTCCTTCGTGAACTAATTAATCCAAGGCTTTAGACTCATTCCTTTTGTCAGCTTTTCAATCGATTCTCTATTTAACCCTTTGGTTAACGAATCCGCTAGATTATCTATTGACTTCACATAGCCAATTGAGATAATTCCGGTTGAAAGCAATTGTCTAATGGTATTATGTCGACGACGAATGTGCCTCGACTTACCATTGTACATAGTACTCTGTGCTCTTCCTATCGCGGATTGACTATCACAATGTATGCTGATAGGTGGCACAGGTTTTTCCCATTTTGGAATATCCTCTAAAAAGTTTCTTAGCCATTCGGCCTTTTCGGCACATTTGTCTAACGTAAAGAATTCGGATTCCATTGTAGACCTGGCTATAACAGTTTGCCTTGAGGATTTCCAAGACACAGCGCCTCCGGCTAACATGAAAATATGGCCACTTGTACTCTTTGTGTCTTTCGTATCGGATATCCAGTTTGCATCCGTGTATCCTTCTAACACGGACGGATATCTCGTATAATGTAGACCAAAGTTCCGAGTATGCCTCAGATACCTAAGTAATCTAATTATCGCTGTCCAATGTTCGCGACTTGGATTACTTGTATATGAACTTAATTTACTTACAGCGTAAGCGATATCTGGTCTCGTACAGCTCATTAGATACATTAGGCTTCCAATAATCCGTGAGTACTCTAACTGAGAAATACCTTCTCCACGGTTTTTGGATAGATGAACACTATTATCTAATGGCGTTCTGGCGATGCCTTTGTCATTATTGCTGAATTTATCAAGTATTTTGTCTATATAATGAGCTTGACTCAATACTAGACCATCAGGTGTTCTTATGATCTTAATTCCTAAGATAACATCAGCAATGCCCATATCTTTCATGTCAAATTTAGAATTTAACATGTTCTTTGTAGACTTAATCAATTTTTCATTGTTGCCAATAATGATTATGTCGTCTACATATAAACATAGGATGACATAGTCATCTCCCAGTTCTTTAACGTAAATACACTTATCGCATTCGTTAATTTTAAAACCACTAGTAGTCATTGCTTGATCAAACTTTTCATGCCATTTCTTTGGAGCTTGTTTCAAGCCGTATAATGATTTTACTAGTTTACAAACTTTCTTTCCGTTTGATGGTGATTGGAATCCCTCGGGTTGTTCTATATAGATTTCTTCATCTAAATCACCATTTAGGAAAGCTGTTTTTACATCCATTTGATGTATTTCTAAATTCCTTAAGGCCGCAATAGCAAGTATCACCCTTATAGAATTTATACGTGAGACCGGTGAATATGTATCAAAATAATCAATACCTTCTTTTTGATTGTATCATTTAATCATGAGTCTTGCTTTGTATTTATCGATTGTTCCATCCGGTTTTATTTTCCGTTTGAACACCCATTTGGATCCTAAACACTTGTTCCCCGGAGGGAGATCCACTAATTCCCACGTATGATTTTGTAAGATAGAATCGAGTTCACTGTTGATGGCTTCTTTCCAGAGAGGCCCATCCGATGAACTCATTGCCTCGGCATACATAAGTGGTTCTTTTTCGACCAAATATGTCACAAAATCCTCACCGAATGATTTTTCGATTCTAGCTCTCTTGCTTCGTCTTAATTCTGTAGTCTGGTCTTGAGATTCTTCGTTTGGTCGTTTTAACGAAGAATCACGTTCATTACTAGACTTACACGGAAATGTCGTTTCGAAGAACGATGCATTCCTTGATTCCATGACAAAATTCTTGTGTATATCCGGTATTTTCGAATCATACACAAGGAAGCGATATGCACTACTATTGTGTGCATAGCCAATAAAAATACAGTCCACTGTTTTAGGACCAATTTTTACCTTTTTTGTGCAGGAACTGCTACCTTTGCGAGACACCCCCACACTCTTAAGTATTTATAGGATGGCATCTTTCCTTTCCATAATTCATATGGAGTCTTGTCTTCAGTTTTTCGATGAATTCTATTTAATAAATAGTTTCCTGACAAGATAGCTTCTCCCCACATATTGGGAGGTAGTCCCGAATTTAGTAACATTGCATTCATAATTTCTTTTAGTGTTCTATTTTTCCGTTCGGCTACTCCATTGGATTGAGGTGAATAGGGTGCAGTCACTTCATGAATGATTCCATGTTGTGCGTAAAAGTCACCAATTGGTACTTGATATTCACCACCTCTATCACTTCTTAATCTTTTTATTCTTTTACCGAGTTGATTTTCAACTTCATTTTTGTAAAGAATAATTTTTTCAAGAGCTTCATCTTTGCTCTTTAGCAAAAATACGTAACAATATTTTGTACTATCGTCAATAAAAGTAATAAAATATTTATTAGCCCCTCGTGTTTGAACATTTTTCAAATCACAAACGTCGGTATGGATTAGTTCAAGTGGTTCAGTGTTTCGTTGCACTGATTGAAATGATGTTCTTGTTAATTTTGCCTCAACGCAAATTTCACATTTGTGTTTACAGTCGATTTGGAATGTTGGGATATGATTCAAGTTAATCAATCGACGTATCGAATCAAAATTAACGTGACCCAATCTATCATGCCATACATTTGAAGACTCAAGCAAGTAAGCAGAAGAGATATTTTTATTGTCAACAATAGGCATTACATTTAATTTGAACAACCCTTCGGTTGTTGCATATCCTTTCCCAACAAACACTCCAGACTTTGACAAAATAACCTTGTCGGACTCATACACGGCCCTAAAGCCACCTTTGTTCAACATGTATCCGAACACAAGGTTCTTGCGAACTTTTGGCACATACAAGACATCCTTCAGCGTTAGAACCTTTCCGGAAGTCATCTTTAGCTTTATGCTTCCTTTCCCTTGAACATCTGCCACTACCGAGGTTGCTGTATAGACCTTTTCTCCTTGAATAGGTTCAAAGGTCGAAAAGTGGCTTCTTTGGCTGCATACATGCCTAGTGGCCCCTGAATCAATATACCATTCCTTCGGATTGGATTCAATCATGTTTACCTCGGACACGATGGCAACGAGGTTCGTGTCCTCTAATTCATTTGCGACAGCCGTCTCCATATTGGCCTCGGTTTGCTTCTTGGGCAGACGACACTCAGCAGATCGATGGCCTTGTTTTCCACAGTTGAAGCACTTCCCTTGGAATTTCTTCTTTGTTACACCACCGGTAGCTCCGAGTTTTCTTTTATTTTTATTTTTTCCTTTGGAGCCTTTTCCATGTTCAATTGGTTCGGATTTTCTGTTGTCTTTTTCAATGCGAAGTCTAACAATCAGATCTTCCAAAGACATCTGCTTTCGTTTGTGTTTAAGATAGTTTTTGAAATCCTTTCAAGCCGGTGGCAACTTCCCGATGATGGCAGCCACTTGAAAAGTTTCGCCTATCGCCATGCCCTCAGCAAGGATTTCGTGAATTATGATTTGTATCTCTTGCACTTGGCTTATGACCATTATGGAATCGACCATTTTATAGTCGAGGAATCGTCCGACCACAAATTTCTTTGAGCCGGCATCCTCTGACTTGTATTTTGGATCGAGTGATTCCCACAATTCTTTTGCAGTCTTATACTCACAGTAGACATTATATAATGAATCATGAACACAATTCAGAATATAATCTCGACATAGAAAATCACAATGGTTCCAAGCCTCAACAACATGTAGAGTTTGAGAATCAGTGTTATCTTCAGGGATTTTCGGAGCTTCCTCCTTTAAGAAACTCGCTAGGTTGAGCGTGGTTAAGTAGAACAACATCTTTTGTTGCCATCGTTTGAAAGTTGCCGCCGCTCCATTGAACTTTTCGGGCTTGTCGACATGGCTGGTCGGGAAAGTTTGAGCAGCAACATTGGTCGTTCGTGGCCCCTGGTCGTTGGCAACATTTGCATCGTCGGTGGAGGATGAAGCCATAGCACAAGTTCGAAGTAGAATACTGTTTTAAGATTGTTACGAAAATAGGATTATAACTTCGAAAGTGCGCAAGGGTTTGGATGAGTCCGAGGATCGTTATTCAACGATTTCCTTAAAACAGTATTGCCCGCGTATCGGTGCAACTGTTTCCAGGATACAACAGACTCGGCGGAGGCGAACTGGAACACTATTTCAGAATGCTTGTGTGTTGGAGGATGTTTCGAATGAATTGGAATGAAGCCTAGCATGCATATTTATAGATGGCTAAGAGTTGTGTTGTTTCAATAAAACGACACAACCATTCGTTTGAATACGCATCTATTCGTTTGAATACGCATCCATCCGTTTGAATTCGCTGCTATTCATTTGAATTCGCACCTTTCTGTTTGAATTAGAAACTTTCTGCCAAAGGTTGCAACTTTCCGTTTGAATACTGCTGCTTCCATTTAAATTCGAAAGAGAAGAAATAAATAAAAATAATAATTAAAGCCCTAAGAAGCAAAACCGGGTTGATCAGGTCCGTGATGCCTCAATGAGAATTTTATTTTCTCTAACTAATGTGGGATTAACTCCCATTCACACATTTAAAAAGCCATTTATTTCCAACATTTCTTACAGACCCGATCAGGGACGGACATATGTTGGGGCCTGAGGGCCTAGGGCCCACCAAAATTTTAATTTTTTTTACCTATTATATATAGCATTAAATTTATATATATATATTTATTTTATTCTTCTATCATTTGAGTTTAAGTCCAAAAATTCTTTTCAAATTTTTTCTATCTTCTATGAATTCTCAATTTTAAAATTTATTTTCCCAATTTTAAAAATTATTGGTTTACTCATTTTTGGTAGTCCATTTTTTTAATAAAGATGAGCCTCTTATTTTATTCAAAAAATAATTATATTTTCCAATCTATTTATAAAACATACACTGTAATAAAAAAATTAAAAATTATACCATAAAAATTAATTTTATTTATTTTAAGCCATGCATCCAAAATATTGTTTATGTAACAATTTGAATTTACAGTTAGTTTCTCTCTCTAGGGTTTTCTTTCTAGGGTTTTGCTCTCCACTTCTTCTGCCTCCATGGCTACCCCTCTTTCTCCGGTGGCTCATGTCCCACCAGACGAACTCAGTCCGCCGTTCACCTTCACCGGCGGTAAGAAACCTTCATTTCGAGACATGGTGCTCGACGAAAAGGCCTACATCTCTACTTCGGTTGTGGAGAAAGCAGACGTGGACGAATTCGTGCATCTCGACTTCATTGGTGGCGATCGCCTCAAACCAAGGATCACCCTTGATCCTAAAATCCAAGAAAAGCTCCACAAGCCATGGGAGGATGCTCTTATCATCTCAGTTTTGGGAAAAAGGGTGGGCTACATAGCACTCAAGGATAGAATCACGCGGGTCTGGAAACTGCAAGGTTCCTTTGACATGATTGATCTCGATAGAGGCTTCTTCCTCGTGAAGTTTGCCAGGACGGTTGATCGGAGCAAAGTCCTTAATGATGGGCCTTGGATGATATTCGATAGCTACCTTACGATCACTCCTTGGAAGCCAAACTTTGCTCCCACAGAGAACACCCCATGCAAAACCATTGTGTGGGCTAGACTACCGGGGATCTACATAGAGTTGTATGAGGAAAATCTACTGCATAAAATGGCTAGAGCGCTGGGAACTCCGGTGAAGGTCGACGACATGACCAAAAAGGTCCATCGTGGAAAATTTGCCCGGGTTTGTGTGGAAATCGACCTCCGTCAACCGGTTGTTACAAGTATACTCATCGGAGATACATGGCATAAGGTCCAATATGAAGGGCTCCACCTTTTGTGCTCCTTATGTCAAAGGTATGGACATGGTACCCAAGCTTGTCCGAACAGCTTGAAACCGGCGCTGGAAAATGACTCCGGCGGGCTACCTGACTCCGGCGGGCCACCTGCCCCTCCTGGGAAAGCGCAGACAGTGGCATTGCACAAAAATGGTCATAAGGACAAAAGGGAGGTTGACATCCCAGTAAATGACAAATCTGTGGTAGTAGCACAGACAAGTGCAGAGAGTCTGGGAAAGAAAAGAGTTGACTCCTTCAATAACACCGAAGGAGCAAGTGCTACAGAGGGGAGCATGAATTATGAAAATGAGGTTTGTCCCAATAAGGAAAATCCTGAGCTAGAGGGATCACGTGAGGAACATTCTGGCAGCAAAGAAAACGTGAAGGAAGTTCCCACTCAACCAACAAGTGGTGAATGGATCAAGGTGGGCAAGAAGAAGAAAAATGGGCCTTCCAGGAATAATGGGAAAGCAGGGGAACTCAGCCTGGCTAAAACAGCCCAACAAGGAACCTCTAAGGATAAGCGGCCCAAAATCACCCCTAATGGTCCAAGGGCTTTGCGCCCGATCACCAATACTTTGGGACCAAGGGGGAGGCCCAATCTGAAAGGAAAGCTGGCCCATCAGGGGAGCAAAGGAGCTGCGGGTAAAACCCCTCCTCCATTCGATGGTAATTTTACTCTAGCTAAAAGAGCAAGACCGGACGACTCGCCTGAGGAGGAAACACAGGTGGAAAAACCGGGCACGTCGGGGGTCGGAAATGATTCAGACCACCAGGAAGAGAGGAGTGATCCACTGGAAAGAGACTCCCCCATGGCAGAAGCTGGACTCGGGGCGGCTGCTCCGTCGAACGACCAGGACAATCCTTGATCCTGATGGTGCTTGTTCCTTTCTCCCTTTCCCTTTTATTATGTTTATGGATTTTAAAGAATTTAAACTTATCTCTTGGAATATTGGTGGGATTATTGGAGCTTCGTCCCGGAGGTCATTTGTTGATGTTTTACAGCTTCACAGACCGGATCTGATTTTCATCTTTGAACCTCAATCTGTGTTTGCGAGATCCCATACCTTTCTCTTGCAAGCAGGGTATATGGCTTTGTGTATTCAGGAGGCCATTGGCAAATCTGGTGGCATCTGGATTCTTGCCCGCATAGGGATTAATTTCCACAGGGAGATTGTTGATGAAAGGGACAGGTTAATTACTCTTAAATTAACCCGAGGAGATAGCCTCTGGTATGTTTCTGCGATCTATGGCTCTCCTAGAGCCCACGAGAGGCGTCGCAACTGGGATGACCTCAAGTATTTGGGGGGACTGGTGGATGGTGCTTGGGCAGTAGTAGGAGACTGGAATCAGATTCTTCAATCTTCGGAGGTGCGTGGGGGCATTTACAACTCTGTTAGAGCAGATGAATTGAGGGATGCCCTCCAAATATGTGATCTTGACACGATCAACACTCAAGGGGGGATTTTCACTTGGAGTAGACCCAATGGTGTCAACCAGAGGATATTTAAACGACTTGATCGTGGAGTTATTAATGGGGCTTGGATGGACCTCTTTCCGCAAGGATTTTCCCAAGTCCTTGCCAATGGGGGCTCGGATCATTGCCCGCTTCTCTTACACTGTGGGAAGACTGAAAGAGTCCATACTACCAGACCTTTCCGCTGGGAAGCGGCTTGGATGCTAGACAGCAACTATGACTCTGTAGTGGAAGCCGCGTGGGCTGAGGGCTCCTCGGCCAGCTCTATTTGCCACTACTTAGATAAGGTTCGTAAAGGATCGATGGAATTCAACAAAACCTATGGGGGGAATTACAAATGGAGAAAACTTAAAATCCTTAAAAGGCTCGAGGGCATAGCCAAAGCCTAAGAACGGGTGGATTCCATTCGCCTCCATCTTCTGGAGTTAGACCTTCGGGCTGAGTATGAGGCGGTGCTCAAACAAGAGGAAACTTACTGGCACCAAAGGGCGCGGGAACGATGGGTGAGGTGTGGAGATAGGAACACTTCTTATTTCCATGCCCGTGTCAGAACTAGGAGACACAAGGAGCGCATCCACGGGTTGTATACACAGGACGGTACGTGGTGTGACAATGAGATTGAACTCAGCAACCATGTCCAATCCTACTTCAAGCATTTGTTTTCTGAAACAAGGCACTCGGATCAGGCGAGCTTCCATCTCCTCCCGCCTCTGCCTTTGATCAGCCAGGCCCATCACCAAAAATTGCAGCAGGCTCCCACTTTCCAAGAGGTAGAAAATGTTGTTACAAGTATTGATGGTTATTCGGCCCCGGGCCCTGACGGATTCCCAGGCTCCTTCTATAAGAATTACTGGAATAAGATCGGCCCAGCGATATTTGATTTTGTCCACAAATCCTTTGTTGAGGGCAGGATGCCACCTGAAGTTCTCAAAGCGTATATCTGTCTCATCCCCAAGACTCCCAGCCCCTCCAGTGTTAGCCAATTCAGGCCGATCACCTTATGCAACATGATCTATAAAATACTTACTAAAGTCTTAGTGGACCGTCTTCGCCCTATTCTTCAAGAGAATATATCCCTGCAGCAAACGGCTTTCCTCCCTCAAAGAGGTCCAGTTGATAATGCTCTTGCCCTCCAAGAATTGATCAACAACATGTCAGGATCCCGGCCTAAAGTCAAGGCCATCATTTTGAAAATTGATATCTCTAAGGCCTATGACAACGTCATATGGGAGTTCCTTGAAACGTGCCTCGGTGAATTGGGCCTCCCTGACTCCGTCACCCATCTTATTATGCACTGTGTCAAGGGCCCGTCATTTTCTATCCTTTGGAACGGCCGTCCCCTTCATCCATTTACGCCTGGGAAGGGACTGCGTCAGGGGGATCCTATATCCCCATACTTGTTCTTGCTTGTGATGGAGAAACTCTCCGTTCTTATCAACTCCCTGGTGCAGCAAGAGAGGTGGCAACTGATCAAAATCCCGAATTCCGAAGTTGGTGTCTCCCATTTGATATACGCAGACGACCTCATTTTATGCTCCAACTTTGAGAGGAACAACATCTGTAAGATCCAGGAAGCACTGAATATGTTTGCCAATGCTTCAGGTCTTTATGCTAATCCCCAGAAATCTTCCATCCTTGTGTCTAACAATATCTCTGATGCGGACAGACAGTGGATCACAGATACTTTGAATTTCCCGGTTGTGGATAAGTTTGATAAATACTTGGGTTTCCCTCTCTTACAAGGGCGCATGAGATGCAGGGATTTTGACTTCCTCATTGACAGGATTGATACTCGATTACAGGGCTGGGCATGCAAGCTTTTGAATAAGGCGGGAAGACTCACCTTGTGCAGATCAGTCCTTGCTTCCATCCCTACCTACATAATGCAGCTGCATTGGCTCCCAGAAGCGACTTGCAATGCCATTGACAAACGCATTTGCTCCTTTTTGTGGAAGGGCTCAAGTGGCAAAGGCCTCCACCTTGTCAGTTGGGATACGATCGCTAGGCCAAGGAGAATAGGTGGTTTAGGCCTAAGGAAAGCCCGTCACATGAACATTGCCTTGCTAGGCAAATTACTTTGGAACTTCATGCATTCGCCAAATAAGACTTGGGTTCATCTCCTGGAAGGCGGCATGACTGGAAATAATTTCCCCATGATTCCCAATCAAAATAGCCGGTCTAACATCCTTAGAATGATGAAAAGAATTATCCCCCATCTTCAGGCTGGGTTTTCCCTTCGCATTGGATGTGGTAATGCATCCCTTTGGTTTACTGAATGGTGGAATGGCAAACAACTTGGATCTCTCATCCCCTATGTTGCTACTCAGGACCTTGATCTCAGGGTTAAAGACGTGATCACTGACGAGAAATGGGATTGGTCTAGGCTCTATTCTAGCATCCCTGTTGACATCTTGCTTCAGATAAATTCCTCTCCCCCGTTCCCTTTACATGCATCCCTTCCGGATTTGTGGGTGTGGAAGGGCCACCCCTCGGGCAAATACACCGCTAAGTCTGCTTACAAGTTTTTGACTTCTCATTTCGATTCTGTGCATAACTGGGGATGGATATGGAAGGCGAACATCCCAGAAAAGGTCGGATTTCTTCTCTGGCTTCTAAGCCATGATTCCCTTCCTGTTAATTCTACCCGTTATCAACGTCATGTGGCCCCATGCCCTCTATGTGTCCTTTGCGGTAATATGGAGGAGACCTGGAGCCATTCCCTCTTTTATTGTGACTGGGCTAATCTAGTTTGGTCCCTGCTGCAAATCCAAGTCCCTCATGATTGCACCAGTATTCCCAAAATGGAGATCAATTTGTTCTTGCAGAGTATGTATACAGCCTATGGAACCCTTTTTGTGGCAGCCCTATGGAGCGTTTGGGTGGAACGCAATGCTAGGGTGTTCAACGGGAAGCAGAAATCTAATTGGGTTCTGATTAAAGATATCTACCGGCTTGCGGGGGATATGCAGTCTGCAGGGAAGCCGAAAAGAGAGACCCCTCATACAGTGCGCTGGGTTCAGTGGAATCACCTGGGGTGTAGTAGCACTATCCTTCATGTCGACGGGAGCTCTTTTGGGAACCCGGGACGTGCGGGATTTGGCTTTGTGATCCGGGATTGCGATGGTCATTGGAAAGGTGGCGGATGCGGTTTCATTGGCTACACTACAAACCTCCATGCCGAATTGACTGCCCTGGCTAAAGGTTTGGAGTATGTGGCCAAGATGGGAATTAAAAGGATCTCTTGTTACACTGATTCCCTAATGGTGATTGAACAATTGTCTGCCTGGAACCTCTTCCATCCCTTGGCTGCCCTGCTGAAGAAAACGAAAGACTTGCAGCAGTCCTTTGAGATGTGTCACCTTCACCATGTTCTCCGTGAAGGGAACCAAGTCGCGGACAAGCTGGCCAAGCATGGTGCCTCATCCGAAGAGTTTTTCACCACTTGGGCCTTCCCCCTGATTTTGTTATGGGGGCTCTTGCGGCGGATTCTTCCGGCGTGTGTTTCCCCCGGCTTTGATTTCCGTTTGTGTTTCTTTTGTAGTTTTATTTGTTTTTGTACGCTTTCCCCTTTTTTTCTGGCTTCGGCTCCCCCAAAAAAAAATATTGTTTATGTGTTCAAAATGAACATCACTATATATAACACCTACATAGTTCTTTACAAATTAATATTTTTTTAAAAATAAACTAAATTAAAAATTTTCGTAGATAAGATCGGCGTTGCACTGCATAATAGAAGTACTAAAAGAAAAAAATAGGGAATATGAAAAATGCTAAAAAAATTAGGACTTAAAAATAAAAAATCCTGCACTATTAGCAGGTCATGCGACTAGGACCCGATAATAATGCAATACTATATGTTCTAATCAACCGGAAAGGCGTTAATCAACAGCGATGTTCACAAAATTCTCGCCAACATGGATCAATAATTTTTGTGTTAATCCCAAAATATGTGGAGATTAAGAAGATAAAGGTCAACGTAAACTCGTTTTTAAACCTCACTAATTATCCGTAAACTGGTTAAGTCCCTTGACTTCCAACGGAAGGTTGGAGGTTCGATTTCTCTTTCTCGGTCATTGAGTGGCTCCTCAAAACCTACTCAAGTCGAGGGCCAGGCCAGACTTTTTTTATGAATAGGCTAAGCTTAGGTCGTTTTAAGAGCCTATTTAGATAAATGGACTCAGGCCAGGGTTTATAAATAGCCTATTGGCTATTAGGCCTACTAAGCCGGGCTATTTATTATTGTTATTAATATGTTTATATTTACTGCATAGGAATATGTTGTATTATTATTATTTTATGTAGAAGTAATTATTAATTTAATATTATATAGATTTTTAAATTATTTATAATTCTTTTCCCCGTATATAAATAGTTGTGGATGAAGACTTGTCCAAATGCACCTATTTATGTCTTCCAACATTGTGATTACGTCGGAGCATATATAAAAAAATTTAACTTAATTTTGAAATAGGGATAATTGGACTTCTAAAATGCTTAAAAGCTGGCCTATTTAAATATATAGGCCAGATTAGGCCTATAGGATAGGCCTATCGAAGGTAATAGACCAGGCTCGGACCTTAAAAAAATGACGTAGGCCTAGGCCTAGCCTATTTCCACCTCTAATGATGCATAATTGCAAAATTATGCATATATATAGTATGGAAGAATATAATTATGTGAAGAAATAGTAAAATTTTGTGATGTGTTTAAAGTGACATCACAAAACCATACATTGTCATCGCCGTTATAAACATCACAAAATCCACACAAGACATCACTTTCTCACATCTACCATCACAAAAAATATATATCTCAATACATTCTGCAGGTGCATAATCTTTACCCTAACCACTCTCCCTCAATTTATTAATTTTAAGCTTTCAAATTCGATAAGGAGGGGCCTATACACTAAAAAAAATAATCACAACCACAACCATTGTTCCTTATTAAAGTATGGAGAAAGCTTTAATTCAATATAAGTTAGCCAAAAACTATTAGATTATAAGCTGCATTTGGGGAAAAACATAGCGTTTAGCATTTAGCTTAAAACTGTTATAGTATTAAAAATAGATTAAAATCTTATATACAGTAAACATTATTTTCATTAACCGTTAAATTTTAACTTCAAAACTCTTATCTCTGAACGCTCTTATCTTCATCTTTAACTTTTCAAACTCCAAATTCTAACTTTGAACTCTATCACCAAAATTTATTACTCAAAAACTATTTCAATTTAAAATTATTTTTACCACTAATTTCAAACTCTAAACTTTAATTATTTCCCAAACATAGCCTAAATAATTTGGGCTTCCTAATTTTGAAAGAACAAAATAATTAACTAAGGGAGGGCCATACTATATCTAACATCTACTATTATAAACTTTTTAGCAAAATTTATGGAGGGGCCCGAGCCATTCATATGGTGAGTGTAGTATCGCCCCTGGAAGGCAATGGTTTCATTGGTCTAAGAGCGTGTTTGGTAGAGAGAATTTGCGGCATAAAAATGGAATTGATTAAGATCATTCGAATAAAGATTCGAGAACTTGGAATTGGGATTGAAAATTTGGATAATTGAGTTGGAACAATAGTTTTCCAATTACGTTACGTTAGCTCCCAAACATCCACAAAAACTCTTCCGAACCCGAAACTTCCGAGCATATTAGGCAAATTATCCTAAATGATTGTATGGGTTTATTATATTCGCAACAGTTTCTTATATAATTTCGTCATTTGCCCTCTAGTAATTATGATTTTTTTTTTTAAAATATCAAAATTATGTTACGAGGACTTAGCATAGTGATAAAGTACTATAACATCCAATTTTATGGTTGTTGGTTGACTCCCCACTCAACTCATATCTTTATTTGTGTGGCTTACACTCTAAAAAATAATTTTTGTGGTAAAGTACTATAGCATAGTGGTAAAGCACTCATTTGGTTTCATTCGTCAATATTTTAAAAATATAATAAAATTATTTTTTCCTTAAAGCTTAATGTTTCTATTTTCTCTTACTCTTTCGATTTATAATATATATATATATATATATATACTAATATAAGTATTTTCTGAAATTAATGCATTTGGACATTTTTTTTGTTTGTTTTTTCACAAATTCTAAAAAAATAATTTAGGACGTACGCGTACAGAAGTAATTTTTTTTTTTTTTGTAACAAGAGACGTTACAAGAACGTCGGCAAAGGAAAAACTAAAAAAGCTACAGAAGAAAGATTAAGGAAGGAAAACAGGAAAACTAATCCCGAAGGAACCAGACGCCAATCATATCTGCAGTGAGGAGGGGCAGCACCTCATTCGAGGGGTAAGCCCAAGTCGTAAAGAAGTCAACCGAGCGCGCACCATGCTTAGCCAAGGAGTCTGCCACGGCATTTCCTTCACGCAAAATGTGATACCAATGAAAATCCGGATGCTGATCAAGAAGATCTAAGATGTGCAAAACTAGATGCCGGAGCCAGTGACCTTCAGAGGTACCTTTCTGAAGTAATCGGAGCGCTTCCAATGAATCTGAGAAGCAGAAAGCTTTCTCAATACCTAACGCAACAAGGCGTTTAATACCATTTAAGATACCATGCAATTCTGCCACAAATATTGGTAGTCGAGCCCACCGATCCAGAAAACCCTCAATCCAACTACCATCTGCTTCGTGAATGACTCCCCCAAACCCCGCCGCTCCCGGGTTACCAAGCGAACTTCCGTCTACATGCAAAAAAGTACCATGGCAACTAAAAGGATTCCAACAGACTAACCTTGGGGCAACCACCTTAATCTTTCTAGCAAAAGCTCGGTGAAACATCTCACCAATGTGTTGGGCGTCTCTAATAGCGTGAGTAACATTAATCTCCACATTCCTGAAGCACCTCGCATTACGATGCTTCCAAATGCTCCAAAGCATAGCCCAATGATAACTTGTCCATTTATGACATATACGCATGAGAGCAGGGTCAGCAGCTTCACTTGCATCAGGCCATAGTGCTGTAGTGGCGATTCCAAGATGGCTCCAGCACTCCATTGTCCATGAACATTGAAAAAACAAGTGTCGAATAGTTTCCGGCTCATTAGAACAGATGACGCACATGTCCGACTGGGCTTTACCGCGGGAATATCGGATCGCATTAGTTGGTAACGACTCATGAGTCATCAACCAAACTAAAAATTTAATCTTCTCTGGCGCATGAATCTTCCAAGACCAAGTTCGGTGCACATTGACAGCAACTCCTTTTTTTGTCAGTATCCAATCATATCCTGAGCTAACATAACAGAATAATAACCATCAAGAGATCCCCATGTCCAAGAGTCAGCAACAGCCGGATGTAGCACAAGGGGACCATGCTGAATAATATCCTCTTTTACCTGGGTAGGCAACGGATTATACAGTGCATTCCAATTCCAATTGCCATTAATATAAACATCCTTCACTTTGGCGCATTGTTCGGCCTTTACCCTTTTAGCCTGGAGTATTGGATAGAGAATCTATGAGATTTTTTTGGAGTTTGAAAGTCTGGGTGTATTCAATTTAGATTTTAAAAAATCTTTAAAAATCTAGAGGTATTCAATACAGATTTTAAAAAGTCTTTAAAAATCTAGATGTATTCAATACAAATTTAAAAAGTTTTTAAAAATTTTGAGGTATTCAACAGTACATGGATTTTAATTCTTCATAGACTTTAATGGATTCTTTTAAAAATTATAACTATGCAACATCTCTTCAAATTTCTACGGATTTTGTCAAGTCAGTCAAACTCTATATAGAGTCTGCACAAAATAAACCAACTCTACGTGGAGTCCATAGACTTTCTAAATCAACCAATTTTGGGGATGTTTGGGAGTCAGCAGATTTGTTAGCGGATAGCAGATTTGGAGAAAGAACTGTGAGACAATATGTTGTTTCAATCCGCTATATATGTTTGTGAATATGCTGCCATCCAAACATGATCTTTGTAAAATCTATAAAAATTTGAAACGAATACACCCTAAGACCAACTCCAACGCATCTGTAAAAATAACGTTGGACGTGTGATTTGCCGGAGCGGTGGCTCCAATGGTGCCGAGAGAATGCCGTCTGCTAATGCTAGTTTTTGTGTCCTCAAAAGTTCGTCGTTTTTTTTTTTTATTGCGGGAACTGTACATCTCATGGCATCCTTTTTTTTTAAAAAAAAAATCATTTTTTGTTATAGAAATAACTATCTTTATTTATGTATGTGTATAATAAAATGGTATATGGCTTATTAGCTTGTGTTTATAGTGGAAGTATTGTAATGGAAATTGGAATTAAATGATGAAATGTAAAGAAATAAAAGTAGTGTGTAATTTCAATGGTGTGTTTTTTCTCTTCATAACACACCTATATTTATAGAAGTGAGAAATGAAGACTAATCATTCACAAGACCTAACTATTTACTAACTTCAAGAATAAGGCATAAACATGCCAAGATATTCACAATATTCTCAACACTCCCCCTTGAATATCTTCAATACAAAGAATATGCCTCGTTAAAACCTTACTAGGAAAAAACCCAGTGGGAAAAATCCAAGTGAATGAAAAAGAGTACAGTATTCTTGTATCAGATGCTCCCCCTGATTTGGACATCATTTTAAACCTCGAAGCCGCCGCATTCCAATTTTCTTCACGAGCTTCTCGAAATGTTGCAGTCGGCAATGCCTTGGTAAATAGATCCGCTAAATTATTTTCTGATCGAATTTGTTGCACATCGACTTCACCATTCTTTTGAAGATCATGAGTGTAGAAGAATTTTGGTGAAATATGCTTCGTTCTATCTCCTTTGATATAACCCCCTTTCAACTGGGCTACACAAGCCGAATTATCTTCAAATAAAATTGTTGGGGGCATTTGTGGTTCAATGATTAAACCACAACTCTTCAATATATGTTGAGTCATTGACCTCAACCAAACACATTCTCGACTTGCTTCATGGATTGCTAATATTTCGGCATGATTAAAAGAAGTAGCAGTTAGAGTCTGCTTCATTGACCTCCAAGAGATAGCAGTTCCACCACACGTGAAGATATAGCCTGTTTGAGATTTGGCTTTGTGTGGGTCTGATAAATAACCAGCATCGGCATAGCCAATTAACTCATGTTGAGAGTCTTTTGGGTAAAATAACCCAAGATCAATTTTCCTTGGAGATAGCGAAAAACATGCTTTATGACTTTCCAATGTCGTTGAGTAGGGCAAGAGCTGAATCTTGCGAGTAGATTGACTGCAAACGCGATATCAGGTCGCGTGCTGTTTGCAAGATACATTAACGCACCAATTGCGCTTAAATATGGGATTTCTGGGCCAAGTTGCTCTTCATTATCTTCTTTTGGCCTAAATGGATCCTTTGCAGGATCAAGTGCCCGAACGACCATTGGATTATTTAGCGGATGAGCATAATCCATTCGAAATTGCTTTAATACCTTTTGGGTATAAGCTGATTGATGAACAAATATGCCCTTTTCCAAATGCTCAATTTGTAGGCCAAGGCAAATTTTGTTTTCCCGAAATCTTTGATTTCGAACTCCTTTTTCAGATATTCGACCGCCTTTTTCAACTCTTCAGGAGTTCCAATTAGATTTAAATCGTCAACATAGACTGCGACGATCACAAATTCTGACCCAGTTTTCTTTATAAATACACAAGGGCTGATCGGGTCATTTGTATAGCATTCCTTTATCAAACTTTCACTGAGGCGGTTGTACCAGATTCGGCCAGATTGCTTGAGCCCATACAACGATTTTTGCAGTTTGATGGAATAAGTTTCTCTGGATTTTGAGTTGTAAGACTCAGGTAATTTAAACCCTTCAGGTATTTTCATATAAATATCATTTTCCAATGAGCCATATAAATATGCAGTAACAACATCCATCAGCCTCATTTCGAGATTTTCTCGTACTGCTAGACTCATTAGATACCTGAATGTTATTCCATCCATAACTGGGGAATATGTTTCCTCAAAATCAATTCCCGATCGTTGTGAAAAACCTCGGGCTACAAGCCTTGCCTTATATTTGGCAATTTCATTATTTTCATTTCTTTTTCTCACAAACACCCATCTGTAGCCAACAGGCTTCACATTTTTTTGGTGTTTGGACAATAGAGCTGAATACTTTTCGTTTATTCAGTGAATCTAGTTCAGACTGAATCGCATCTTTCCATTTTGGCCAATCATTTCTTTTCCGACATTCTTCAACTGATCTTGGTTCAGGATCCTCGTTATTTTCCATTACATCGAGTGCAACGTTGTATGCAAAGGCATTATCAACGTTTGTTTCTTTTCGGTTCCAATATTTCCCAGTATTGATATAATTGAAAGAAGTTTCAATAACTTCATTTTCTTCTGGGTGAATATTTTCAGGTTCAACCTTTTCGGGGGTTGAATCAATTTCTCCTTCGGGAGTATCATCTGTCACCCATATGGATAATTTTCTTCTTTCGTGGATTTTTATCCTTGGAACCCAAAGGCCTACCACGCTTCAGGCGTGCAGTAGGTTCATTTGCACTTGGAATTTGCCCTTCTGGGACATTTATATTGGCTGGTGCATTTGCTGCATCATTTATATATGATTTTGTGATTTTAGCAGCATCATTAAAAGCATCGGGTAATTGATTTGCAATTCCCTGCAAATGCATAATTCTTTGAACTTCAAGTTCGCATTGCCTTGTACGAGGATCAAGGAAATCAAATGGACTTTGCCAAGATATTTCCTTTTTCAGTTGATCATTTCCTCCCCCTAATGTCGGGAATTGAGTTTCATCAAAATGACAGTCTGCAAATCTTGCAGTAAATAAATCACCCGTTTTTGGCTCAAGATTTTTAATAATCGAGGGTGATTCATACCCGACATATATGCCCAACCTTCTTTGAGGTCCAATTTTTGTGCGTTGTGGTGGCGCAATTGGTACATAAATCGCACACCCAAAAATTCGCAAGTGGGATATATTGGGCTCCTTTCCAAACACAATTTGTGTGGGGGAGTAGCTATGATAGCTTGTCGGCCTTATTTTCACAAGTGCGGCTGCATGCAATATAGCATGTCCCCAAGCAGAAACAGGGAGTCTTGATTTCATTAACAAGGGCTTTGCAATTAATTGCAATCGCTTAATAAATGATTCTGCCAGACCATTTTGCGTGTGCACATGAGGCACAGGATGTTCAACAGTAATTCCAATCGACATGCAGAAATCATCAAATGCATGTGATGTATATTCTCCAGCATTATCAAGGCGTATTTTCTTTATCGGATGATCTGGAAACTGTGCTCGCAATTTTATAATTTGTGCAAGTAATCTTGCGAATGCCAAATTGCGAGTTGATAATAAACAAACGTGTGACCAGCGTGATGACGCATCAATTAATACCATAAAGTACTTGAAAGGTCCACACGGTGGATCAATAGGTCCACATATATCGCCTTGAATTCTTTCTAGGAATGTAGGGGATTCAATCCCACTTTTACTGGAGATGGTCTGGTTATCAATTTCCCTTGTGAACAGGCTGCACAATTGTACTCATTTGGGTTCAATATCATTTGCCTTTTTAATGTATGGCCATTTGAATTTTCAATAATTCGCCTCAGCATTATACTGCCAGGATGCCCAAGTCTATCGTGCCAGGTAATAAATTCACTAGTAGCTTTCAAGCCTACTAGGTTATGTATTTCTGCGGCACATATTTTTGTATAGTATAAGCCAGAGGAGTAACATGGCAATTTTTCATTCACAAATTTTTTGCCATTTTCAATTCGAGTTATCAAAAGATACTCGTGATCTGCCTCTTTTGAAGTTTCAATGTGATATCCATTTTTTCGAATATCATTGAAGCTCAGTAAATTTCTTCGAGCTTTGCGTGAGAACAAGGCATTTTCAATTGCCATTTTTGTCCCTTCAAGGAGAAATATAACAGCTCTACCGGAGCCTTCAATGCATTTTGCATTACCGCTTATAGTTTTCACTGCGGTATTTTCCAATTTTAAATTGGAGAAATAGCTTTTGCTTTTCAAAATGCTATGCGTTGTTGCACTGTCAATGAGGCAGATATCATCTCCGACTTTTGAATTTCCAGCATCCATTTCTTTACAAGAATATAAGAATGCTATTAAACATCAGCAATATAAATATTATTAATGCAAAAGCATATTTATATTATACATGGATAATAAAAGGGAAGTACAAGATATCATTATTTATATTAAACATGAATTATAAAAGATAAGTACAAAATATATATAGCTATATAATATATTATTTGGTAACAGTATCTGGCTCAACAAAATCATCAGCTTCCAGGTGGGTGATATTATCATTTAATATATCATCATAAGTATCATCGTGGGCATTATGGTGTGCTTCAACACCTGATCTTTCTTTTCGTTTCGAGGCCTGATACAGTTCAGCTAAGTGTTTAGCTGTGTGACATGTTTGAGCCATATGGCCTTTAATTCCACAACGATCACAAATTTCATCATTTTGTTTATGCTTTCTTGCATAATTTCTTTGTTGTGGTTTGTAAGGCCTTCTGGTATCATATCTGCGATTTTGCTCAAATCGAGGCTTATTTCGATAATTATTTTGACGAGATGATTCACATCTGCCTCGATTGTGATACCGATTTTGGCCACGATCATCATTTTGATTTTTAAAATGCCCACGATCACGCACATATTTCGATGATTGAGCCGCGTTCACCTCAGGGAACGGTTTTGCACCTGCGGGCCTAGATTCATGATTTCTCAACAACAATAGGCTGTTTTGTTCAGCCAATAATAAGCAGGTGATAAGATCAGAATATCTCTGAAAACCTTTTTGACGGTATGTCTCACTCAATACTGAGTTTTTAGCATGAAACGTAGAATACGTTTTTTCAAGCATTTCTGCTTCAGATATCTTTTGCCCACATAATTGCAATTGGGCCGTAATTTTGAACACAACGGAATTATATTCCCGGACTGTTTTGAAGTCCTGAAGTCTCAGGTTTGTCCAGTCATCAAGGGCTTTTGGAAGCACCGTCTTTTTAAGATTATCATATCTTTCTTTCAGCTTTTCCCACAATGCCAGTGGGGATTCCACAGTTACATACTCCATTTTAAGTGCCTCTTCGATATGATGGCACAAGAAAATAATGGCTTTTGCCTGATTTTGATGGCTGGGATTTTTGCCTTCAGCAATAGTATCTTCCAGACCCATTGAAGTAAGATGCATTTTTACATCTCGGGCCCAAGACATATAATTGCTTCCTTCAACGGTTAAGGGAGCAAATTCCTGCTTTGCAAGATTAGCCATAATCTTATTGAAAGTTTAGAAATAAGAGATTATACCTCAAATGATAATCTGGACAGAGTCTCTCCGTGCTGATAACGTGTTATAGAAATAACTATCTTTATTTATGTATGTGTATAATAAAATGGTATATGGCTTATTAGCTTGTGTTTATAGTGGAAGTATTGTAATGAAAATTGGAATTAAATGATGAAATGTAAAGAAATAAAAGTAGTGTGTAATTTCAATGGTGTGTTTTTTCTCTTCATAACACACCTATATTTATAGAAGTGAGAAATGAAGACTAATCATTCACAAGACCTAACTATTTACTAACTTCAAGAATAAGACATAAACATGCCAAGATATTCACAATATTCTCAACATTTTTGTTTTTGTTTTTCTATTTGCTTTTTGCTGAAGATGAACTTTTTCTCTTTTCATTCTTTTTTTTTGTTTTAAGTTCACAATACTTTTTTTAAATTATTTTTTGTAGATTTTTCTGCCTTTTTTCTTTTATTTTATTTTTAAATGTATAATTTTAATATGTATTAAAATGAATTGATAAATAAAATATTATATGAATTATAAAAAATTAAAATAAATATATACTGTAGAGGAAAATAGAGTTAGTGTCATTGTAACTAAAATACTTCCTCCGTCTCATTATTTTTGTTACGGACTCATCCTGCACGTATGTCGATACATATTTTTAACGGTTTGTAGCTTAAATTGTGTACAACAAAAAGTTATAAAAAGTTGATTGTCTAAAAGTACAAAATTAGACGAATCTAATAAGATCTCACTTGACTATATTTTGTCTTACATAGCTATGATAAAAATTTGAATCGAAGTTAAATAGTGAATAGTGTTCCGTAACAATAATAGTGAGACGGAGGTAGTATAGTTTTGGGTTGAGAATCTGTGGGAAATTTTTTGTGTGGTAGTTGAAAACTTGAAATCTCCGTCACATCATCACCAACAACAGGCGTCGAGAGAAACACCTAAAACAGAGCGGCGGAAGTCATTTTGGATTTGCATACGGACTTGCTGTTGCTCGTCGGCGGTCTACTCTTAACCGAAGCATAGCACAACGTGTCGTCATCTGCCTTTCAATTCCATACAACACAAGGATTTTTCCTTTGTACGCTAATTCTCTGCAAAACTTCCAAGTCCTTGCAATTTTTGCGCTTCGAATCGTTTTTTTTATCATGGTGGATTTCCTCTCTCTCTTTTTTTTTTGGGGAATTATTTTTTTCTTCATAAATTGGCGCATAATTTTAACTTTTGATTTTTGATTTTAGGCTAGCGGCGGCGGGGAATCAGGGAAGCTGAAGCTCTATTCCTACTGGAGGAGCTCTTGCTCTTGCCGTGTCCGGATTGCTCTCAACCTGAAAGGTTTGGTTTCTGTCATTCATAGTTTTATGTTTCTTAAGTTATTTTATTATTTATTCATTTATTTTTGAAGATTCTCTTAGTTATTCATGTTCCCGGAGATTTTGATATTGGATTTTTTTGAAATTATCAGGTCTGGACTACGAGTACATAGCGGTTAACTTGCTCAAGGGAGAGCAAAAATCTCCTGGTTTGGCTTTCCCTGATTCCATTCTATTTGCACTGTGGATTTGTTCGTCATGATTGGATATTGATTGTAACATTTTGGCATGTTGAAAAGTGTAGAGTTTTTGAAGCTCAATCCTCTTGGATGTGTACCGGTACTCATTGACGGTGACACTGTTGTTGCAGACTCTTTCGCAATCTTATTGGCAAGTTTCTTGACTTGTAAACTGTATTGTTCATATACACTCGTTGTTCAACTGTTTTTATTCATGAATTGGCAATGTACAGTATTTAGAAGAGAAGTATCCCCTTCAACCATTGTTGCCACAGGATCTTGGGAAAAAGGCCCTGAACTACCAGGTCAGGAAGATTGACTCTTATTTGTACTGTTTATCTATTTTTTGCTTGCTTGTGATTTTGAATTGTATTGAGGGTTCTGTCAAGGCATTTCGCCTCATTGGAAGTATCCATGCAATACTTTTGAGATGCAGGAAATTGAAATTTAGGAGATGTATATCTAGTTTAGGACATGTGGTTTGTGGCTTAGTGCTGCTGGCTGCTTAGTCATGAAAATTTTTAGCCAAGCTTATTTCAATTTTCATCCATACTAAAGTTTGTTGAAATTTCTGGGAAAGTTCATCACCTCCCCAAAGTTATTTGCATTCTATGTGTCTTAAGTCAATGAACTAGCAGAAGAAAAATATTGGAAAATGGACAGGAGGTGGAGGTGGAGGTGGAGGTGGTAATAAGCTGCTTACACTGACTGTTCAAGAGTATTGCTCATGTTTGTGACCAATAATTAGTAATGTTGCATGAGCATCTGATATCTCAAAGTGCACATGCCAGCACATAAATTTCTTATATAATGGAGTTTCGGGATCAGATATGGATTTTGGTGATCCAAGTAGCCATATTTAAATTGCATGACAACATGCTTGTACTTGACAAGCAATTTCTTGAGCACGAGCTATAGTGACCCCATAAGCTTGAGGTCAAGCTCAGTGGTGTGCTGTGTGCTCTGTGTGTCTTTATTATTATTATTATTATTATTATTATTATTATTATTCTTATTATTATTATTTATGTATTTGATATGGGGACCTCTTCTACATTTAAAAGAACTTATCATCAATATACATTCAACACCTCTTTTGTAATCATGTGAAGTGTACTATGTTACAATGATCTTAAAACTTTAACAGAAGGAGGAATTGACTTAGAGTATCTTGAACTCGAGTGAGACATTTTTTATCATCAAGTCTGGCACATGCTACTTACTCATTCTTTGTCCTTGGTATTAGCATATAAGACCATAGCCATGCATCAAACAATACTGATCTCTTTTACTATCAACAATGCCTTACTTGCTTAATAAAGTAAGCTATGTACCCAGTCTGTTTAACAAATTATTTGTGTACTCCAACTTGTTTTTGTCTATTCTTGGTTCTAACCACCAGTTTGTTTTCCTCAATATAGGCATCAAGCATTGTTTCTTCAAACATACAGACTTTCCAGAATTTGCCTGTCATTGTGAGTCTATCATCACCAGTTAAATGGGGATGATCAAATTTACTTTGAAAAGTAAGGGGGAGATAATTTATTGTTTTTAAAATGTCAGGGATATATCAAGGACAAACTTGGCTCTGAGGAGATGCTTGCTTGGGTTCAACATCATATAAAAAATGGATTCGCTGGTAAGCTTTGATCAGAAACTCTTTTCTGATACAAGAATTGAGAGCAATGGTCTTTTTGTCTAGTTTGAGTATTGAAAACCCTGTAAATCACTTGATTAAATTATGAACTATTCAGATTAAGGGCTTCAATTATATGAAATTTAAGCTTCTTCCATTAAATCACATATTTTTATTAAAAGAAAATAAATAAAAATTGCAGCTCTGGAGATGCTATTGGCAAATCATGCTGGGACGTATGCCACAGGAGATGAAGTTTTCCTGGTGTGTTACTTCTCTCGCTGCATCATACTTTAGCTAGTCAAATTTACATACCCATTCACCCATCGAAAAAGAGATTTCACATTTGTTAAGTTGCGGGTGGCAAGTTTATCCAATTCTCTGAATGATAAATATATACTTTTCAAACCGAAATGGCAACTTGAAGTTAAAGTTACTAGCCATGATACTAATACTCCCCGAAGAACATACACAAATAAACAAAAATGGGATCTGTTCTTAGGATATTAATATTGGTACAGTATTATATTTAGAACTTAATCTCTTGAATGGGATAGTGTCGTCAAACCTTTGAATATGATATACTACTTCATGTTAGATGTGGTGGACGGTGGCAATGGATAATGTTTGCTTGTTATTTTGTTGGTGGAATTTGGCAGGCTGATTTATTTTTGGCGCCTCAGATTGATGGTGCAGTCAGAAGATTTAATTTCGACATGGTAGGAATTTTAATGAATCTAGATCCCTTTCAAGCTATGTTTCTTCCCCAATAAATGTTACAGGATTCAAGTACTAAGAAAAATGAAGGCAATATTTTTAGCAGTTGATTTGGTTATATTTACGCTTTTGTGTTACTACAGAATGAATTCCCGCTGCTTTCAAAGATCAACGAGTCTTACAAAGTACATCCTGCTTTTCAATCTGCCATGCCTGGGAAGCAGCCCGACACCCCACCTGAAGCAAGGGACTGACTGTGATGTAACGATGCTCCAAGCTCTCCAGGTGACTAATAGTTCACGAGGCACCTAACTTGTTGAGTAAAATCTTATTTGTAATGTCTTTTGCTTATGTGCCATTCTGATCTGCATATTCTTATGGTTTTCGTAATGCAGCAGCAATCGGATGTGAAAAGCAGTGAGAGATTATATAAACATAACGTACCATGTATTCATTGAGGGATAAATGATGTAAAGATGAGTTGACGAATGAAAACTTGTTTAGTTTGCTAGTAGGTTGCATCATGACGAATGAAAACTTGTTTAGTTTGCTTGTTTATCAATAAAGCAATATTTGCTGCAGTGTTGCCTTTATATACAGTAGCACTTGAGAATTTAGCATCAATACAATTTCAACAATTTAGCATTCATATTCATGATCCCATTTATCCTCTCTACATGGATTGGCCATTTGTTATGTCTGCACCACATATGGTTTTCCATGGCCATGTAGGTCCTTGTCCACTGGGCATCAATGTAAATTTGCTGACTAGGAGGCGGCTTGGGTTGGATTTTAACAAAAATCGTTGGGGTATTTAACCTTATGTGGTTGAATTTTAATTATACAGACCGTTCATGATGATGATTTTTAATTATGTTTGGGACAAACATTGATTGGATCGACCGTAGGTTTAACGAAATTTGCTGGTAGCCATCTGAATTAGTTCAATTGGAACAAGCAATCAAAGTTACACGGGGATGAAATGGGACCAAACTCCAAGTTAACCAGATACCACTCAGAGAGCAGTCTAATGGACAAAAACGAAATTAAACAGATTAATAATTCAGTAATAGTGTCCACTGTCAATACAATCTCCATTATCTAATAGATACATACATACAGCAGACAGACAATTCAGGGCAACGTACCTACTTGGACCTGATCAACTACACACCAATACATAAGATTATCAATCATGTCTCTAATATGCCCATACACCCATTGCCGGCATCTTCAAGCGACAACTTCATCTTTTTACTTCCCTGTTTATTTCTTTTGGGTTTCATATTGGCCGCAGTTATGAGTCTATAATTAGAACGGGGCATTTCACTTAGATTACCAAACCACTCCTCATAGAAGTTCCACACTTCACACCTGGTTAAAAACAAAACCCCCAAAACGAGAACCTTAACACAGCGTTCAAATGCAGACGAGAGCAAACTGTAACGATGGGCATTTCTAGTCACTCACCAGTATGCAAGGAACTGATACGGTGCATATTTTCCATAAATGTTTTCAACATCTCCTTGCACTGACCGAATTGTTGAGGTTATAGCATGAACCTGCATCACCACATTCATATGCATACACACAATTATCTTCTTTGATGTCTTCATTAATTCAGATTTCCATGTTCCCACATACTACTACTACTACTACTACTACTACTACATGGGTTCAGTTACATGCATCCCATATTGACATTGTGTTTAGCCCTCTATTTGTTAAGTATCAAAGATCTCTTTTCATAGCTCTGTTCCAGTTCTTACTAAATGTTTCCATTCCTATTGTATAAAGAACTTCTGAAAACTCCTTTCCAAAGAAGGCAATGCAATAGATAGAGTGAAAAATGGTTGAATAAGAAACTGACCTGCTTGAGATGCCTGATAGTTTCTGAATCTGTTGGAATAACATGGTAGAAGCCGATGCACATAAGCACATTTGCACACGTGAAAGGTCCAAACCCCTCTATTCCCCTCAACTTTTCAAACATCTCATCATAGTTGGATATGCTTAGCGCATCACATGCATCTTCAAAATCATCCAATTGAATCTTGCCTTGTATAATTCCTCGGGCAAGGTTTATTACACGTCCTGCTCTGTAGCCAAGGCCGCAACGGCTAGCTAACACTTTTTCATCCAGGCTGGATAATTCTTGTGGGCTTGGGAAACTCCCAATTGTAGTGCTTGCATGGCCTGATGCCACATTTAAAGGCCGATCATCCTCCACCACTTCCAAAGTCTGCAGATCAGCATTCGAAGCTTCCAATGTAAAATTCAGATCCAATTTCCTGGTTTCTTGAGAGGACTCTAGTGTTTCACCACTCTTAGCTGACAGTTCAGTCTCTTCCACCGATGAAACCTCTGCAGTAAAATTTATTGAACGTTTATGTCCTCTAGATTTTCTTTTGGATTCTTTCCTTACAGGTGTTTTTGGAGCAATATTCTTCGATTTAGCTGTCTGCCAAGTGGAAATTGTTCCAATTTCGGTGATCATGCTGGATTTAGCACTGGACAACTCTAACTGAAGCTCGCAGAGAGCCTGTGCCATGCTCAATGTCCTCGACCACCTAAGAAATGAACAGAACATCATATATAAAAGCCCTGTTGATCTTACAAAAATTCACAAGTCACAACTGAAAAAAGAACGTGTCACAACTCACAACAAACAGAATCTCAAATATCTGGATCAGTTACTAGACAACATAATTGTGACAAAAACCATGTCAACACCTCGGATACCTTACTACAAAACTTTTGCATGCAAGGAAATCAAGGAGGCAGGTTCACTCACTGGCAATTACAAAGGAGAATGCACTTAACCATGTCTTCAAACAATGTTGGTGAACGAAAAACTCTGCCGAATCCCCTGCATTTCGCTTCTTCATGAATGTCGTGGAACTCCTTAACCTTCTTACTCTCTTCCTCAGATAATCTCAGCATCCTTCTCACTTGACTCTACAAATTCAAAAAATGATGATGAATGCACAGGAAGAAGCTTGAAACTAAAGAGGAATCAGCCAAGCGCTCAAGCACGCGCACACAGCCAAATCTAATTGTGCTCATCGTTCAAAAGATTATAGCTATGCAAACCGTGAATTTTTTTTTTTTTTTTTTTTAAAAAAAATCGAAATCACGAAAAATCAATAGAAATAGTGAAAATACAAGGAATTGAACTAGAAAGGAGTAGGAACAACGGTTACCAGTAAGGATTGGTGCTGCGGAGGGAGCAGAGAGCGCGTGCCGAAAACACGAATGTGCAGCACTTGATCGGAGTGTATAGGGTGAGAAATGTGAACCATGAAAGAAGGTGAGGCTTCGTCAGCGTTGAGAGAGAGACGAAGGGGGCGTCTTAGGGTTTTGGAACGCCAGTCCCAATGGTTTGGCGCCATCATGAATAAGCCATGGCTACACACCGCTTTCTCCAGATTGAAATTAGGCGCGGCGTCTCCCAGCTGAAGCTCCACCATTATGCTGCCGCGGTCGGCGGCGGCTGTCATCTCTTCAACGTTCATTTCCCGGCGGTGAAATCGGAAACGCCGACACACGAAACCGTGCCAACTGCCACCAACGCATACATTTTCTTCACGGAGAACAAAAAACTTTAAATTTGTTGGGTTGTTGGATGATAATTCTTATTGGGCCAATAATCCACTAATGTTCGTTTGGTTGGGCTAAAACTTTTGATTGGCCCATATATAGGTATTGCCCACGCATTCTGCCCCCACTGATTTATTTATTTAGAATAAATTAACGAAAAAAAATCTGTCTCATTACAAAAGTCATAAATTAAATTTTCTTTTGTTTTTTTAAAGGAGAAAACGTAGTAAATAGTACTCCCTCCGTCCCAGGCAAGACGTCCTGTTTGACTTTTTGACACTGTTCATTGTTCAACTTTGACTCAATATTATTTTAAGTATATATTTGAAAAAAATAGTCGAGTTCGGTCTTGTTAGATTCGTCTAACCGTATAGTTTTAGAATATATATTTTACAAAAAATTCATTTGTATATATTTTGAGATATTAACAATTAAAAATATGCATTGGATTGTGTGCAGAAGTTAAACAGGACATCTTAGATGGGACAGAGGGAGTAATTAAAAGCAAAAAATGAATTTTTTTGAAAATCTTTCGAATTAAAATATTTTCAAATTAAAAGCTTAACATTTTTAACAGTTAAATTACATTCTGATGTGAAAAAATAAAATAAATCTCAAAGCGGGGGAGTTGAATGTATATACTTCTTCGTAGGTATGTAGTTATGTACTGGATTACGTACCAACCACTTTTGCGACTCTTAAGTCTTCTTATTGGTCAAATGGACCAGCAAAAGTACATGTGAATGATTTTATATCTGCTCAGACATCACTGTTAGTTTGTAGCTCCAAACCATTACATGCTACACATTTCAGATTTAGATAAAATAAACATTTACTTTAAAAAAAAAAAAAAAAAAAAACGGAAGAGGAAAAAGAGTAGGCATTTTTTTTTTTTGGATGAGCCGAAGTCTGATAACAAAAAAGAGTAGGCATTTTTTTTTTTTTTAGCTAAACAGCCAATGAAGGCTAGGAAAAAAAGGAAAAAGACAAAATCAAAATAAAAACAAGATATCAGCGAGCTCTCGGGAACCATGTTCCGGAGGCATCCGCAGAGAGCAAAGGCTTAACAGCATCCGGAGGAAACGCCCACGTGGTGAAGAAATGTTCCGTGTCCGCTCCTATCTTCGCAAGACAATCCGCAACAGCATTCCCTTCCCGAAGAATATGCCTGAAGTGACATACTTGAAACTGGGAACGAAGCTCAACAATCGCAGCCAAGTATGGGGCTAAACTGTGGGAAGACTTCCAAGAGCTATGAAGAAGCAGTAACAAGTGTAGAGAATCAAAATAGCAACATAGTTCCACAATGCCCTTATTCTTAGCAAGTTGAAGTCCACGTAGAAGGCCGGCAATTTCAGCATGTAGTACTGTGACGTCACCTAGGAATCCTGAGCATCCAGCAATCCAGCTTCCATCCTGAGAACGCAAAACAGCCCCAAAACCCCCCCGACGTTGACTGCCACCGACAGACCCGTCTGAGTGAAGCCAGGTTCCAGTCCAATCTCCCATATTCCAGCTAACAAAACGAGCCGGTGAAGGCGTCATCCGAGGCTTGTAATGAAGCCGCTGAAGAGAGTCCGAGAGATGTGTAATTCCACGAATGAGGCCCTGTCGAGAGGTTGCACGTTCTCTGAAGACCCTAGAGTTTCGCTCTCTCCACATATGCCATATCCCGGCTAAGAAGAGTTCCCCATATCTATCAATCATACCACGAAGCCAAAGCCTAATTTGAGCCGATGGCAAAGTGTCCAGATCCTGAGGGATATCAATTCCTATAGATTGCCAAACAAATGCCGCCCATCGACAAAGGAAAAGACAATGACGCCAGTCTTCGATCTCTTCGCCACAAATCTGACATAATGGAGAGGTAGCCAGATGTCTATGATAACGAAGTGAATTACATGGAAGGGCATCCGAAGCAATTAGCCATAGAAAGAAACATATTTTCTCAGGCCATCTCAATTGCCATAACCATAGCCAGTCTTTACCATTATCCAAATTTCCCAACAGGAAGAGATATCCCTCCCTTGCTGTGTAACGACCATCAACAGAAGCTTTCCACCTCCAACCATCCTCAGCAGAATGATGTAAGCATGGTGGTGGCCTTTCAATGATTTCCTGGCAGATGGCATGGGGAATTTGAGTAGCTACAACAGTGAGATCCCAGCCATGATCTATCACTATATCCTTAACCTTTAGATCAATATCACATGTTTCAACAAAAGAAACTCTCGGCCCCAATTGGCAATCCATTAACCATGGCGAGAACCATAGCGAACAATCTCCACTTCCTAGCGTAAATGTGTAGCCAGGCAGGAGCTGTTTCGCAGCCTTTCGAAGACTCATCCATGTGAAAGAACCCGATGGCCGTGCAGTAAGGAAGTTGACAACATTAGTGCAATAGATAGCTCTGAGCTCCGAACTCCATCTCTTAGATCTGCCGAGAAAAAATTCATACACGATTTTTCCAAGCAGAGCAATATTAGCATGCCTTGCCTTACGGAATCCCAACCCACCATAGCGTTTAGGAGTAGCAATGCGATCCCAACCAACTAGATGTAACCCTTTACCCTGATTATCCTTCCAAACAAAGTCCCTAACCTTCTTATCAATTTGACGACAGGTAGATTCTGGGAGCCAGCCAATTTGCATTGGATATGAAGGAATTGAAGCCAAAACATGTCGTGCCAGGGTAGCACGAGCTGGCTTGTTTAAAAGCCTCATAGCCCATGTAGAAAGTTTTGCATCCAGCCGTTCCAAAAGGTAGTCATAGGATTGCCGGCCCACTCGCCCTTTATGAATGGGAAATCCCAAGTAGGTATCAATATGATCAGTAAATGAAATAGGCAGTGTGGAAGTGAGCCAATCCCTTTCAGTAGCAGTGACTGGGGATGATGCAAAGGCCTTAGATTTTGCTGGATTAATACGTAGCCCAGACCAAGCAGCAAATTTTTGAAGCGTCGAACTAAGGATATTAATACTACCCTCATCCGCCATAGTAAACAGTATTAAATCATCCGCAAATATTAGGTGTGATAGGCCATGTCCACTAGTAGCCAAATGAATCGGCCTCCACAGATTTAGCTCCACAGCTCGGTTTATGGTTACAGAAAGACGTTCCATTACCACATTAAAAAGATACGGTGATAGGGGATCCCCTTGTCTTAGACCACATGTAGGCTTAAAACCCTCCAAAGGAATGCCATTCCAAAGTATCGAAAATTCAGGAGTAGTAACACAACACATGATAATTCTCTTAAGAAAGTCAGGCAATTCCATTTGATAAAGGCATTCTTCCAGGAAAGGCCATCTAATATTGTCGAATGCCTTTTCCAGGTCAATTTTGATAACAATTGCTCGCATGCGGGCCTTAGGGCGAGATAAAGCATAAACGACTTCTTGCAAGAGAATTGCATTGTCAACCGTACCTCTTCCCGGAAGAAAAGCTGCCTGGAGTGGTGATATATATTTATTCAAGGTCGGCCTCATACGATTCACAATCACTTTGGAGATTAATTTATAAGCCATATTACAAAGAGTGATAGGCCTAAATTGCTTCACGGAGTTGGGCACAGTAACCTTAGGAACCAAGCAGATATGCGCACAAGCAAGAACCTGATCAAAACTGCCAAAATTAAATGCCTGTTGGACCATTTGAATTACTTCTGTACCAACCTCATCCCAATGACGCTTATAGAAGGCTGCCGGAAAACCATCCGGTCCTGGAGCCGCCAGTGGTCGTGACTGAGCAAGAGCTAATTCAACCTCATTGGCGGACACAGGATCAGAGTCAAGCTCCTCGCCCATTTGGCCCAAAGAAGGCAGTGGCGGCAAAGGGCCCTCATCCACTGGCTCCCCACGATCAGAAAACAAATTCATAAAATAATTTCGAACTGATGTCTGGAGTGTTGCGGGATCAGTACACCAGCTCCCATCCTCAATTAGAAGACCATGAATCTGGTTTCGGTGATGGTGAAACTTTGCTTGGGCTTGAAAATAACGGGTGTTGCGATCTCCTAACCGTATCCAATCATCCCTGGAGCGCTGACACCAAAATAATTCTTCCTGAGCGAGGAGGCCCTGGTACTCATCTTGTAGCTTACGTTCTAAGAGTAACAGCTTGATAGAATCAACTGTAGACAAGGTACGTTCCAAGCCGGCTAATCTTCGCATAATCTTCTTTTTCCTATTGCGCAACTTATTTATTTCAGTCGGACATTGCTGAGACGATAATTCTTTAAGCCGCCGTAATTTATCCGATAGAGGGGACGGAGCAGCAGACCATGCCTCATGGACTAGATTGGAGTAGAAATCCATATTGCTCCACATAGCTTCCCATCTGAATGGTTTAGAGGTACCTGAGAGTACAGAATCACCACAGCTCATAAGCAATGGAGTATGATCTGAACATAATCGTGGGAGGGTATGAATGCGACTACTTGGAAAAAGGTGTAACCAATCCAAATTAGCCATTCCGCGGTCCAGACGTTTCCTAATAAATTCTAGGGAATTAACTGGCCTGGTCCAGGTGAAACTCGCGCCCTCAGTGTGCACTGGAAATAGTCCACAATCTGAAATGCATGATCGAAATTCATCCGCCCGAGATTGAAGAAACACTCCACTATGAACCTCAGAAGGGGCAAGGACCTCGTTCCAATCGCCCATAATAAACCAGGGGCCAGAAATACGAGACTGAAGAAGCCTGAGAGACTCCCAATTATACCTCCGATGATTGAAATTGGGGTAGGCATAGATTGCAGTACAATACCAAGTGCAATTTACATCACAAAGTTTTAAAGTAATATGCCTATCGGAGTCGTCAAATACTTCAATGCCCAAACTACTTCCAGATCGGACCAGAGCCCATAATCCTCCCGCGCGACCAGTGGCCTCTTGGATTAGGATGGGGGAGTAGCCACGTCCAAAGAAGAAGTTACGGAGCTTATCATACAAGCCTTGCGGCTCAAACAAAAACAGTACTGATGGCCTCTGTAACCTCAAACAATCAGCAAGGGATCGACGAGCTGAAGGTTTTAAAGCTCCTCTTACATTCCAAGTCATCACAGTGAACTCTTTAAATCCTGACATAATAATAATATTGAGCAGACACCCCGTCGGAATGAGTCCCTAGGAAGAGACACCATCCTCGCAAGCCATTGCCTCAGTAGCAACCCGATCGGAGTCCAACCCCGTTAATATGTTTGGGTCGTGCGGCTTGACTGAAGGTGGCATCCCACCCTTCTCTAACATTACTCTTTGTTTTTCTATATCCGGCGACGGAGGTCGCGGCAGTATGGCCAAAAGTTTTCCTCGATCCCTATCGCGTGGTTCAGTTCGCACCCTCTTGTGGCCATGCACTAAGGCTTTTCCTTTGTCCTGAATAATGCGAGAAGACGCAACTCTGAATTTGAGGTCCGCGGGGGAGAGAGCGAGAGCGCCTTCAACACTGGTAGAATCCTTCATACTGTTGGACTGAGGTCCTTGATTAAAAGGGCCAACATCTTGATTCTTGACCTTGATGTCATTAGGCTTCTTTCTAGGTCTCCTCCGTTTGACGATCATCCATTCCCCTAGGCCCATTGACGACGGGGCCATCTGAGATAGATCGTGCAAGTCAGGGCAGGCTCTAGCATCCTGATTCACTAAACCAGGCTCATTCACTTTGATATCCTGTGGAACTGCCAACCCATCCAACCGTTGTCCCTCCTTCTGCTGGGAAGGATTATCATCTGACGGAGGTGCCGGCGCTGTGGGCGGGGAAGTTGTGGCCACCTTACATTGGTTCTGAAGATGACCAAAACAACCACAGAGCAAACACACCTTATGCAAACCTTCATACGCAACATGGATTATCGTCCCCTGAACGTCTACCATGCCGAGAAGGGGTTCATCAAGATTTATCTCCACGCAAGCACGAGCATACCGGCCTCTAGTCACAGCCAGGGTGTTCATATCAAACTTAATAGGTACTCCAATGGCTGAAGATATAACCCGAAGCCCTGGTTCATTGTAGAAGGCAGGATTAAGATCCGGGAAACGAATCCAAGTGTGGATTGTATTAACCTTAGAAGTAGCGGGGTTAAATTCTCTTGACCATCTTGTCACCGACAACACATGATCAAACAACATCCATGGACCGTTGGTTAGAACCTTATCACGATCTGATTGTAACTCAAACTTAGCCATGAAGCATCCATGTCCAATATCTAACAAATCAAAGTTATTATCCAATTTCCATGCCCGAGAGAGTCTTTCCTTCATTGCCATAAAACCGACAGAAATTCCTAGGGGCTTAACAATCAGCGTTTCTGCCCATGGTGCATAGAATTCATCCAATACTGTAGCATTAAAACGGACCTTGGGACAACGACGATTCGCGCCTGTACGATCTATAGTTGTCAAATTCTCCTTTAATAAGTCTTTCACCGGAGGACTAGGGGACCTGGTTTGGTTACCCAGGACTGTATCCTTGAAAGAGATCGGCGGCGCCCCGTTACCATTAGCATCAGTAGAAAAGGGGGGGAAATCTGGATGACGCTGGGAAGACTCCTTGGCCATAGAATTGAAATTCATACTCCGAATGAGTGGGCTGCCTTCATCCTTGCAGGGGAGAGTTGATGTCGCTGAAGAGAAGCTGTGGTCAGGCGGTTCCGGTGAAGGCGGCGACGGGGAACGAGGATACGCAGGGGAAGGGTCGGCAGGGGTCGAGAGGATTCTTTTAAGTCGGTCTGTCATTCTTTTTTACTTTTTCCAAAAGAGTAGGCATTTAGTTACAAAAGAAAGAAAGAAAAAAAACATAAATTTGATGGCTTATATTTGGGACTAGTTATGATGCGACCGAGTGATGCCGCAGCACATCAAGGCTTGAATCACAACCGTCCAACGGTTCAAAATTAAAAAGGATAAAATTGTCCAAAAAATTTATAACGATCAAGTCGCTGAAAATACACATAGGTTATCGCTGAAAAATATTGTGGAATGTCGTTGAAATACACACAGCCCGTCGCTGAAATAAACATAGTCCTTCGCTGAAATACAAACAGCTAGTCGCTAAAACATATTGAACCAAAGAATTGGAGTTTCAACTTTTATAAAGTCGCTGAAAATGAACAATATCAAGTCGCTGGAAAATACTATAGCATGTAAATGAAATATACTATGATTCGTCGTTGAAATAACTATGGTACGTCGCTGAAATACACAGAAGCCTCGCTGAAAAATTACGCATGTCGCTGAAATATAAAAATCGGTGAAATATATATAAGTTGTCACTGAAATGTACTAAAGTACATTTTGGAGTAATGGCAAATTACTTTTTTATCCTTCCAGTTCATCTCAACCGTTGATTTAAAAAGTTAATCAACAGTGGTGAAAGGCCGCAGTACACCAAGACACATCTTCAAGTCGCACCCTAACTTCACCCCTTATATTTACTTAATGGTTTTGAGTAAATCTATAAAATAAATACAAACAGGTTACAAAGCCCCAAAACTACTACAGTAGTAATTATAAAACCTGCAAAACTGATAAATGTGTTATTTAAAATAAAAATAAACATAAGCACAGATAATTAATCATATATATTTTCTCTAAAACATTTTCCTCATTATTGTTCTAGATTACAATATTTATCATTTCCAACATATTGATACGTTATTGTTATTTTCTAATATGCACTATGAAAAATTTAATAAATTATTTTTTTATCATAAAATTATTAAATATATATGCTCTTTTTCATTAATGGCTTATGTTATATATATATATATATATATATATATATATATATATATATATATTCAAACACTCTAATTGTCAACAAAAGAAACTTTAAGAGGTCCATCATCTACATATAATTAAATATAACTAAATAATGAATAGCAGTTATACTACATATGATCGAGTTGCACATATTTTACAAGTTAATTCAAATATCCTTAATGGAAATGCAGGTTAGAGTGCAGTAAGTTGCACCTGCAACCTTAATGTTAGTTTATGTTTTTGTGATGTCACTACTTAGTGTGATGTGCGGGGCCATAATGCATTGATTTAGTTTTAAAAAATTTCAGTTCCCTTTTGTAAATGATTTTCTGCAAGACATCTCAAAGCTCATGTTCACCATCGCATGAAATGTCGTGCACATCACAATAACAATATTTACCATCACGCCTTCAATGGTTATTAGTTTGTGACTTGAAAGTATCACAAAACTCCTAAACCCATCATGACTGCACTTACAATCTAATGAACAGTCTGCATCTAACTATATTGGATATATATATATATATATATATACTTCCTTTGTTTTCATGAATCTGCAACATTTACCTCCAATGAATGTTTTTAACAATGAATAATTTACATTATGTACAAGTAAAAATTATAAAAATTTGATATTATAAACCTACAAGAGGAGACGATTCTAAAACCAAACGTTTCACTTTCACGGAAACGGAGGTAGTATATGATGCTTAGCCGCCTAGCTAGCTAGGATTGTTAATTAAGACGAATGTAATACAATGAAAACCAGTTTCAGAAATACCGTCGAATTTTTAACTAAGAAATTAAATTTTAAAAAGAAAAATTCATACGAAGTTAAGTTGTCAAAGAATTGGACCACCAAAATGATGTATGGGGGGACAAAAAACAAAACAAAAAGAAAAGAAATCTTGAAGTGGAAGGAAAGGAATTGTGTGGGGTTCAAAAATGTAACACATACTGTAATACAGATACAGTACAGTCAAAGGTGAGAGGAAATGAGTCAACTTTTGCAATAAATGAGTGCATGCATATGATATAATACTACTCCCTCCGTCCATGATTTGTTTGATTTTTTGGCACTTGTTCAGTTCTGACTTAATTTTATTGTATGTATATATTTGGAAAAAAAATAGTCAAGATAGATTTTGTTAGAATTGTATGATCATGTAGTTTTAGAATATATAATTTACATAATTTTTTTATTTTACATATTTTGAGATATTAACGATTGAAAAAGTGTATTGGATTGTATGCAAAAATCAAATAAGAGAAGTTAAATGGGATGAGTATTAAGTATGAGGAGGTTTAATTTGTAGAATGATTGATGAATGAATGAATGAATGAACACAGTGTTTGAGTGAGTACAGTGTACTGTTCGGATTAGGACATTATCATTATTATTAATGAATTTTAATATTCAGACGACACTAGTTGCAATAATACCCACAACGGTGCCTTGCTTTGTCTTTGTCCCACCATTCAACTTGAATTCATTTTATCTGTTTTTCTATTAATTTAAATTTTAAATGAATGGTTGTGTTTTCATTTTGTCACTCCTCCCTCTTTTTTCTGCTTATTAGCTTTTTTCTGTCTTACGTAGCTAATACTAAGTTTTATTATGTGAGTCAATAGTGAAATGATATTTAATTAGGAATTGATTTGGAAAACAACCTGTGAATTGAATTAAACCAATTAAACCCTAAGTCCTAACTAACTCTTAATAAATAATTGAATCAAGATCGATAACTCTTAATAAATAATTGAATTAAGATCGTCGCTACTGTTTGAATATATAATTTCTAGAACAATATAATTCAACCTAGCTAATTTCATATTTAGTTTGTAAGACTAGCTAGGGTTTATAATTAATCATTGATTGGTATTATGCTCTTAATTAATACTCTAGTATTCTCATAAAGTTTAGGAGAAATCCTACCAATGATTATTCGATGTCAGATCTGAACATATATACATTTTGATTAAAGCTAGTAAATGAGAAAAAAATAAATAAAAAAATCCAATATAATACTTCCTCTGTTTTTTAAAGATTGCTACGTACACATCCAGCATGCAGTCCAATGCACATTTTAAACCATTGATAACTCAAATTCAGAACATGTAAAAATTCTAAAAGTTCGATATTTAAAAACTACAAGACGAGACGAATCTAACAAGATCTCACTTTGTTATATTTTAACTTGTATAATCATGGTAAAACTTTAAGACAAAGTATATGAATGAACAGTAGTCATTTGTCGGACGTAGCTAATAAAGAAAAAAAAAAAACCGGAGGAAGTAGTAGGGTATTACTGACTTCCTACTATATCCATATGAGGAGGTGCAGTGGGTGATGACAATAATGTGGTCGGTCTTTACCGGCAAATCCATTTCTGTTGACTGTAACACTATTTTTTTTTTAAAACTCAGACGTGTCAAATTAAATGGCAATATATTTATAATGTACAAAATTAGAGTCCACATAGAATATTTGTTAATACAAAAAATAAGGGTACTTGGAGAAAACTTTTATGACAACACAGCCGCAAGGAAAATTTCAAAGGCATATATAGAGCAACACATTGTGGATTAAATTAGGGGAGAAAAAGCCAAAATCATCCTACAACTTTTGTGTGTTTTTCAAATGGTTCCATAATTATGCAGTTTACTTAATCCATTCAATATATATATTTGCTAATCCTCGTTCAAATGATCCCATCCGAGGTTAATGATCTCCCATGCTGACCTGTCGCAAGGATTAAGGGGTTAATTATGGGACAATTTGAGAAACGAACGAAAGTTGTGGGATTATTAACCCATTAATCCTTTCGATTAACCTCCGATGGGATCATTTGGGCGAGGATTAGCAAACATATTGGATGGATTAAGTGAACTGCATAATTATGAGACCATTTGAGAAACGCACGAAAGTTATGGGATGATTTTGACTTTTTTCCCATTAAATTAGTGTGGATGCATTTAATTATAGTAATAGTTAAAAATTTATAGATTTAAATAAGTATTTGATGATGAGTGGTCGAACCGGTGGTCGCGTACGTCGAACATATATACCCGACGCCGCAGGGTATATATAACGGAAATTGAAACCCTAATAATGTTCGTCGTCCTCATAATTAATAAGCTGCATATATAAATCACTTGACAATTTAATTAAAAGCACCTTAATTAGGAAATCGTTTGGGTGGTGGCGGTCTGTAGGGCTGGCACATTCAAAGTGATGGGTATGTGTGTATGAAATGATGTGTGCGTATAAAAAAGTGATGGATGGAGGTTATGAAGCAAAAACTAATAATAAAAAAACTACCGTATATACATCACTTTATAAGTCTTATACATCACTTTACAAAGGGCTACACATCATTTTTAGCACTGTCTGCACCTGCTGATAATTGTTATGCCATTACAAAAACTGAATTGCCTTAATTATGTGACTTTCATCATGGCAGATATATCTGTTATGTATTACTAGTATTTACTTAATAGATATGGATGGAAAATTGGAAATGAGTACTCTTACTACCCTCAATGACCAACTCATTTTTCCTTCTAATAAGGTTGTATGTTGACAATTTATTATAACCATGATCATGAATGTTGGCCACGTAGTTGCTGGCGTGTCCAACCCTAAACCCTAATTAATACAGTATTCGGATAATTATTTGATGAAACGAAACTATAGTACGTAATTCTTCTTCTTCTTGTTGTATTACGTCAAATTAAGCCTCACCCTTCACATACAGACATGTTATATATTAATATATACATATGAAGTGAACACATTGTTCAATCTCCCCCATCGATTCTCTTTTCATCATCCCATCAATCAAGCAATATTATTATGCTTGTATTTAATCTAGATCTAGTACTCGAGCAGCTTGAGCATTCAATCCAAGTAGATTTTTTTCGCCCGTTGTGCATGGATGTTAAACTTATATAAGTTTATGTTAACCCAAAAATTTATTAGGCCCAATGAATTTAGCCTACTCTATTTTCGAAAGGCCCGGTCCAATTCAAAATCTATCCGGATAGACAATGGTGAGAAGCTGGCGCCATAAGAGAGAAGGGATTGTGGCACATTGAAGACAGACAATCAAGAAGGAGGAGGATCCGGTGTCATCAATGCCTAGGAGTCCTGAGCAGGCGCCATCAATGGAGAGGATGTGGGAGTTACAGAAGCGTTACAGCTTCTCCATCAGGATGGTCTTCCCTATAAATAAAGGGTGGTGGCATCCCAAGCAGGCAGCAAAAAAAAACTCATCCAGAAGGATTCCGCACTTTATTTTATTTTTACTTTCTGCACTTTAAATTCTCTGCAATTTTCTTTACTGTGTTTTCATTCCGCAATTTCATTCCTTTACAGCTTTCGTTAATTTTCTGTAATTTCCTTTCTGCAATTCTTGTAATCCTCTTGATACTCATCAATCAAAAAAGAGGTTTCTCCCTCACAAAATTTCCTGGTTAACAAATTGGCACGCCCAGTGGGACTCGAGTGGAAACCATATCCGCTTAGGAGTGTATGCTACTTAGATCTGGACGAGTAGTAAGGGACTTAACACAAAGATTTGGAGAAATGTCGCTACATGAAGAAACTCCAGTAAGAACACCGTCTGAGAACGTCGATAATACGGCGACTACCTCCCAACCACCGCAGGGGATGATGCAAGTCCCAACCTTTTCGGAACAAATACGACTATCGATGACTGAATCGATGGCTGAATTCATGCCTTTACTTACGAGGCACCTTATGGATGTATTGCGGCCTGCCATGGCCGATCAAACTGATAAAATCTGTGGATCCCTGCGTACTCAGCAGAAAGGGTCCTCAAGTGGCATGGCTATGCCAGCAAACATTACAGGTCCGGGGCTGTATGGCGGCCAAAGGACTTGGGGGACAACACTCAGCCAGCCGCCATTGTTATCTGAATCCACAGGGCTGGCCAGTCTGCCTCCATTTCCATATGCTTCCACTCATGCGGCACCTATGCAGAACTTTGGATATGCGGCATCTCCCATGCCGACCTATGCTGCGTCAAGTTATTTGATGCCATATACTGGATCGAGCTACATAGCGATCCCTGGGGTACCACGCCATGTGACGACGCCTCACACACCATTTGGAGTGGCAGCATCACCACATGCCAATATCTACACACCAGCCGCCAATCCACTATATCGAGTGGCGACTCAAGGTGGCCCAGCCGCCATCCCACAAATTCATATGGCGGCACCTCAGGCCGCCATACCTGCTCAACAGATGGCGGCTCATCCTGCCACCATCCCTACCCACCAGGTGGCGGCTCATACTCCTCAGGCCACGATGCCTCATCAGGACGCAATGCCTCCTCAGGCCGCGGTGCCTCCTCAGGCTGCGATGCCTCCTCAGGCCGCGATGCCTCCTCAAGCCGCGATGCCTCCAACACAGACACCAGTGGTATCACCCGAGGTGTTAGCAGATATGATACAGCAACACTTTGGGATTCAGCTAAGGCCGATGGAACGGTCCACATACAAGAAGCCATACCCTGATTGGGTAGACACCATGCAGCCATATCCCAGGGGCTTCAAAATGCCCGAGTTTACTACATTCTCTGGGGACGACGACAAGTCCACCGTGGAACATGTGGGCAGATTCACTGCCTAATGTGGCGAGACAGCAGCCAATGATTGGCTGAAGCTAAGGTTGTTCAGTTCATCCCTAACTGGACCTGCCTTCGCATGGTTTGCTTCTCTGCGGCCTAACTCCATACTAAAACTGGGCCGAGATTGAGCGGGCGTTCCACGACAGATTCTATACCCCTCTGTCACAAGTTAGTCTTGCAGATCTTACTAGTGCTAAACAGTTTACCGATGAGACGGCAAACACTTTCGTTAACAGATTGCAGCAGCTTAAGGGTCGATGTACTATAGCAGTCCCTGATAGGGAGATAGCCAATATTGCAGTGGCGAATATGTTGCCAAAACTAAAGAAACGTTTAATTGTGCAGGATTCCACTAATCTTGCCCAGCTGGCTAAGAAAGCGGCCCGCTTGGAAAAGTTCCTTGAGGAACAAGATGAGAAGCGTCTACCTACACACGAGACTTCTTTTGAGAAATTGAAACATGATAAAAAGGAAGACGAACTAAGAGTGGTGACCAATGCAATAACCTTGGGTGGTAAAAACCCTGGATAGTAGCCATGGAACGCCATCAACAGCGGCCTTCGAGGCCGAATAGTTGCTAGTTAAGGCTGGTGCCTTGGCATGAGGTGATGGCGCCCGAGGACTAGGGCGGCTGTCGGACCTGGCAGCGCGCGACCGATGGCGGCAGCACGTGCCACGCTGGCGGCTCCGGGCTGGCGGCACTCAACTCCAGGCATGGCGGCTCGACTCCGACTGGCGGCTGGTCCCTCACGTTGGCGGCTCAACTCCGAGGCTGGCGGCCGGCATGCTGGCGGCAGGCTGGATGGCTGGCGGCCGAGGCGACGCTGGCGGCCGGCAGGCTGGATGGCTGGTGGCCAAGGCGAGGCTGGCGGCCGGGCAAGGCTGGCGGCCGGGCAATGCTGGTGGCCGGAGCGCGAGGCTGGCACCACTCAACCGAGGCTGGCGGCCAGCATGCTGGCGGCAGGCTGGATGGCTGGCGGCCAAGGCGAGGCCGGCGGCCGGGCAAGGCCGGCGGCCGGGCAAGGCCGGCGGCCGGGCGATGCTGGCGGCTGGGCGATGCTGGCGGCCGGAGCGCGAGGCTGGCGACACTCAACCGAGGCTGGCGGCGCAAGGTTCATTTGCAGCGCTCCACAATCGATGGCGGCGATCCAAGACTAGGAAGAGCACTCGTGGGCTGGCGACGCTCGACCAGTTGACGGCCCAGGGATGGCGGCTCGGCAGAGATGAGGCTGGCGGTGTCTCACGACAAGGGCGATGGCGGCCCGTGGAGAGTTGGTGGCGGACGAAGACGATGGCGGCCGGGTAGCTCCTCGCGATGGCGGCGTCAAAAAAGTATTGGCGGCCTATTTAAAAAAAATATATAATAATAATAATAATAATAATAATAATAATAATAATAATAATAATAATAATAATAATAATAATAATAATAATAATAATAATAATATGATAAGTAAAATAAAATCACATGCATGGTTTCTCAATTTCGAATGCCGACAGCAGTGTTAACAAAATATATGCGCATTTTCAGTCTCAGTTCCATCGACTAAAAAGCGCAAGGGGGGCATCTGTTAACCCAAAAATTTATTAGGCCCAATGAATTTAGCCCACTCTATTTTCGAAAGGCCCGGTCCAATTTAAAATCTATCCGGATAGACAATGGTGAGAAGCTGGTGCCATAAGAGAGAAGGGATTGTGGCACATTGAAGACAGGCAATCAAGAAGGAGGAGGATCCGGTGTCATCAATGCCTAGGAGTCCTGAGCAGGCGCCATCAATGGAGAGGATGTGGGAGTTACAGAAGCGTTACAGCTTCTCCATCAGGATGGTCTTCCCTATAAATAAAGGGTGGTGGCATCCCAAGCAGGCAGCAAAAAAAACTCATCCAGAAGGATTCCGCACTTTATTTTTATTTTTACTTTCTGCACTTTAAATTCTCTGCAATTTTCTTTACTGTGTTTTCATTCCGCAATTTCATTCCTTTACAGCTTTCGTTAATTTTCTGTAATTTCCTTTCTGCAATTCTTGTAATCCTCTTGATACTCATCAATCAAAAAAGAGGTTTCTCCCTCACAAAATTTCCTGGTTAACAGTTTATAAAATGAGAATATAATTTTTTTTTAATTACATGAGCTTAACAACGAGCATCGCAAAAAATGATTCTTCAACAATCTGTTGTATTAGACTTTGCTAGTTGCTACAACATCGCCTTTTTTGTTTTTCAACTCCCGGCAGTCGGTTGTTTTTCAGCCATGTTGACAACGTCATCACATCGATCTTCTTCACAATTCTATCAAAATTTGGACCTAACAATATCTTTGCATTATTAAGATTCTAAAAGTATCATTTTACTCCCTAATATGTTGTCCATTTTGACTGTTATCTCTAAATTTTTACAAAAATATTATTTATACATTTTTTTTGGCGTATACGGGGTATCTCCAGACCACATTGATCCTAAGACTAATCCCTTGAGAATCTGGCGTATATATTATTATATATTTTTTTGGTGTATACGGGGATCATTTTATATGATTTTGCCATATAAACACATGCACCCGAAGGTACTGCTATATTAATCGTTATGTCAATATTGTAATATAAAACTACTTATGTGGATGTCATTATGTAGAAAATTATTATATGATCAGATTGACATCTATAATAATAACATGCTATGATTTTCAATTATTTATTTCATAATATACTGTAATTGTTCCGTAAATGAATCACTGTTACAATGAATCGTAGATATGCTTTATGGTGTTTTATTCCTATACTTTACAAATGTAACCTTGAGTTTGTATTTTTTTTTAAAATAAAATTTAAGATAAAAATATAAGATTCAATAAAGACAATACAGTTTGCACATGCCAAAAAGTATTATTATATAAATAGATAGATATTTGGCGAATGAGGCATAACTAACCAACTACAACTTATAAAAATATGGGAAGTCATTTCGTAAGGAGGAAAAAAATTCCCAAAATGTATACCTCAATTAAAACAAAATTTTAAAATGAGCACTTAAACTATTTTTTTTTTTGGCAAAAAACATGCCCCAACTTTAAAAATATATCATTATTCAAAGTTCAAAGTTTAAATTAATATTTACTATAATATTAGAAAAAAACAATCAATTTTTCCATTTCCCTTGGAAATATCAATTTAGCACCCATAAACTTTTCAAAGTTTTTATTCTGACATTAATTCTTTTAGAAAAAATATGTTTTACTTCGCATTATATTATATTATATTGTTTAACACCCAGAATCTTTCTTACTGTGAAATAATTTTTTAATAAAATATTCATTTAATAATATTATATATAGCATTGGTTAAATTATACTATATAATTTTTAGTTATATATGTAAGAATATCAAATAGAATATATTTTTAACCATACTATTTAGCTTATTATTTTGATTTATGTTAATATTTTAGATTCAATTTTTAATATAATTGGAATAATATTTATTGAATAATATTATATACAAAATTAAAGAATTTATAATATATAACTTTAATTAAATATTTATTAAATATAAACTATAATAGTATAATGTAATTTATTTACAATTTATATCTTTTTAAGAAACATAGAAAGATTTTATCAAGATATTATTAGATTAATATAGATTTATTTACTAAATATAGATGTTGATTCTCTTTGGATACTAACACGACCTTTATGAGGTGTCAACATGAGAACCGTAGATATATTAATATTAATTTACAGATAAAATCTTAGAAAGGTATATTTTAAAAAGATTTAAAATAAATTAAATTTAATTCAAGATTTATTGTATAGATGACAAGTGGCAGCATTTGATATTTTTGAGAAGATGATGTGGCGTTTATGATGTGTCATGATAATAACCGTTGATATATTTTATGATGTTTTATTATGATTTACAGATGTAACATTAAGTTTGTATTTTTTTTTAATAAGATTTAAGATAAAAAAGATAAGATTCAATAAGAACAATCCAGTTTGCACATGCCAAAAAAAATAATTAGGATTTATTATATCGATAGATTCGTACCAATAAAGACAAGCCAAACCCCCCCAAAGGTGATCCAAGCAAAACCTAATAAAGAAATTTGACTGGAATTTGAATGAACAAAGATTGTGACAAGCGTCTTCTAGCAAATTAAAGAAAATAGATAAACGCAACGCGTTCCACAACAGCTATAAGTATTAATGCAATAAAAATCAAAACGCGGTGGTGTTTGGTAATGCTGTTAAATAAGGTTGGTCCACGTCCACATTCTCTTAATTAGCTTGTACATACAAACTACTACAACCAATCAACCATGCCCTTGTTACATTATTCGCCATTCAATTCAGCTTATTATATACTTCCCGTTCCTAAATAAACGCAACATATCCACATTTCATGCAATCCAATACACATTTTTAATCCGTAATAACTCAAATTCCACATAAGTAAAAATTATGCAAATTTGATATTCTAAATATATGCGATTAGACGAATCCAACAAGATCTCACTTGACTATATTTTATCTTATATAATTGCATTAAAAAGTCGAGTCAAAGCTACTCAATGAACAGTGACAAAAGTCAAAACGCGCAAATAAAAAAGAACGGAGGTAGTAGTATTTATATTCGTTCGTTCATTCATTTTCCGACCTCATAACTACTACTCCAATCCAAAACACAGAGTTATATGTTATCTAGGATTTTGGGATTTATTAGACAATTAATTATCTGTTAGTGTACACCAAAACACCGAATTATATGTTAGTTATCTACACTAGGATTTTGAAATGAAAGCCTGATGATTCCAGCAGTAATGCCTCAGTAATACTTACTAATAACCAATAAAAATTAGTTCAATTACGCTATATCCGTCCCCATTACAAAAAGCACATTTTTATACAGTTTGTAATAAAATTATTACATTTCAAATCAAATAACTCGGTATATAAAATATTATCAAAGCAATTCATACCACCCATCACCATCCAAGAAAATAGTATACATTATTAAACAATTTCAAAGAAAAAAAATTTTCCACCAAGAGGCCATCCTCACCGATGGACCATAACTAACATTTATTTATTTTTTGAGAAATTGGATGGATTTTTTTTTCTTCTTCTTCAAGGACAGGGGACAGGTACAATTTCTTCATTACCGTCAACTTACAAACAAGGATACATGCAATAGAATAGCTGTCTCTTGCCATACACCAACATGCATGGATATATACAACCAGAGGCGGACGCAGGATCTTAGGGTTGGGGAGCGAACTTCTAATATAATTTTTTTTCTCACAACATATAAAATAACAAAAGATAATATTGTATCAAAAATTGATTATAAATATTATATTTTTACATTAGGGGCGACAATTGTAATCTACGAATCGCCATATTTTGAGCTTGGGGGCGAAATTATAGAAAATTGCCTTCTACTATAGCTAAAATTCACAAAGTTATAAAAAAAAATTATAGCAATTTTTGAGCTTTGGGGGGGGGGGGGGGGGGAATTAAAGAAAATTATTTTCTACCATAGCTAAAATACATATACTATATACTACAAAATTAAAGGCAAATTTTGAACTCGGGGGCGCCCAAGCCACCACATACGTCCGCCACTGTATATAACAACAGATGTGGCCGCCGGGGCTCCAACCGTAAACTTTATACGGTATATATATAATAGGTTATACTTTCTCCGTTTTTTAAAGATAACTACGGACCCACCCAACACGCAGTCCAATGCATATTTTAAACCATTAATAACTCAAATTCGGTAGAAGTAAAAATTCTAAAAGTTCGATATTTAAAAACTACGATATGAGACGAATCTAACAAGATCTCACTTGGCTATATTTTAACTTGTATAACTATGATAAAACTTCAAATCAAAGTGTTAAGGTGAATAGTGCCAATTTTACCAATGTAGCTATCTTTTCTAAACGGAGGGAGTATGTGTTTTCGAGTGAACCAAAAAATTTCTTAAACTTCTTCCGAGTAAACCAAAAAGGATTTAGGATTTATAAATCTGTGGCTCCAAAGAATGACCAAAGGAATTACTACATTATTTACTTCATATATATACACGGCATATGCAATATTTTTATACTATACATATAATTTATTCATTATTTAATATGTCATAATATACTATTCATTTCATTAATAAATTTTGTGCATATAATGAATTTTGTGCTCATTGAAAAGGAATTCGCCAAAATGAGAAATTGCCCAAATAATATATGTTGGTTTTGTTAACACTTAATTAATGTTGGTTTTGTTATCACTATAAAAATTTTGTGGGAAGGTGACAAAATGATTTGGTCGCCTTATTCGTCATCTAGCGCATGAGGCGACAAACAAGGCGACAAAATCCATCAGGTGATGAAATTTTGCGCGATGACATTCGTTTTTTTTTCGTCGCTTTCCCGCGAATTTCTTGTAGTGAATGTTGTTGTTTGAACTTTAAATTGTGGCAAATTCCAAAAAATAAAATAAAATTATAAAGTGCTATAATTAACAGTAGCAAGAGTCAAACTATGTAACACTTGAAAAAATAGAGAAAGTTTACAAACAATGGAACTAATTTCCTCAAAATTCTTTCGTTTTTCTCTATTTCTCTCCATCCAAGATGAGCCTAAAAAGTAAAACATCTTTTTTGAAATTATTTAATTTATGATAGTAAAATAGTACTCCATTTAACTAAATGCTTGGATAATGCTCGAACTTGAATTGAGTTGACTTTAGCGATTTATCAGTTATATTGCGTGTCTGAAATCACCCACATATAGTACACTCCATATCGTAACATTTTTGTTCAATATATACAGAATTTTTTAAAAGAAATAGTATAAAATGGCTTGCCTAGACAAATTTAAATAAGGCTAATATATGAATCCGCTTCCAAAATCTAACTATTAGCGGTCCCGAAAGACTATAAATATAGGGAGTAATATTATAAAGCAGTCCTAGAATCAAATTGAAAAGCAGCCCCCTAAGGCCTAATTAATAAGGCCTAAGCTACACATTCAAATAAATACAACTAAAATTCAAATTGGGAAGTAGCCTACACTACACATACATGGAAACATAGAAACAAACAAAAAACGGAAACTAAACGTCATAATAATCATCATAATCATAATAGTACTCCAATATTTATATAGTGTACATAATATTAGTATAAATTTGCTAGGAAGAATTGAAATAGTCAGATTAAGCTTCACATCATTAGATATTTTTAAAGTGACAGTATATATATTGCATGACTTTTAACAATCCAATAATTAATGCACATGCTATGGATGGGCTTGGCTATTGTTTCTTTGTTGGATAAACATTTCTTTAAATCAATACTTTAATTTCTTCTAAATAACTACGTACTACACATTATTTTCTCACCATATTTACTATATTTACACATTATTATCAACTTTTCAAACAAGTAAAAATAATAGAGATGGATTAGTAAAGAAATACTCCATCCGTTCCATTTAACCTGTCTTGTTTGACTTCTGCACACAATACAATTCACATTTTCAACTGTTAATATATCAAAATATGTATAATAAAAAAAATTATGTAAAATACATATTCTAAAACTATATGATGATACGATTTTAACAAGACTCATCTGATTATTTTTTTCCACTACGAAAAAAAAGATTTTTAGTGAGGAAAAAATCGTCATTGGCTTGTCACTAAAAATCAGTGACGGTCTTTTATTGACAAGTCAGTGACGATTTTTAGTGATTGTCACTAAAAACCAGTGACGATCTTTTAGTGACAAGTCAGTGATGATTTTTTCCTCATTAAAATCTTTTTTTCGTAGTGTTCAAATATATCAATGCAATAATATTGAGTCAACGTTAAATAATGAATAGTGTAAAAAAAAATTAAACATGACAAGATTGACGGGACAGAGGGAGTAGTAATTAAGTATAATATGCAAGTGCAATTGATGGAATAGAGGTTTTACAAAGTATCCGTGTGCAAGTGTGCGTGTGATTGAGGGCAAATAAAAGGCAACAAAAATTGACAGCCCGGCCAGTTGCAAATGGAAAATGAAAATAATGGGTGTGCTTCTGCCAACCTCATTTATTTACTAGTGTAGAAATAAAAAAAAGGTATAATTTGTTTTATTTGCATCCCTTCTCTTATGAGGCCCTAATTGATTTAATTTGTTCCGATATTCCTCATTATGTTATGTATGCAACGATGCTTCCAATTTAATTAATTTGCCTTCATAAGTCAATTTTTCACACTCATTTATCCAAAACTGAACCAACAGTATTTTTGTGCACATGAATCCACAATACAAGAATTATATGTATAATTAAATTGTAGTAATAACATTTAATTTAGAGGGTGTTTGGATTAGTGACATAAAATAGATTATTTGATTATTGCGTTTTCAAAACGCAAATAATCAGGTTTGCAGCACATTTTTTTAGCGGTTAAACTGATTATTTGCATTTTGAAAACACAATAAGTAGATAATCTGTTTTCTTACCGCTTATCCAAACACCCTCTTACGGTATATGTGGAGAAACGAGGTGAGCAATATAGTATAATACTTCATTCGTTCCTAAATAAGTGTTACAGACCCACATTTCATGCAATCCAATACATGTTTTTAATCCGTAATAACTCAAATTCCATACAAGTAAAAATTATGAAAATTTGATATTCTAAATCTATGCGATTAGACGAATCCAACAAGATCCCACTTGTCTATATTTTATCTTATATAATTGTATTAAAAAGTTGAGTCAAAGTTACTCAATGATGAGTGACAAAAGTCAAAACGTGCATTTAAAAAGTAACGGAGGTAGTATATAGTATGTGAATGGAAATCTTGTTATAAGTATTGATCAACTAATATATATATATATATATATTATATCCACTTGCTTGACGAGTGGTGACTGATGAGCTGCATTGAGCAGCTGTAAAAGTCAAATTCTAATTCATCAACATTAATTAATAGTACTAATCAATTTATTCTATCATCATCATCTCATTCTCATACTAGTATAACGTAAGGTTATGCGTTTGCCGCCATGCATGATTATATTGTCCTCAACAATTGCTGCTAAGATAATTCATGTACTACTATTTCAGTACCAATATTTGAATTTTTCCAATAATAAATCCAAAAAGGGATGAGAGGTAGTAGAGATGAAAGATGGGGATGGATTGATGAGCAAATCTGACAGAATGATGAGGAGGGAGGTTCGTTTGGTGACAAATTAAACAATCAATCATATAAGTATATCTTCAAACCTGACATTAACCGTCCCCCTATATTATATCCTATCCAAATCTCAATCGTCAATCCCCATCCCTTCTCTCTCTCTCTCTCTCGTCGTCGCTCTTTACTCATTATTACGCCACCCTATAGCTCTTTTAATCAACCAGGTTGTTCAAATCGCGATCTTGGTAGGATTGAAAATGCGTTAGGATCGTGGTAGGATCGTTAGGATCGGTGTAGAATCGCTATACTATTAGATCATAACCTCTATTTTTATTTTTTCCCCTTTTCGGAGCAATACTTATTTTTTCTACCTTTTTGTGGTTTTGATTATGCATTTTTTTTGTTAATTTTGTTTAATGAAGTATATCTTTACAATGTTGAACCCGGAATGGTTGAGTTATATGTCAGTGTTTAACTTCAATTCCATTGTATCATGAATAAGCATGCTATTAACTATCAAATTTTTGTTCAAAATAGATCTAAAATACATATTTTCAATTCTAATTGTTATCAGTTTAGTGAGATACTATAACTAACAAGCATCAATTTTAAAAATTATAAATAACAATTTTATAGGATCTTAGGATCTCGATTCGATCCTACAATCACGATCTTACAAAGATAAAAACGACCTCATATAGGATCTCGATCTTAACAACCTTGCTTTTAATGTTCTCCTAATAGTATTAAACTTTTAATCCATCAGATTTGCATATAAATGAAGTATTTTTTTTTAAATTTATTTTTACATATATTCATTTATGAAAAATGAGAAATTAAACAAGTGGAGTATTTTATTGATGGGGGCGACAACCGCCAAAATGGTCCAGTCCACGGGATTTTTGTGGGGCAAATATAAATGGGCCCCATCTCTACGATGGCCCAATGCTAAACTACTCCATATATTTTTATTTATATAGTAGTACTATAAAAGATACTAATGCAAGTTGATTTTAAAAATTTGAAATTACGTACGTACACATAGGGGTGAAAACGAGACGGATACGGGCGGATAGTACTCATCCCGTATTCTATCCCATATTTTTTTGTCGAATATGGAATCGGATACGAATAGGCCGGATACAAATACGAATTCGAATATTTCGGGAAACGGATACGAGACGGATTCGGATTTTAACTCGGATAATCTTATAATTACTAAAATTAAATTTTTTTATAATTTTGTAAGTGAAATCGGAATATACTACTATGTAAACTAAACCAAATTTTTAAATTTTCCAAAATCATTAGTTATTTCGTTCAAAACATCTAAATAACATCACTACAAGATGTTACATACTACAGTTTTTTATGCAAAGAACCTAATGATGTAGTTGAGTTAATTGATATGATTTGATTTAATAAATTACATATGGCTTTCAAGCTTTTGATTATATTTATACATATAGTATTACTTATTTATTTTATAGTTAATATAATATATTATATTATACATATAAAAATATATAAATTTTCGGATATTCGGATAGAAAATACGGATAATATCGGCACTATATTCGGATTTTGCGGATACGGGCGGATATTTTACAATCCCATATCCTGTCCCGTATCCGCCGGATATAAAAATTCGAATACGGATTCGAATATAATCGAATACGGCGTCGGATCGGGCGGATATTATTCGCTCCACCTTCACCCCTACGTACACACACCTATTTATGCTTCCTTCGTTCTTAATATCTAACACTTTCTTGATATTTTACATTTTTATATAATTTTAACACCGTTTATGCCAGTGTTTGGTAAAACAACTAAACCCAATCATTTATTTTGTGAGATAATGTGAGATAATCTATATATAATCTAAAACAAAATAGTCCCACACACACACACATTCCCGCCCAAATTTTTTTCCCTCACAAAAATCACTTTTTTACACTCTCTCACACACACTGAAATATTTACCGCACTGCCACTGGACCGTGGTCCACCTCGCTGGTAATTACAAAATTGCCCCGGACCGTGCTCCTACAATCCCTATATCTCATTTATTTCATTCTCCTATAAATATGTGTCTATTATAATCCCCTCAAAATCATATCCTTACATCTTCATTTAACATTTCTCTCAATGTTCCATTTAACAAATACATCTCCTCACCATGTTCTATCTTTTATTATTCGAATTCATGTTTATTTCTCAGTATTTTGCTAATATTTTTGTTCTCTTTTGTTGTTGTTTTGGTGACAGTTATTGGGAAAACGAGAGTACAAACTCAAATGACGAAGAGCATCTTGAAGGGATGAAGAGATAAGGATTGTTCATAACCATACAAGAATAAATCAATTGTTGCGGCAACTTTTTCTAAGTTAAATACTCAGCGATTTCCCATTTCGCTTCATCTTTTGAGGAAAGATTTGTTTGGCTATTGTTTTTGTGGAGAGATTTGTTCCACCAAGTGTAAATAATTGGATGAATTTAGTTGTTGTAGCATTAGGCTCTCACAATCTTTTGTGTTTCATTCAATAAGAGATAGTCTGAAATTTATCTATTATCATTTTTTTTCCATTGGTTTCTCACAATCGTTGGTGTTTCATTCAATAAGAGATAGTCTGAAATTTGTTTATATCATTTTTATCCATTTGTTTCTCGCAATCTTTTGTATTTCATTCAACTGAGAAGTGTATACAAGTTTAACACAATGCCTAGAAAAATCTATATTTTGTGTAAGATAAGTTTTTTATTCGAATTGAACAAATGAAAATATACTCATTTTCCACATTATTGAAATCATATTGAAATCACATTATTGAAATCATATTGAAATCATTTTCCAAAAAGGTAAATTATTTCTATTCTCGATTAATCAATGGATATTAATAAATTATCCCTTAAGTAATCTATAATTAACGTAATTTAGTTGTCCTCAATCTTTAGTCACTAATCCAAAATGGTAAATTAATTATATTCTCAATTAATCCCTCCAATGATTGTTTCACATTAAATGTAAATCTCTTATGTTTAATTTCTCTCCCAAAAATCTCTTCTATATATAACATTTAAATATCATTAGAATAATTTATTAATTTATTAAAATAAACCATTCAATATTAGTATGATTTATTAATTAATTTATACATATCTATTACAATTATATAAGGATCTTCCTACAATTATATATAAGGATCTTCCTATATTTTTATTAATCCAAGTGATTACTTTAATTAATGTGGATGAATCATCGGATAAGATTACTTTTGAATTGGAATGAAAATCGGGAATAAAAATCAATGGACTTTTGAATTGATCAATGAAGAAAATTTTGGAAACACAATATTAAATTATAAAATGGAAACTAAATTTTAGAATATGTATTTTGTTTAAATAAACCATCCTATATTTGTATGATTTATTGATTAGTTTATACATATCTATTAGAATTATATAAGCATCTTCCTATAATTTTTAGTCAATAATCCCTAAAAGATATAAAAAAATTATGATATTAAGTAACCCATCAATGATTGATTAACATTAAATGAAATTATGAATAATTCGTTCAATAATTATCCGCATAAACATTAATTATATTATATTCATAATTAATGTAATGATCAATGGATAAGATTACTTTACTTTAATTAATGTGGATGAATCATCGGATAAGATTACTTTCGAATTGGGAAGAAAATCGGGAAGGAAATCAGGAATTAAAATCAATGAACTTTTGAATTGATCAATGAAGAAAATTTTGGAAACACAATATTAATTTATTGTGTTAAATTATTAAAATCAGGAAGAAAAATCAATGGATTTTTGAATTGATCAATGAAGAAAATTTTGGAAACACAATATTAAATTATAAAATGGATTTTTGAATTGATAAATGAAGAAAATTTTGGAAACACAATATTGAATTATAAAATGGAAACTAAATTTTAGAACATGTATTTTGTTTAAATACATAATTTTTAGTAAATAATTCCAAAAAGGTAAATTATTTCTATTCTTGATTATTATCTTAATGAATCCCTAATTTTTAGTCAATATTCCGAAAAATGTTTAATAATATAATATAAAGTAATCACATCAATGATTGATTAATATTAAATAAAATTATAAATAATTCTTCAATAATTATTCACATTAACATTAATTATCTTATATTCACAATTAATATAATGATCAATGGATATTAAATTATTATTGTTGAAAAAAATCGGGAAGAAAATTAGGGATTACAAGAATTATTCAATGAAGAAATATAATTAGTGTTAACAAGTGATTACTTTAATTAATGTGGAAGAATTATTATCGGATAATATTACTTTATATTTAGTTCATTGAATATTTAGTTTCCCAACTTATGGAAACTAAATATCAATGAAGAAAATTTTGGAAGAAAATGGAAACATAGTATTAAATTATTGTGTTAAATTATTAAAATCAAGAAGAAAAATCAATGGATTAAATTAGAATATGTATTTCTTTACCGTCTGTCAAATATCCTATACACCAATAATCTTATCCGATAATTGATTATATTCAATAATTGATTAACATTAAATGAGATGAATATAATCCGAAAAAGGTAATATAATTCTAATCTGAATGATTAATGCAATTAATCCCTAATTTTTAAACAATAATTCCAAAAAGGTAAATTATTTCTATTCTCGATTAATCAATGGATATATAAATAAATTATCCCATAAATAATCGATAATGTAATTTAGCTATTCTCAATTTTTAGTCACTAATCCCAAAATGGTAAATTAATTATATTCTCAATTAATTCCTTCAATTATTGATTGTCATTAAATAAAAATCCATTATGTATAATTTTCCTCCCAAAAATCCCTTCTATATATAATATTTTAATATCATTAATATAATTTATTAATTTATACATATTTATTAAAATTCGATAACGATCTTATTATAATTTATTTGTCAAATAATTTTATTTGTATTGGCAACTAAATCTTTCCTTATAAATTTATCCGTATTTTGGAAACACAATATTAATTATAAAATAGAAACTAAATATTAGAATATGTAGCTTTTTAAATAAACTATTCTACATTAGAGATTTATTATTTAATTTATACATATCTATTACAATTATATAAGGATCTTCCTACAATTATATAAGGTTCTTCCTTTTATTAATTCAAGTAATTCCTTTAATTAATGTGGAGGAATTATTGGATAAGATTACTTTTGAAATGGGAAGAAAATCGGGAAGAAAATCAATGTATTTTTGAATTGATCAATGGAGAAAATTTTGGAAACACAATATTAAATTATAAAATAGAAACTAAATTTTAGAATATGTATTTTTTTATAAAATAAACCATTCTATATTAGTATGATTTATTATTAATTAATTTATACATATCTATTACAATTATATAAGGATATTCCTACAATAATATAAGGTTCTTCCTATATTTTTATTCATTAAAGTGATTACTTTAATTAATATGGAGGAATCATCGGATAAGATTAATTTTGAAATGGGAAGAAAAATCAATGGATTTTTGAATTGATCAATGGAAAAAAAATTTGGAAACACAATATTAAATTATAAAATGGAAACTAAATTTTAGAACATGTATTTTGTTTAATTACATATTTTTTAGTAAATAATTCCAAATAGGTAGATTATTTCTATTCTTGATTATTATCTCAATGAATCCCTAATTTTTAGTCAATAAGCCAAAAAATTTATAAAAATATAATATAAAGTATCACATCAATGATCGATTAAAATTAAATAAAATTATCCGATAATTCCTTCAATAATTATTCGCATTAACATTAATTATATTATATTCACAATTAATGTAATGATCAATGGATATTAAATAATTATTGTTGAATAAAATCGGGCAGAAAATTAGAGATTACAGGAATTATTCAATGAAGAAATATAATTAATGTTAACAAGTGATTACTTTAATTAATATGGAGGAATTATTATCGGATAAGATTACTTTATATATAGTTCATTGAATATTTAGTTTTCCAACTCATGGAAACTAAATATCAAAAAACAAAATTTTGGAAGAAGAGGGAAACACAATATTAAATTATTGTGTTAAATTATTAAAATCAGGAAGAAAATCGGGAAGAAAAATCAATGGATTTTTGTCAATGACGAAAATTTTGGAAACACAATATTAATTAAATTATAAAATAAAAACTAAATTTTAGAATATGTATTTTTTAAAAAAATAAATCATTCTATATTAGTATGATTTATTAATTAATTTATACATATCTAATAGAATTATATAAGGATCTTCCTACAATTTTAGTCAATAATTCCAAAAAGATATAAAAAATATAATATAAAGTAACTCCATCAATGATTGATTAACATTAAGTATCTTCCTATTCATATCTATTACAATTATATAAGGATCTTCCTATAATATTTTTATTAAAAGATTTTTATTTCTATATCTGAGACATTTTATTCTTTTGTTGAATCTTTAAATAATTAAAATTCCTTAATATTTTAGAACATTTCTTCCCGCGCATTGCGCGGGCGGGTAATTCTAGTTTAGCTTATTTAAAAAAAAAATAAGATAACTTAAACAGTGTTTAATCGGTTCTTTTTTTTGGATGAATAGTGACGCGAGCTAAAAAATCTACCACAACAATGTTTAATCAGTTCTTTTTTAAACCGCTGCAAATAGCAGTATTTTGAATTTTAGCTTATTCTAGGTAAAAAAAATTGGTATTGAAATTAGGGGTGTAAATATGCTAGGCTGGGCTAGGCTTAGGGTTGAAAGGCCTAGGCCTGTGTCGATTTTTCAAGACCCGAACCTGGCCTATTACGTTTGATAGGCCTATCTTATAGGCCCGAGCTCGGCCTATTTACTTAAATAGGCCAGTTTTGAAGCCTTTTAAATGCCTGATTAGCCTATTTCAAAATTATGTTAAAATCCTTTTATATATGTTTCGATGTAATCATAAGGTTGGAAGACATGAATTTGCAAGTCGACATCCACAACTATCTATATACGGGAAAAAAAACTTATAAATATATAAGATCAAATAATAATTACTTCTAAGTAACGTATTCCTATACAACAAACATAAACAGACTAATCACAATAATAAATAGACTGGACTGGTAGGCATAATAGACTTTTTATAAAGCCTGGCCTGAGCCTATTTAGCTAAATAGCCTTTAAAAATAGTCTGAGCCTAGCCTGTTTATAAAAAGGTCCGGCCTGGTCTGGCCTTCGGCAGGCAAGGCCATAGGGCCCTGTCGGATAGTCTAGCCTATTCTCACCCCTACTTGAAATCGTCAAATAACTAATTTTAAGTAATTACTCCCCCGGTTCCTTTTTAGTTGTCTTTTTAGAGAGTAAAAAGTGTTCCAAAATAGTTGTCATTTTAGGTAGTTATAGGTAGTTATGCTATGTTTTTACTGTATTGACATTCATTTTACATAAATGCTATTTGTTGGCATTTATTAAGAATGAGTTTAGTTGAAGGGTAAAAATGTAAATTTATGAGTTAATTAATGCAAATATTGGTTATTGAAATTGAGCTGAAAGAGACAACTAAAAAGGAACGGAGGGAGTATTACTCATAAAACAATTGACAGCTAACCGTTAATTTCCACCCTATATATTTTAATAGTAGGTTTGGAAAAAGAAAGTGTCACAACGAGATGCAATGACCCACCAAAACATACTACTAAATGGTGAAAATTCATACCATATAATTTATTGTATAAAAGAACAAACGGGAAGGGTAAGGGGTTCAATGATGAATCGAACATCTAACCTGAAAATTGGAACTCAATGACTGACCATTAGAACAAGTCTTTATCCCCACTTTAGTTCCTTCTATTGATAAATAAACCAAGTTAAGATATATTTTAATACAAAAGAAAAGACATTAATTAGGTTTTATTTAATTTATTAAACTCAATAATTATTTAATAATTTTAATTATATTATATTTTAGTAGATATTTATAATTTTTTTGGTTAGTAGTATTAAATTGTTTAATGAGTATAAAATGAGTTTTTTTAAAAAAATTCTATTATTTTTTTTAACTATAACTAGTTAATTTTGAATTTGAACTCGGTTTGGTTCTTTAATAATTCGAGCTTGATTCATTCGTTTAATCATAATGAGCCAAACCAAATTTGTTTTAATACTCGTTTAATAAATAAGTTAAATCTCGATTCAATTCGTTAAATAGAAAAATTGAGCCTAAATATCCCCGCCTCAAATTCACTCGGTTACTTAACAGCTCTAAAGGGGATGAGAACTAGCTCAAGTGGCAAAGTCCCTACCTTTCAACCTTAGGTTGGGAGTTCGATTCCCTATTCGGCCCTCTATCCCTCCATTTTGTTCCCTTTATAATTTATATGTCATATACTCTCACCACCCTTTGTCTGGCTTCGACTTATAAAAACAAAACAGCTCTAAAGTCATCATACCCACAAATATATGGAGTCATCAATGTAATTAATTAAAGAATTGGGAAACCGAATTTCCATCTACCCAATTGCGATTTAAACCAAACTCAAGACTTACTAAAAAGTAGAAATTAAAATAATAGTATTTTGTAGAGTTTAAACCATATTACATCGTTTATATTTTTGTAAAAGCAAAATCCTTAAAGACCGACCATGTTTGCCTTTTGACTTTATAAAAACACTTCAAGTGAGAAATGGTAACAATATGCAATTTACAACACCACCAAAATGTAAACGGAACATTAATATGTAGCACATGCAAATCACACAAAAACTACAAATTGATCCAAAAAAGAAAATTAGCCAAAATGTAAACGGAAGTAACAACCTATGCTGCTTAAAACCACAAGCTAAGCTGTATAAATTCATTATTATTATACAAAATCAAGACACAAAATCAATTGCAATGATGGAGGGACACATATTCATATAAACAATGAGACATCCCAACACACAGATGATGTGACCATCATGTATAACAATCACAATTCATAAACATGTGCAATCACCAAACCCACAACACATCAAGAAAAAAAATCCCCACCGATATTCATATCCAATGGTTCTAAATTGATAAGGGTAAAGTTGTCCAAAAAATTGTATAACAATCAAATCATTGAAAATACACAAAGGTTATCATATAGTATGTCATTGAAACACACATATGAAATTAATTAAGTATATACTCATAGTTTATATTAAATTAAAAATTTAAAATATTAAAATATACAGCATGATGCGTAATATAATTTGGAGACCGCAAATTGGCAAGTTATATGCATGTAATGAGCACATCTATAAAATGTAGTCGTCACTCCAACTTTCTAGCAAAAAAGAGTCAAATTGGACATGCAATAATAATAATATAATAGTACTCGGTTAAAATGGGCCCACCAAATAGATTTGGGCCCATTTAAAATAACTTCCATGGCCCACCTACCTCATGCTTGTATGTGAAAATTCCCATGTGTAGCTAGCTACATAGCACTAGAACCCTCTTGAGTCTTGACATTCAAAAACATGACTAATTAAAAATTATAGTCCAAAATGAAATACATGCATGAAGGCATAATAATTAATATGGTCAAAATATGTATAGTAGCTTGCGAAATATAATTGGGCTATAAATGTGAAGTTGGTAGAGAAAATTGATCAATTATTTATGACCCCCCACTTTGATGATTTCTTGTCACCTAAACGCCAATTTGCCATCCAACGAAATTCATCAAAGATTTTTGTATTGTAATGTGGTTGGAAGACAAGACTAATAAAAAAATAATAATGGGTTAATTTTTATTAGGGTTTGCAAAATATGATCTTGTGTCAAGTGTCATTGATTGTGATCGATCATCTTTTATTATTTTTTTCTTTCTTTTTTCTATGTTATTACGACAAATGGTGATTCAATTATTAGTGTACGAATAAACAAATGGATACGCCCAATAATTTCCTTTGTTGGTTTGAGCTCGCATGGTGTGTAATTAAGGATTAATTAAAAGTCATTTTTATGATTCTGTATCGCATTTAGAGGTTAATTAATTAATTGATTATGTGCATGCATATGAATAAATTGCGGGCGAAAGCAACTTGGAAGCCAACTAATAATACATTGTTTCCAGGCCTTCAATGGCTCCTAAAAAAAAACTAATAATACATTGTTTATTGTTGAATCGACATTAAAAGAGACTAGATTTACTATTGTTTATTTAATTTCTGAATGGGAATGTGTCATTTCCTCTGATAAGACAAGGCTATGCTTTTTATGAATTGTCTGTAAATAAATTAAAGGAAAGGATCAAGAATTCAAGATTAATACTAATAAATATACTTGGTTCAACTACACATTACCCCTTTGTCTGTATATATATTTCAAAATATTTGCAGACACTTACATAGTATAATGATGTGATCATTTGAAGATATATTTATTCTAATTAAAGAATAAAGAGTAAGAAACAATTAGTATATATATGGTGACTTTTATTTGCCGATTATTAATTATTCTATATAGTTATAAAAGAGAAAAAAGGGAAAAATGGGAGAAAGTAGTTGAGGTTACTGTCACACGATGGAAGGAAGGGAGAAATCAGTGGTCACGGGCTTCTCTTGACTTTGCAGATACATACATACATATACATATAGACACACACAGACACACACAGTACACAGAGGGAGAAACACACACTGCTGCTTCGCTCCCTAACACACAGACACGCACTCCCCACTGAAATATATTACTATTATTTAATTATTCAAAGGATAATTTTATTTTATTATTTTCATTACGTATTTATGACAATAATTAAAACATTTCAAATTCTTAAAAAAAAACGATAAATATATATGCTGAAAGTAATGATGGAAATCTATACTCCTATATAGTTAATGCTATTGCATTCTTTTATTACTAATTGGTATCTGCAAGAAATAAATATGATTGTTGTCAGCGCAGCATGCAGTGTTAACGTTGTTTTTCTTTTAAAATAAATAAATAAATTGAATGAAGAAGAAGAATGAGAAAGAAGTAATTCCTAGTATAGTATACAATTGTAATTACCATTGTTAAGAAGGTTATGCATTGGTAATATAGTATAGTACTACGTATTTGTTATAATGTCCAAAAATGGATCAAAAAACAAGGATCGATAATCTTCAGACCTCCACTGAATTAATTATATTTTCTTCTTTGCCGTAATGCAGACATGCATGCATGCATATTCCCTCGTCTCATATTTATCTTCTTACTTTTCATTTTTTGACGTCCCACATTTATCTTCCTACCCCAAAAAGGGAATTTTTTTTTACTAAAATGTCCCTACATGTCCATATATTCACAGAAAAACCAATCCTTAATTTTACTAACAATTGCACTACAAGACAAAAAGCGACAAATTTACCCCTCAAAAAGTACAAATGAAAATAATAAAATACAACTTTCTTAAACTCCGTATCTACAGTGTCGAAGAAGATAAATATGGAACGGAGGGAGTATAATTTAGCAGCAACGACTTAATTGGTTGTAATTTTATATAAGAACGAACTCAAAATTATATGAAAGGAGATCCAAAGTAAGGAGCCCCTTAGCTAATGGCATGCATAACTTTTAAGGGTAATTGTAAACTACTTATTAACTCCACTCAAGTACGATAAGGGATTAGGGTCGGTTGAGAATCAAAACCCAACCCATAATGTTGGGACACTACAAGAATTTGGCTGGAAATTAAAGTGACGAAAAAGAAGACGAATGTCGTCATTGCCTAAAGCTTTGTCGCCTGTATGATTTCGTCATTAAGCCTCGTGTATACAGTAGTAATCTTTACTAGCATAGTAGTAGTGTACCCCAATTAAAGCTATATATATGTGTCATACCTCTAATTAAAAATCTATAGCTAGGTATATTATATTTAATTTAATTATGCTATATCACCGTAAAATATAGTATATATAGTTGCAACAATTTCTTTTTAAAAGGTGTTGGGTAATTTTTATTTCGAAAATTCAATTTTGCAATTTACAAGAGAGTATTTTTTGTGAATCAAAGGAATTTTTTTTAAAATTTTTATAAGGCGTAAGAGTGACATCCAGTTACATATATGTTTAGAAAAAATATTTCTCAAAGCAATTTTCTACTACATCATAATATATAGCTTGAATTCGAGATTTTGCATAAGCAACCCATAACCATTCAAACCATTTTTTCTTAGTATGTCATAAGGGAATATCTTATAAAAAGCATACTGCATTTTTTTTCCCTCAAAAAGAATATGCAGTTTTCAATATTTTAAAAAAAAACCGTTGTAGTAATCTTTTAAATAAAAATACTCTTTGCAACGCCTTATCAAGGTGTTGCTAAAAAACTTGATTTAATTTTCTTTTTTTTTTCTGCACATTATATTGCAACACACCTTTTTGAATTTCTTTTTTACACTTTAATTTCCAACGCATTTTCAAATTATTGTTTTTGCCACTATGTATAAATGCAACGGCTTGACTAGTAGGCACTATGAAATGAAAATTTATTGTTTTAAATTGTTTTGAGCGATGATTTCTAACATTGTTAAAATTATTTATTTTTCTATAGCACGAATTAATATTCTGTTAAAGTTCACTGACATTAAGCTTTTCAGTACTAGCTACACGAGAGAAGTGTTTAAATGGTTTTAATGACTAGCTATGAGAATAGCTGGTTGATAATCTTTACCAAATTAAATTATTTGTAAAGTGGAAATTAATTTTTTTTACTTTTTAAATAAATGAATATAGCTAGCTACTTTTATAATAATAAATAAAAAAAAATGAATTTGGGTGTAGCATCCTAGTAAATATATACGCTCGACATATTTGATAAATCATTGGTTGATTCTGTTAAAGTCCCACATCGGTTATATGTTGGGTTATTCCCTATTTATATGGACATGGGCCACTACCTACTACCAATTGATTTTAGGTTGAAGCCCTAGATCCATCTTCTTTCTAACCGATTCAATAGTGATTGAATATAATTAACCACTTTGATGCCAGAGCTTATCCAGAACCAGATTAGTCGGACTAATGTATCAGACACTCTGATGACTTAACCCAAATAGCCTCAATAATATATATATATATATATATATATATATATATACACTAATAATTTAATTTGGAGATTTATATATATGGTGGGTTTGAAGGTTTTGATTACTCAAGAGCAAATACTAGAGTTGGATCTAATTATTGTGTCAAAAATTGAATAATGACCACCACCCATTTTTGGACATTTTCACTCATGTCCTGATCATTCCTCAACATGAATAGTTTTTGTATGTATATTTTCTGTGTTTTATGGTACATTACAAAATTTGTGTGGACGTATATAGATCGAATATATTATTTCGAATAACAACATTAAATTTATGAAAAAAAAAATATAAAATTTGTTAAAGGTTAAAAAGCATGTTATTAGGCTTTGACATGTTAGCCCACCCTCAAGCTAGCGGGTATAGTATCAAATTTTATATGTTAGCTAATTTAATTGAAATAAGTATTCGTAGCAATTGAATTGTTGTCTTATGAGTCTTTTATTTTGTCACCCTCTTTAATAAAATAAAATATTCTCCCCATTCGTAGCTTCAAAGGGTTCTTAAAAGCAAGGGATTATATTGCATTTATGACTCTTTGAATAAACTAACTTTTTTTTTCCCTTTCTTTCCTCTTTTATTATTAACTATTGAAAGAAGAATTCGATCTTTTAAAAATTAAAGTGATCGGTGGTGGAAGCTATTTCAATTCCTTGATATTTTGCATGGGATCTCAGCCACCCTTTTCTAGTCTGTCTAGGAGGGAAAAAAAAAAAAAAAAAACCTTGATATCTTTTACATACTTAAGAGAACAATAACTAGAGATTAACTATATTTTGACAAGAATTTCCTTATTATAAGGATTGAAAAAATTTGGTAAAATTCGGTCACAAATAAAGACAAGCAAAATTCGTTAACTACCAAAGTATTAGCGACCAAAATTCGTTAGGAATTCAGAAATTTTCTAGTAGTGTATATATTTTGCTAATTGACTTTAAGAGTAATGCCAGCTAAAAATGTGTAATGAATTTGATATGAGAATCTGACTCAAACGGTTTTAGCACCCTCGCTATACTAGCTGATAATTATTGGACCAACTTTTTGAAGGAAAAATTAAGGCATTAAATAAATTTATTTAAAAACATAATTATATATTTTCCATTGAACGAGTTTATTGTCGCGTTACTACCCTTCTTCATTATAAATATAGATAATATATGTCATTTCTACTTCAATAATAATCCTAATTTTTCAAGATGTTATACAACTTTTTATTTACTAAATTTTGTAAGGGATTATTTAATTCATTCATTGTTTTGCAAATTTTCATTCATTATTTTATGAAAGCATGTCAACCTTATATAAGTAAAATGATACCCATACTGTCCTCTTTCATGGTAGCATTGTCCCCATCTATGTATCTACACTTGATATAGAATATACTCCATGTATACCAAAAACAACAACTTGGGAAGGATTTATTAGATTTCATGTTTGATAGTACATCATACTATATCAAGTGTAAATAGAAAATAAACCCTTAGAAAGAGGACTCATGTCACTACATGTATACAAAAAGAGACAAATTAAAGGTACACACACTAGTCCGATCCGAGCTGTATCATATAGTATATCCGATCCACTTTTTCTTTTGAAGTACTACTTACATTTGTTTAGTTTTTACTAAAAGAATTGACCCCTAAAAGTTTAATCAAAGGTGAAAAATAAAAAGGAGGCACCAAATCCACCGCAATGACTATTTATTACTTTGTCCTCATATATGCTTTGTGTAATGTCCCTTTCAACTATTAAACACCCTTATTACAACCTCTTACTCAACTGGGGCCCACTTCAATGTTGTTATTTACAAATTCATCCTCAGCTTCACCAGTTCTGTACATGACTGATCGGCCTCTCCCTCGCATTTAGTAGTACTACTTTCTTGACAAGAGATAGAGTGGCTAAAAAGACTACAACAATATATACTAGTCTTCTCTTCGTTATCCTCTCTCTCTCTCTCTCTCTCATCCCCTCGTCTATTTCTCACTCTACAATAATTCCATGTGTACATTGTAATTCAGTGCACAAATCAAAAAGGGCACATAGTATATATACACAAACACCTTGATCAAGAAGAGAACATTCAAAGGGGAAGCTAAGACAGATCAGAGAGCAATAGATAAGCTATTGAAAGATCAATAATTGAGGCCATACATAGGTTTATGGCCATTGCATCCACCATGAACATCATCGACAACAACAACAACAACAACGCCAACAACAACAACGATAGCAGCAGCAGCAACAACAAGCAGCAAGACGACCATGACCACGATGTGGTCATGCCCGGCTTTCGTTTCCACCCCACCGAGGAAGAACTTGTGGAATTCTACCTTCGTCGTAAGGTCGAGGGCAAGCGCTTCAACGTTGAGCTCATCACTTTCCTTGACCTATATCGCTACGACCCTTGGGAACTTCCCGGTACATATACACACACATATATATATATATATATATATACATATACTTACATAGATAGCCATGCTCAACCACAATCATTTCATAGAGAAATGCAATTTCTTCAAAAGGGTTTTTGTATAATCCCCTTCTTTTGTTTCAATTTCGAAAGGGCGCTGTATAGTTTTATATCACATACATGCCTAGCTATGCACGAGTATAAACACAGTTTCTTCAAAAAGGACTTTCTTTAATTGCCTCAAAAAGGTTCATTCACATACAATTGAACCAGGAAACACAATTTTATAAAAAGGGGTTTTGTTTATGAAGTCCCCTTTTTTTGCCAATTTTTGCAGCTTTGGCAGCTATCGGAGAGAAGGAATGGTACTTTTATGTGCCGAGGGATCGGAAGTATAGGAATGGGGATAGACCGAATCGCGTAACCACATCGGGGTATTGGAAAGCCACGGGAGCCGATCGGATGATCAGAAGTGAGAATTTGAGGTCGATTGGGCTCAAGAAAACCCTGGTTTTCTACTCTGGTAAGGCTCCCAAAGGGATCAGAACCAGTTGGATCATGAATGAGTATCGTCTCCCTCTCCACGAAACCGAACGCCTTCAAAAGGTAATTCTTTGCTTAACTGATTCGTTTATTTTGGTTTTCATATTCAGGATATCGATTAAGGATCGAAATGATGATCAATTGATCTGCAGCAAGGTAAAGCTTCAATGTTCTTGGGGTTTCCAACCCCCAAGAAATAGGAATTTTCATTTTTAATTTACTGGGTCTTTTTTCCCCCAATTTGAAAACCTAATTTCCTGAAGTCGTGAATTGGGTCCTGTGTACACATACAATCTTTAATTCTGAAGAAGATATGGAATCTAATTTGAATCGCGCGTCTTAATTTAATCAATCGATAAATTAATTGGGTCTTTTCTTTCTACCCCTTTCCAAGATTAAACCTATTTTCTTGAAATAATAATATTTCACGATTTGTGTTTTAGTTAATCCATACTCCTGTTTTTGGCAGATCCAACCCTGACTTGATGTTTAAAATCAATTAAAACAAAAACCCTATGACCATGTAGCTGTATACAATAATATACAAACAAAACTAATCCACACACACACACACACCCGCACGTGTGTCTGCGTGTATGGAGTCTGCCTTATGTATCTTCTTTTGAAGAACAATATATATATATAATTCGTATATAATCATCCTTAAAAAAGGTGTTTGTTTGGGTATGATCTTTAATTTCATCAGTTTCTGTGATATTTCTTCTGTACAATCACAGAAAAAAACACTTTTAAACAAAACCTTAAATAAATGCTCACAGACGAATTGAAGAAAAACAGCAGCATGATAAATCCGTGATCTTCATATTTCAAAAATTCAAAAATCCCATCAGATCGATCAGCTCATTCAATATCCCCAAACAATCTTACAACAATGTTTCTGTTTTTCCCTTTTCAGAACTCCAAAATTGTCCTAACAATTTCTCCTCTAAACAATTCTGTGCAGGCTGAAATCTCCCTCTGCCGTGTCTACAAACGGGCCGGAGTCGAGGACCATCCGGCCCTCCCCCGGTGCCCTCCGGCCCGGGCAGCATCGTCATCATCATCCAAGGGCTTACATTCGTCCAAGAACGTTCATCCGACGTTCATGTACGGCGGATCATCTTCCGATCCGAAACTAACCGAGTCGAGCCCAAGTAGCAGCAACGACCACCATAAGAACCCTAATTTCGCAAATTTCATAAACCCCTTACCCCAAATCATGTCCTCCAGTTTAATCCCACCCTCAGATGCTCAGTTGGATGATCAGACCATGATTTTCTTACAACAACAGCCCAAACACATCCCCACTTTGCAGCAGCCCCCAAATTGTAGTAACAACATCTTTTCCGCTACGTCTTCGATGTCGTCGTCCCAGGCGATGGACGATCTCCACAAGCTCGTCAACATTCACAATTACTCACCAATCAATTCGTTATTACCACCTGATCACCATCAGAACCCTCACCAGTACAACCCTACTGGTGGCGGCGATGGTCTTCTTCCACAATTCTCCGGCACTGTATTGCAGCCGCCGCCACAGCCTGGAACTGGTTTCCAGGTTGCCACGTGGGACTGGAACGCCATGTCGGATCCCAGCAAGGACTTCACCAATCTATTCAAGTAACATCTATATCTATATCAATATCTATAGTTATAATAATATTATATATATATATATATATATGTATGTGTTTCAATTCTCTATGCTTAATTAATGATATACTTATAGCTGAATGTGTTATATATAATGTAGAATGTTGCTAATGCTGATTGTGCATGATGATGATGATGAAGATGATTCTATGTTGTTTAGTTGTGCTGCAAAAAGCTTTGATCCATTCGGTGTTTACTATATATGATTAGTAGTTCTAGGTTTCTTAGGGTTGAATTTGTTCTTCTACTACTATGTTTTTTTTTAGTTAGTTTATTCTTCTTCTTCTTCTTTTTTTTTTTTTTCAATTGCTGCTTTTGTAATAATTGATTATGACTGATACTCATCTTATCAGTGTTGGAATATTGTTACTAGACGTTATCATTTGATCATCTAATGTTCCAATAATTGGTTCGTGGTATTTCGTAATTAAGGTTTAATTTCCTGTCTATGATATAAAGGTGTTGATTTTTATGTGTTATCACTACTTACTAGTTATATGAAGTATGTCCTTGTGCGCGTTTCAATATTATATAATATATATATATACACACACACTACATATTCATCCATGGATACTAGCTAGTGTAAGTTGCCTGCACATTTTGATTGTTTAATATACTACTGCATACCAGTACCTAGTACGGGTAGAAAAATGGAGATGGAAAAACATTGTAGATTAATAAATAATTTATTAGTAGTATATATTTATGTGTTCCTTTTTATTATCTTTGTTATCACTAATTTCTAGCTATAAGTTGTGTGTGTATCTATCTACTATAGAGTTTGATAATCAATTTACCTTGTTATGTGTGCTATTTTGATTATAGTAGTATTTTATTTGTAAAAGTACCCTACTTTTTATATTACTTGTCATTTTACAAAATGTATAGCTTTAATTTCTTTCTTGCCCAAGGTATATACAATGTAATTGTGTGTACATACACATCCACGCGTATATAGATATGCAATATATATAATTAAAGCTAAGTATATATATATATATAGCTAGGAAATATATATGATGAATATGTTATGTAACGATGCATTTATTATTACAAAATATTTGGATACATACATCAACAAATAGACACATTATATGAATTTTATTTATTTTAATCTAGGATTAGTGTGAGTGATGTGTGTCCTAATAAAGACCGGAAGACATATAGCATAAAATGGTAGCACATGAGAATGGTACTAAAATGTAAGCACTCATGATTATTGTCTATATTATTGCCAATATACGAATATGTTAGTACTTCGTGTTAGTTACAGAAAATGAGGGACTTGCAGAAGAATGTATGTGTATTGTGTAACACTTATCAGAAAATCACGGACTCGCACAAGACTATTCAGAGACATGAGTAGGGACCCAACTGTATATACACATAGTACAAACATATTACATAATACATATATATATATATATATATATATATATTGATCACAAGAACACATGCATGCAATAATTAAAATAATTACGTACTTTGTTGTTTTTTTGAATTAAAACAAAATGCAAAGGAGTGCACCACGATTTCTTGTTGATGAATTATGACTGTTATTTTGGAGTCTTGAAAATGTTGTGTGTGTGCGTGCACGCTATGTACCTAACTTTGAAATTCTAATATAGGGAGTAGTAATTATTTAGATTTCGTGTGTTAATTTGTACTGCAATAAAGTATATATGAATATCACTTCATCATTTCATGTGCTTGTCAATCTATGGTGTAGTATGTATGTGTGTGTATCTCTAATTAATTTCATTTGTGTTTTATGCATGCATTTCATCGATGGATTTTATAAGCGTGTTTGTGTGTACATTCAGGTGATTTTCTGCCTAATGTAGGTTTGAAGAGTTTTAGAAAATAAATACTCCATGTAAATGCATATAATATATATAGGTACACGATTTAATAATAATAATAATAATAATAATAACAATAATAATAATAATAATAATAATTTATGGAGATAATTTTATTAAAATTATCATTTGGTGACAGTTTCTTAGCTATGATTGGGTCACATTACATTAATTTAATTTTTCTATGTAACGATTTTTGCATGGATGATATATATTTGAAATGACATTCCAATGAACACTCTAATTATTACTGATATATAGCATTATTCAAACTTTTTAAAATTAGTTATTTTAGGAGTTAATTTTGAGTGATTCGCTTTTATAAATTATTTTATCAAGACTAAATATATGTTCACTTGGTAAGATTAGAGCCCCTAATTTATTATACAAGGGCCCTTGATTAATAAACTAAATTTCATGTAATAATAATCTCATTCAATTAGGTGGAATGTGAAATTGGATAATCTTATCTCTCAAAGTGAATATGCCCATAAAGTATTATGAAACATTATATGTCAAACAACATTATATGTCACCTTCATATATTTTTTTTTTCCAGAAAAACATCAAATAGCAATTTTCTATTTGTAATTTATGAATGGTTCTCAATAACTAGTTTTACATAATGATATACCAAAAAAATGGTTTGAATTTGCTCTTATGGTCGATCTTTTATATTTAGAATTAGAAAGAATGAGAACAGTTAATATTAGTTATAAGTAAATATACATTTTATAGCATTTTCGATCTCACACGTGATTAATTTTTCAGCACATACAGGCTACGTATTGAAAATATGTTTTTGCCAATTTGTATCATCTAAAATGAAAACTAACAATTATAATGCAGTTATAGAAAGCTTTAAACTAAGAGATCAAAGATCTTTAAATACACTAGATGAAATTTTATTTTTATTTTTATTCTTTTAAAAAAGTAAAATACTAGTATCAATTACAAGGGTACCAATGAATTAATGATGCGGCTTTACAGCCTCAGAAAACTTATGTTGATGTAAAGTTTGTTGACAAAAATCAAGGGAAGTGGCTGTGTACTAGCTCAAACATGTTGAAGTCGGTTAGGTTAGCATGCTGCATCCATTTAATTCAGTTTGTACTGCATGTGATAGAAAATAAGCAAATAAGTACAAGGCAGGCTACTAGTTAAATACATTCCATTCCTAACATGACCATTTATAGGGAGGATAAAATACACTTTCCAACTTTGACAGTAGGAATTCTGCAATAATACATTCCATAAAAATTAGGATTCACTATTAATGAGTTTCTATAAATGAGTCGTTTCTATTCCCCTAAAAAACCCTAAATAATAGAATCAAAACATCACATATTATCAACAGAGCCCCCTTCCCGGTGTTGGCAAAAAATTGATTCCATCACGTGCATTGAAGGCCGCCATTGGTATAGGAATATTCGATCTTAACGCTAACCACATTGACGAAGATTATACATGGTCGGATCACGCTGCGGACGATGTTCTCGGTTCGGATTTTCAAGAAGACCACAGTGAAGACATAGAAGTCCATGCAGAGCATATAGAAACACATGAGATGCCATCTAAAGTATGTGGACATGATTGTGTTGACAAGTTTAACTATGCTAGCTACGATGTGCTAGGTTCGGATTTTGAAGAAGTCATGGTGATGACGCGAAGTCGATGCAGAGCATATGGAAACACATGACACGCCATCTACATTCACGTGTTGATCTTAGATCTAGCACACAAACCCATCATGTATAATTGGATTCATGTGCTGATCTTAAAACGTGTGCTGGTGTGATTCGATTTGTGTGATGGTCTAATTCAATTCGTGTGCTGACCTTAAATAACTAATGCGCTTGAGTAAATAATTATTCTTTATGGGTTATGTTGCTGAATATGGTCATATTTTAAATATATTTGATTGTTTAACGATCATGTGCTGATTTATATAATATATGTGATAGTTTTGGGTGATGTATATGCTGGAGCAAATTTCAGCTTGTGATGGTTTAATGTCATAAAAGTGATGATTTTTAATTTTTGGCGAAGCGGATGATTTTTTATTTGAATTAAACAAACATACAAACCCATCATCTAATTCGCTATAATTTGATAAGAGAAATTTAAAACAAGATTTAATTTTTTTATCGCAGTTAGCACAATGATTTTTATATACGCATATTTAAATTCAATACATATACTCGTCACAATATACATATATTATAAGCACACAAATCATTTCAAAGCATCACACATATAACATGTACTCACGAAACCTAGATCTGCTCAACTTATGTGTATTCTGAGAAAACATGCTTTGAACTAAGTTTTAAACAAGAAAAACAACAAAATAGCAGCAATAAGCAATAACCCAATTTCTAACATGTGCATCATTGGAGCCACCCCAAATGGGGGTGGGCGAAATCCGAAGCCTGAATTGCTTATATAATTCCATCGGCCGTTCGCCCTCTTCTCCACCAACTTCTTGTTGACCACCGCCACACGCCTAGGCGCAAAAGCAAATTTTATAACTTTCTCCTTTTCTGGCTCGGACCGAAAACCTCCTTTTCCGGCTTCGTATCCATCCTGAAACAAAATAACACCCGTACCAAAGTTTAGTAGCATGATTACATTCTCATTGTCCCCCACAATAATAGCACAATAACCAAACATAGAATTAAAAAAAAAAAAAAAAAAAAAAAAAAAAAAAAAAAGATGCACAAAAAAGGGGAAACAAGGCTTCAAGAACAACCACAACAGAAACCTCACCGAAACCCCATCCCGCAGAAAAATGAGATACGACGATAGGACTGCCATACAATGGTGGTTTTTCCGGAGGCGTAAAACGAGGCAGACAATAAAGGCACTCAGTGATTCTAGCGGATGGAGCGATGTGTGAAACAGAATGGCTTAACCACAGCAACCGGTGCTCGCTCGAAGAATAGTGGGATACGGAATGGAAATGGGTGTGGGGAAATGTAAGGACTCCACTAGCGCGCACTCTATGGGTGTCCGTTTGCACACTAAAAAATGGTAATTGATTCATTGCCTTTCCAGAAAAGACCAGCATAGTACATATGGAATGTTCCCCAAAATTACCGGATACAACCAAAAATATCAATTGACCACCCAAATATAAAAATGCCATTTAATATGGCCTAAACTATTAAAACTTCCCCTACAATTGCACCCAGCACACGTTCACCTTACCTTTATAGCTATTCAGCCCCGGCTGAATCAGCAGGGGAACCAAACCCTGTTGAAGTTATACAGTAGGTGAGGTGATGATGGCATTGAAAACTGGATATTAGTTTGGAGAGTTAATTGAGCAGCTGCTGGTTCTTTAATTAAATCATAAGTATTCAATTAATGTTTTTTTTAAGGGTTGTCATATCACAATTATTATACGAAAATGGGAATGATGGATGATGATATATCACTGTGTCTGTGGCTAATGTACTTATGGATTGTGGATATATGATGCAAGTAAAAACCAGAGCTTGAAAGGGTTACAATATAATGTCACTGTGTATGTTAGAAAATTGATTCGGAAGTTAATTAAATAACTATATATAGTTTTAGTTTTAGGTTTGAACTTAATTTTCTTATATTTGAGACGAATTTGCACGGTTTAATTGATTAACATTCAATTCATAGTATTTGATGTAACACCTACTTGAGCAACAAAAGAGGCAACTATATATTCCCTCGCAACTGGAGGATAATTAAATTGCTAGTGATTTCTAATTAGTTAAACATAAATTTGCTTGTAAATATTCATTTCAAATGAACATGAAAAAAACTTTTTGATAGTAGTACGTAATTTGCCAGTTAATTTTATATCTTCTCCCTTTATTATTACATAACTACACAAGGACACAATAGATTTATAAAATGGCATTTCAATTTTCAAGGTCACTTAATTTCTTCCACAGTATGTAGTCCACACAAAAAGTTGACAAAAACATATATATGAAATAAATGGTAGATATTTTTATTTAGTTTATCGTTTATAATTGTATTAAAAATAAACAAAGTATTTTTGTTTTGTTAAAGAGCTTGTGATAACTCATGCCACTAGACCTTGAGCCATATAGTACTATTTAAGGCACGGGCTTTATATTATTGCTGATTAATTATGTCCACAGCAGGCCACTCACTATAAATAGGTAGCTAGAGGTATTGTATTCATGATCTAAAATGCTGCTCACACTTTAAAGTTATTTTCACTTTGGATCATACACATTTTTGCTCTACATACTATTTTCATATATAGTTTCCAGAGCGTGCATCCAGAAGGTGTGATCTATTGATAATTTGGGGTTATTAATGTATTGTGTATGCTAAACAATGAAGCAGCGTCTGTAATTTTGAAAGTCATCGTGCTTAGGATGGAAAAAAATTATGTCTATAAAAGTCTATACCCACTTTTTAGTATAATACAGAATACTGATCATTTCACAATACAAAATATATAGAACGATACAAGTGGATGTAAAAATATAACTAACTGAGTTGAAAGATGCCGTAAATACGTAACTGGAAGTGAGTAAATTTCACCCCCCCCCCCCCCCCCCCCAAAAAAAAAAAAAAAAAAGCAAAAGAAAAAAGAAGAAGAAGAAGAAGAAAGATGCCAAGGGCTACTCGATTCATCTATCTTCCCGAAGCCAGGATCCGAACCGACCTGATTAGATCCAGCCCAAATTCATTCACTGGAAAATGCAACAATACCATTCTAACTATATACACCTATTATCATCATTGTTACTTTAACCCGTGTGAGTTTATAGGCTCAAAAGAAGATGTGAGGAAATGAGCACACCTTATGAAGCTTCCTGCACACCAATCTCATGAGATGCCACGGGAGTGTTATTCGTTGCCTGCCATGATAAACATCCACAAGATCAGGAGTTATCTCAGCATTTTAATTTGACAAAAAAAGTCTAAAATCACATGTAATCAATTCCCAATGTAACAAATTTAACAGAACAGAAGACATGATGATATTTGTAAGTTTGTATATGGTCTTGCTTTGAAAGAAAGGAAAAACTTGCAATGGCTTTCAACTCCAACTCCTATAATTCAAAGTATAATGAGATAAACACGGAATTATTACCAACTTTTCTTAATGCAACATCTCAATATTCAGGTTAAAGTCAAATTTACAGCCTTTTGTTTATAGATCAATCATTCAAAAGCATAACAGAATAGAACAGAAAATAATAAGACAGTTTAAATTTTGAAGTACTGAAAAATTCCAAACAAGCGGGCAGATCAAAGTAGAATACTAAACTCAGGTGGCAAACTTTTCATCAGATTTGGTATTCTTGCCATCTCCAAGCAAGTAATAAACCTTTTAACAGTTGTGTATTGAAACTAACTTACCAAATTCCATACCCCATGCTTCTTCCAAAGGCTGCATCAACATGTCATTGCAGTTTGTTTGGTTCTTGTAACCTGTTTAGCAAAAAACAATAAACACGGCAAAAGAGCATCACTACTTTTGAAAATTCTGAAATGTACTGAAAACTATCAACACAATACTACAATAGCACTGTGTGAATGAATAGGAAGAAAAGAACAGATCAAGGCTACTCATTGAATAATGCATGAAAAAAAAAAAGAAAATTCATGCAGAAAGAGGAAATTAAACAACTCCTTGCTTCTTTTTTTTTCTTTCATTTGACTTATATGTTTTGAGTTAATTATAACGATGATCAACCAACAGTTAAGAAAAGTAAAAAAGTGAACCAATAAAAACACCGGTCCATGGATAAAGAAGCTGCACAGAGCAAACTAGACAAGCACCACCTGATATCATTCAAGATATTGCGTAGATAGGGAAAATTACCACATTCAATCCATCTCTTTATACCACGTCGATATAAAACACAATAAATAAGAACAAATTTGTTTTTGACACAACCTAGTTAATCTAACAAAATTTATCCCCAATCCATTGAAAGATAGAGCTTAGATGGCATTAAATACACCTTAAGAAGACCTCTTTTATCCTTTTAAATCATTCAACTCGGATCTGAAAACAATGGGTGCTTGAATAGACAATTGGATTAATGGCTGAACCTAAACGATACGCCATTGTACAGTAAGTGTTGGCGTAATAAAGAGAGAGATACCTAACTCTGATAAATGCATGATAAATCTAACCCCTACTGATGAAAGCAGACATAATTTTATGCGAGATAAAGCTTGAATTTGCGCAAAATGTAAAACAACACCATATATTCACTAATTAAACTAAAGAAACAACAGTATAAACAAAAAAACTGAATACAAAATAGACCAGACTGATGTATAAAAAGTTTATACAACACAAACAAATTCAAACCTAAAACAAATACTGCAATACTTGTTTGGCAACCCGAGCTAAAGCAACAACTTGGGTCTCAATGATGGGTCACTTCTTCTATTTTGCCTTCTCCCGCCAAACTGAGTTCGGGTTTCTGAATTAAAGAAAATCCCCAACATCAAATTCCAAAATCTAGATTAATTTTGATTAAGGAGCTAGTAAGAAGAGCAAACACATTGAAACATAACAAAAGTCACAAAAGAATCTAGTCTAGGTTAGAAATCCTGAACATCAAAGGAAGTAGACATTTGGACCCATATTCTGATAAAATATACACCCATATTCTGATAAAAATCCTTCTCGATCATCCAATCCATTTCAGCGGCTATTGGAGTAAGAAATAGTTGCAGCAAGCCAGCAATCACAAGTTACATTGCCCGCTAGAGGAGGAATGGATTCACAAAAGAAATTCTCCGACATATCCGTCGGCAGAGTTTTTGAAGGTTTGTTTTCCCGTCCATTGTTGTTCTCAAAATTCAGAAAAGTAAATAGGCTAACAGCTAAATACGACATTCAGAAATTAATCTGGACGTCTTTGAAGTATTTCACTCACCAAGCGGAGACATCGGTAGCACGATGGGGACGGTGGTGGGATCTAGGCTCTGCCGGTTTTTATTTATTTATTTTTTTTTAAAACATTGACATGTGTCAATAGTGTCGTCGACTATTACACCAATGTTCAGACCTTTAAACCTTTGGAACACTGTATTATGGTGTATTATATTATTTAATGCGGGTGGGTGTATTATATTATGATGTATTGTATTAAATTAATGTTATACACAGTGTTTGGTGTTGATGTTGTATTACATCATCATGTATTATATTTTTAACAACTAAATAAAAAGAAATTTTTTCTAATATTTTAATAAATAATATACTTAAAATAAAATTATTTTAAAAATAATTAAATAAAAATAAATAATATAATAATAAATAATTTATTAAAAATATTATTTAAATAATTAAATTAAAACAATTAATATATTAATAAATAATATATATAAAATAATATTATTATAATATTATAATATTTAATAGTTATGAGATGCATAAGGAAAAAAACAAACATAAATAAAAAAATAATACACCATAAACCCACCCTCCCATAAGGTATTAAATAATACATCAAACCCCTCATTAAAATAATACTTATACATGTCTTAGAACTCACCAAATATAAGATAGTATTATTTTAGTACATAATGTTAATACTATACACCCTAATACATCTTAATACACCGTACCAAACATACCCTTAGTGGCATAGGTTTTTCGAGAATTTTATGAATTTGGATCAAAGTAAATTATTTTTATTTAATTTTAAACTTAAAAATTTGTACTCTTTACCTATGATGTGTAAAAAAATATAATATGCATGTAGAAATATCATGTTTAATTATGATATTTTTGTACTGTAGTATAGTACTTCTATTAATTAACTTACAAGATTCATAAGCACACGAATTAATTCTTTTACCTTTTTTTTGGTAAACAGTGACACTCATGTGTCGGCAAAGGTGTGTGAGAGTCCAATCCACACAAATTACAAAGGGGATAAAGGAGAGGGATAGGGGGCCGGGTGGGGATCGAACCCCCAACCATAGGTTGGGAGAAGGGGGACTTGACCGCTATGGTAAGTCCCCAACCCCAAATTAATTCTTTTACTTGTTAATAAGCATAATTGAGTTTATCTATTATTACAAATTCATAAGATATTATGATCTCAATTCGATCCTATGATTCCGATCTTACAAAGAGAAAAACGATCCCATATAGAATCCCGATCTTAATAACATTGCTTTGTGGTAAGAGCATGAGGTCTCAATTAAGCAATTAAGTTTGGGTGCTGGCAATTTTTATGTCAGCAGGTACTCCCATGAATAAAATGATGTCTAAGACTTGTAAAGTGATGTGTAGATTTTATAAAGTGATGTATAAATTGTAGATTATTTTTTCTTATCATTTTATTTATGGGGAAGTGATGTATAAATTGTAGATTATTTTTTCTTATCATTTTATTTATAATCCTCATTTATCATTTTTTCATATCCACACATTACTTTACACACACTGTCATCACTTTTAAATGCCCGGCCATCACTACCAGCAGGTACAGGTGCCAGCATAGAAACCACTCCCTCAAGTAAGAGCTTGTGGTACCAAATGCAGTTGGCCTGAGTATGTCTCGAGTAGAAGCCTTTGTGTACGTAGAATTTTGTATTGGGAGAGGCAACTCATCCATGCCCACCCACAACTCGTCGAGAGATTAATTTGGAAGTGGAGACCAAGCAATCCAATCCCAACCATAATTTGGAAGTGGGGGTGCCGACTATTGTACCAAATCTTATTCCGTTGCGGATGCATACCTTCATTACTTTGAATTTAAAAAATATTCCCTCCGTTTTTTTCTTGCATCATGTAGTGTTTTGCTACTATTCATAATTACACTTTAACTTAAGTTTTATCATAGTTATATACAAGTTAAAAATAGTCAAATGTGATCTTGTTAGATTCGTCTCGTATTGTAGTTTTTCAAAACGGAACTTATAGAATTTTTACTTGTACCGAACATGAGTTATTAATGATTTAAGATGTGTATTGGACTGCGTGTTGGGTGAGTCCGTAGCAAGAATAAAAAACGGATGCAGTATGTGAAAATGATTGAAAATTTGAGATTTATCAAAATAATAAAAGAAATTAGACCCAAATTGATTTAAACTTTAACTTTTGCGTTTGGAATTGTGTTCCCTGCCTATCCTCAAATCTCTCCCTTTATAAACTGTACGTCATGTACTCACACTACTCGTTTCTATAGGCCTTTTAGCAAAAAAAAAACAAAAAAACAAAAAAAACAAAAACAAAAACAAAAATAAAAACAAAAAAAACCCTTACAATCTAACCGTATTTGTATATTTTGGACTTCTACATTCCTTTGTCAACATTTGAGTACTAATGTTTTAAAAAAAAAAAAAAAAAAATTGAAATCTACAAAGTAGCTGACTTGTTTCTTCATGATAAAAATTCCCCTGATGGGGTTACATATCTTGTTTCGTCCTCGTGAAACATTTGGGAAGCTTTAAGGTTAGACGTGTTTGATGTACATCAATTGCAACATTATGAATAAATTGGTTTCTGCCCCCTTTCCACCGAAAAAAATAATTTAAAATCTAATCTAAACTAGCACATCCGCCCCCACAATGCGCGGGAAGTAAAATTTACATTTTTTAGAAAAAATAGTATAATAATTTAAAAATTCAAATATTCTATTTTCTAAACTTAATTTGGTTATGTCCATTTCCGACCACATATTATTAAGAAAAAAGGTGAGAAAAACGATGATAAAAAATAGAGATCGTACCATAAAAATGTAAAGTAAAATTTCCCGGAAGTGAATATGGTGTTGTTGACTGCACATGCAGAATGGTGTGTAGGAGCTTTTATGTGATGCACGCGATGGTTTATGTAATGTTTAGATAATGGGTGGTGGATTGCATAATTATGTCATGATTAAGTAATGACAACACAATAATACTCTCAAACATCACAAAAATTATACTTCTCATTACGCCTGCACATGCAGGCAGTATATTGTCCGCACGCTAATTATATTGAAATATCCCTACCAAAACGTTTATAAAATAAAAGACTGATAATTATTCACCGTAATTTACATGAGATAAACAAATTATTAGAGCACACTTTATATTACATAGGATGAATGTATTTCACCTTAAAAATTCAACATAAAATTTATGACATACAGACCAATATATTTTCCTAATTTTGTTAAGTCCATTGACTTCCAACCGAAGGTTGGAGGTTCGATTCCCACTGGCCCTCTATCCCTCCCTTTTATTGCCCTTTGTAATTTGTATGGCATGGGCTTTCACCACCCCTTTCCCAGACCTTCAATGGCTCCTAAAAAAAATTAATTTAGACCATAATTAATTTAGTTTTACATTACTTAAATAAAATTAACAAATCTTTATCTTCTATAAATAAATAAAATGAAATCTTATAATACTAAGGGGGTGTATTCAATCTGGACTCTATAAGATTTTTAAAGACTTTTAAAGTTGGGGTGTATTCAATTTAGATTTTAAAGAGTCTTTAAAAATTTTGAGGTATTCAATTCAGATTAAAAAACTCTTTAAAAATCTAGGTGTATTCAATACAGATTTTAAAAAATCTTAAAAAATTTTGAGGTATTCAACAGTCCATGGATTTTAAATCTTTATAGATTTTAATGGATTCTTTTAAAAAATATAACTAAACAAAATCTATCCAAACAATTCAAGATTTCTATATACGGATAGTAGGGGGTATCCACTCCATATGGCCATGTTCATTGATGACTCCAAAGAGCTCTTATCGATGGAGTCGTTTGGCACCTCGATGTCGACAAAATATAGATTTAAAAAAAGGAGAAAAATAAAGGGATAAATGAGAAAATGTAGAGTCTACACAAATCAATCAACTCTACGTGGAGTTTATGTATTTTCCAAATCCATCAACTTTTTAAAATCCATAAAAGTCTAAATTGAATACACCCCCTTAAATCTTCAAAAAAAAAATTTTGAATACCTAATTTATAGGGATGAAATCGGTATGGATACGGTCGGATAGTATCGGATACTGGTCTTATCCATATATTTATTTTAAATTCGGAATCGAATATGGATAAGACGGATATGAATACAGTTTTGAATATTTCGGGTTACGGACACGGTACGGATACAGGACGAATATATAATGGATACGGATTCAATCAGATACAGAATATTGGGTAAATTTTTATATTCTTTTTTGAAAATTTGATAATTTTAATTAAAATTACATGATAATTTGGTATTTTTTATAATTATTGATAATTTTTAATTAATAATAATTATATATTAATATATTCGGATATCCATATTTAAAATTCAGATAATATCCTATCAATTTTCGGATACGGTCGGATATTTTCGGATACGGTCAGATATTTTCGAACATGAATATGAATGCGAATATTAAAATACGGATTCAGATTCAGATACGAATATTGAAATATTTGGCCGGATAGTCGGATGCAGATTCGGATTCGAATATAATCGGATACGGCATCAGATAGGTCGGATATTTACCGTACCGCTTTCACCTACTAATTTAAGAAAAGTGAACTAAATCTTTTGAAATGAAAGAATATGAAAAATCTATATCTTTTATAAATAAATAAAACAAATAAATCTATATCTTCTACAGTCTAATTTAATACTATAATAAATAGTGTAATACATTCGATTTATACGTAATAATTAGTACTGTACTAATCAAAAGTGCACATAAAAATTTATGGGAGGGAGTGTATAATTAATATTTTATAAATAAATAAAATTAATTAATCTTTATCCTCTATAAATAAATAAAACAAAATTTTCTAATACTAAATTTTCGAAAACACCATTTGCCTAATTAAAAAAAGCCAATTAAATCTTTTGAAATCAATGTATAAGAAAAATCTAAATCTTGTATAAATAAATAAACTAATAGATCTATATATCATATATCCTAATTCCATACTATAATAAATTGTCAAAAATATTATATAGATAGATTATTAAGGTCGACTTGATTAGTAATAATTATACTTTGTCACAGAAAAAAATAGTCACGAAATACATATAATGTTGAATGAAAGATAATCTAAAATCATTAATTATAATATAAATAAAGTAAAATCATTTTATGCACAATAATCTATTAATTAAATGGTATAAATCATTTTGAATCAATTATTTCTTGTTGTATATGTAATTTATTGTGCTTGTGAAATAATTAAGTATTCTCTATATGTATTGTCAGTAAAATATAGAGAAAGGCTAAAGCATAAAAATAAATCATACAAACACATATAATTGACAGAAACAATATACAAAATACATTAAAAAATGAAGATACATTCAATAAAATATAATTTTTTTAACTCATCACAACCAAACATTACATCAGAATTAATAACTATAGGAGCAAATTTTGCCACAATGTTGTGAAGGTTAGGCATAATATTTTCGAACCTAAGTTCTTCTAATCAAGCCACATAAGGGATAGAATCACAGAAAAATACATCATAATTTGTATTTAAAAAATTCTGAATTTGAACAACAATGTATGTGATTGTAGAAAATCCACTGTCATGTTAAGAGAATCTCAAAGCCGTCTTCATCCCAGTTCACATTTTTCTTGTCCTCGGAATGTAGATTATAAAAGCATTCGATCACACCCTTGCCAAATTCTCTTTTTGGGAAGAAAATTGATGTACATGCCTTTAATCCACTCTACCATTCAACAATATCAATGAATATCCCTGCAATTATAAAGGCAAAAAAAAATCAAGATAAATAAAAGAGACAATATTTGAATTTTCCTCGGCTCCTTCCCTGAACTGTCTCATTTTATATGAAGAAAATCTTTGATAAACGCACATATGCTGTACGGAAGATACACTTTTCCTAAAAAAATTGGTGAAAGAAACTTGTTAAATGATTAAAATCACCTATAAAACATAAAGTATCATAAGATGATATCAAAAGAATAGGAAAAAAAATCTAAAATACAAATAGAAAAAAGTATTCATAAGACATGCTACAACCATATACATACCGATTCACGTGAGTCAATCGCGTACACGCTACAAAAACCAAAAGATGAGTAAACATTATATTAGAGAAAAATTACTAATAATTATAAGCAATAAGAAAAATTGCAAAATATGAGATTTGGAATAGAGAAAAATGAAACGAATAAGGATGATCGGATGTATTTATAGTTAATTCAAATATGCGTATTTAATGGAAATAATTTAAAATTTTAGGAATATTATAGATTATAGATTTAGGGAGTATATATGATATGATTGAGTTTGTTGAAATTAAATATTAGATTATATATTATGGATTTAGGGAGTATATATAATTGAGGTAGTTGAATTAGATTATATATATATATATATATATATATATATATTAGATTTAGTGAGTATATATGATTGTTGAAATTGGAGAAAATAGTCGGATGAGGTGTTGAAAAAGGGGGGTGGGGAAGTGGGGGGAAATTAGACTATATTACTTTTATATATATATAGATTTGATAGTGATCAAATTTTTCATTTTTAATTTTAGAATTGAGTTAGAATAAGGCCCCGTTCTTTTTTACCGAAAAAAAGGCCCCGTTCTCTATGACTTATTTTCAGGCCTTATTACTTATCTTTTATAAAAATCAGATCAGACCAGATCAGATAAGAAATATTAAGATCAGACCAGATCAGATCAGATCAAATCATTATAATAATATAGAGAAAATAAGATCAGACCAGACCAGACCAGATCTTATAAATTCAGATCAGATCAGAAAAATTAAGCCCTAGAGAACAGGGCCTAAGTAGCAAACCATCCATAAGATATAAATATATCGGGTATCTAGGGAAAATAAAATCTATCCACTAAACTTAAAATATAATTCTTGAGCCTTAAAATCTCTAATGAAAATTTTTTTTTGGATGAGCTAATAAATATTTTTAAATCAACAATTATTAGTAGTACTATGGGGATGTTTGAGAGTCAGCGGATCTGCTAGCATATAGCAGATTCGGAGAGAGAATTGTGAGAGAATATGCTGATTGAATTCGCTATATGCTCCTAAATATGCCGACTTCCAAACAAGCCCTGTATCTTTTTGGTGAAACCAAAACTAATCATTAGTATCTGATAAAATTTATAATTTACTAATATTCAATTAATTTTTTTGAAAAACGGGTCACGTGTTCTCGAGTTTTGTTGTTTTTAATTTTTTCTTTTAAGAATGAAAAAAGAAAGAAAGAAGAGTGAAATGACAAAAATGATGGCTTCTCAAAAAAATTTTATGCCAAGGATTTTGGAGTGATATTTTGAGTTTGCATTTTTTTCATTTTTTCTGTACATTCAAAATCATCATAGTTAACCAATAAAAGTTGACTTAAGTGGATTAGTATTCTAGTTACTTAAGTAAGATGTTGGGTTCAAGTATTGTGTATAAATTTTTATTTATTTATTTTTGCTGGACAACCTAGGTTAGGAAAAGAATGGTGAGAGCTCATGCCATACAAATACAAAGAAATAAAGGGGAGGGATAGAGGACCGGTGGGAAATCAAATCTCTAATCTTCAGGTTGAAAGTCAATGGACTTAACCGCTTGGATTAAGTCTTCATCCCTTGTCACCTTGTGTAGAAAAAATTGATTGTAGCCGAGAATATATCCTGTTGTTCAAAAAAAACAAAATAAAAGTCATCATAGTTACTACTATTTTTTTTATATATATTAATATAAATGATAAATGATGGACAAAATTATGGCATATCCATTTCTTTTATCTTCCTTTTGGCTAGTACATGATTTTTCTTCGATTTCATTTTTATTCGGTCTAACTTTTTATTTTATTTTTTCCCCATAAATTTAAAATCGGGAAACATAGCATAAGTTGGGTACATTTTCCAGTAGGTTTTTTTTTGAATTTTTTATAGTTAGATTGTATTCAATTTAGATTTTAAAAAATAGTTAAAAATTTTATTCAACAATTTATGAATTTTAAATTTTATAGATTTTAATGGATTCTCTTAAAAATTATAACTAAACAAAATTCTCTAAACAATCTAAGATTTTTATTAATCAATCAAACTCTACATGTTTCCAAATCACTAGTACTATGAAATATCCTAACAAGTAACATGTGCTATCTAAATCCTTTGTATTCAAATAAAAATAGACAGATAGTAGCCATCATGTGCATCAAAAACTAATTTATTAAAGATTTGATGGATATTGAAGGGTTTACAGAATTTTGTATATACAAAAGCTCGAGTCAAGACCTTTGTTTAAACTGTCAAAATCTTTTGGTGTAATACTTACTATATCATTATCATATACGAAGTACTATTAATTTTTTAAAAAATAAATAAATAAAAAATGAGCCGCGAGTCACCCTACAATATTGTTGACATTGAAAACGAAAGTCCGAAAGACATTCGACTTTCGAAGTTTGAGTATTATGAGGTGTAAATTGAGTTGTAAGTTGTGACACAAGTCAATTCTGATATCCAATCAGGAACTGCCACGTACACACAAAAAAATATTTATCCGGAAATTGAAATTTAAATAAAGAAAATTACTAGGGCGAATTCCAACAGAGCAGGCCCAAGTTTTTATTTTCTCATTAATAAATAAAAAGAAAATCTAAAAATTACAGCGTAGGATATAAAGATAAATAAAGATATAAAAGTACTATTATTACTAAAACCCTCGTTTTCATCCACTTTCCGCTCCTCGCTGTCTCTCTCTCTCTCTCTGCCCATTCGGCCATTCCCTTTTCAATTGAGCGATCTCTGTTCATCGGAAATTATCGCAATTCCTCACTCCGACACCGTCATACGCGCCCAAATTTTACGTTTCAATTAATTTTCTGTGCATGTTAATTTTTGTTTATTTATTTTGGGGAAAAACCTCTAGCACTTTTTGGAACCCTAATTCGGTTCGGCATATCCCCGTCCGGTTCGAGGTGAGAGCGTTGTCCATTTGAGGTGAATTTTTGAGTCTGGATTATTGTTGAGCAATTGGGAATGGAGGGGGGGCCGCATCCAGTGCCGAGAACTGTGGAGGAGGTCTTCACGGATTTCAAGGGCCGGCGAGCTGGCCTCATCAAAGCTCTCACCACCGGTAAAATTCTCTGTTTTTTACATTGTTTGAATAAGGAAAAATTAAACACGGTTTCCTTATTAAGTTATCAATGGTGTTCTTTTGTTTGTAAGAATGTGTGGATTCCTTTATGACTTGCGCGATTGACATGTGGTTGATACTGCATCTATGTGTCAAGTTCGATTGAAGAATTATGGTTGCTTATTGGGATGGTGTGGCTTTTCTATTCTAATTTTTTTTTGGTTGTGTTTTTACAGATATGGCGAAATTTTATCAGCAATGTGATCCCGGTGAGTGTTGTTTTTGGCTGTTTTCAACTTGACTGTGCGAAGAATCTTTTATTTGTGTTTTTGAATATGTTTTGTGTATCGTTGATGGGTGGAAGAAGTAGTATATGAACATCTATGGAAGAAGTTAAGTGTTCACAATTGAGATTGCGTCTTTTGATCATGCTTTGCATTCATTACAGTTGATTCATGTGTGAAATTAAGTTCTTATTTAGTTTCAAGTTTCAACAAGTCTATCCTAGAAACCTTTTTCCACGTGCACAAGATTCGTTGCCCTTTTATTTTAGTTAGGTGTCAGGTGTCTTGAAGAACAGATACGCATATTTTGGCGGCACAAAGATATGGTCTCTGAATTCTGATGGCATTAATTATGTCGTCTAACTGTTTTACAGATCACATCTATACTCATTGCTTTTCTATTCAAATGTTAATCTACTCATGTTACATTTTGAAAGTTTATTATTTATCTTTACTAGCTCGTCTAATTTTAATCTTTGGTACATGTTCTGTGGCAATGTTTTAATTAAACTGCTTGGAGTTCAGTGTGGTTTTTGCATTTGTGCATTTATTGCAGAGAAAGAGAACCTCTGCCTATATGGACTTCCAAATGAGACCTGGGAAGTGAACTTGCCTGTTGAAGAGGTACCTCCTGAGCTCCCCGAGCCAGCACTTGGAATTAACTTTGCAAGAGATGGGATGCCAGAGAAGGATTGGTTATCTCTTGTTGCAGTTCACAGTGATTCATGGCTGCTCTCTGTTTCCTTTTACTTCGGTGCTCGATTTGGATTTGGTAAAAGTGAGAGGTAAGTGTTTTCTGTGCTGCTGCCTTTTGATGCATTTATATGATGTGTTCACAATTTCCTAGATGTTGTTACATCTTTGTGCTGTAATTGTATCGGTTTGGGAAAACACTCACAAACATACTTGTACTGTCTTTGGTACTATGGATTATGACTTATAGTGGCGATCCATAAAAAAAAATTTAGTGGCGTCACAACAATTGATGAAAGCTATGTTGAAATTAGGGGTAATATTGATAATACAGAAAGAATTGAAAAAGCTAAGTTGGAACTGATAACAGTGGCATTACCACAAAATTTGAGTAGGTGCACCAAATTAAATACTCCCTCTGTCCCAACTAACTAACTAAGATGTCATGTTTGACTTCTGCACACAATTCAATGCACTTTTTTAATCGTTAATAACTCAAAATATATACAAGTAAAAATTATGTAAAATTATATTCTAAAACTATACGATTAGACGAATTTAACAAGACCGAACTCGACTATTTTTTTTCAAATATATACTTACAATAATATTGAGTCAAAGTTGAACAATGAACAGTGTCAAAAAAGTCAAACAAGACATCTTTACATGGGACGGAGGGAGTATATTTTTTTAACCTTATAATTGCAATTTAAGTAGTGTCACCACCACAAGAATGGGTGCACCAAACCACATATAAAATTTTTTAAGCTTAAAGTAGCAATTTTATCAATATAAGTGGTGTTTTGTGCATCCACAAGTTTGTTACTACATCCGCCCCTGTTATGAGCACAACTTGGATTTCAGGGTAGTATTACAAAAAAGCCCATTATCTGATTTATTCAACTCCTGAGAAGTGGAGAAGAGGATTTGAATCTTTTCAATGACACGCAAAAGCTTTTTTACAGTTCTTTGTTCGATGCTATAATCTTTATATGCCAAGTGTCATTTGTTGCCTCAATCATGTGTATAAATAGATAATGATATAATTGAGTGCTCATCATGTACCTAATTAACGTTTGATCTTTGATGTTTGACGGCGTATGGATGCCTATTTGATGTTTAGATAATCATATGGTCCACGTGAATTTATTGCCTTCCTTTTTGTCCTTTTATACTGTTTGCTTGTGTTTGTCGTTTCATGATCTGGATAATGGGTTTTTTTTGTTTAATGTTGTGCTCTTGCTGTCGTTAAGTTTTGGCTTTGCACTTCCCTTTCTGTTAAATGGTATAAACAACATTATCTGCAGCATGTGGGCGCTGCATGGAAAATTTCATCCATTTCTACTGTTTGGCTATTGGCTTTACTAATCTGGACCAGATTTCAATGATTTCATGTCATGAATAAACTATACTTCATTCTGAAAACGGATGCATATTGGTTTTGCACAGGAAGAGGCTCTTTCACATGATCAACGAACTACCAACTATATTCGAAGTTGTGACTGGAGCTGCTAAGCAAGCAAAGGACCAAAATAACAACAGCACCAAACACAAATCTAACCACAGAACGGTAGGAACTCAATCTATTTCCATGATTTACTATTTTTCACATACTCATGTCATCCGTTTTAATGCTTCTATTACCTGTCCCAACAGATTGATCCCCAGCCGAAGGGGACCAAGGCATCTGCACCAAAGGAAGAGGATGAAAGTGGAGATGAGGAAGAAGATGACGACGAACAGGGCGGTACGCTATGTGGTGCTTGCGGAGACAACTATGCCAATGATGAGTTTTGGATCTGCTGTGATATATGTGAGAGATGGTTCCATGGGAAGTGCGTCAAGATAACACCTGCAAAAGCCGAACACATCAAGCACTACAAATGCCCTAGTTGCAGTAACAAGAGGGCCAGAGTTTAAGCTTGTGGGATCGTAGACAATATCATCAGTTAGGCCTCCGTCATGTCGAAAGGTGAGCAAATGTTGCCAACATCATCCAGCATTTGTGTTACTTATTAAATTATTATGCAATGGGACACAAGGTTTTTGAAACATCCTTACTGTTGCTGAGGTCCGACTCTGAATTTTATGTTAGGGATCTTTATGGAGAAGTTCGTTTCTTTTTTATTTTACATCTCAGAATTGGATTATGGAAAATTGGAAATATGTGTTCATTATTTCTTGCCTTGGATAAATCCCATCTTTTTTTTGCCTGTTTTGATGGCTATGAGATTGACCTAGCCAACTAGATCCTGCTGTCTCTATGTAGCAACAATGGCCATGGCCATGAGCTGGCCAGATCAAAGGTTGGTCTCTGATTTTGTTCGCGTATCTTTGGATGATGCTGTATCCAGATCTGTCATGTTGTCTTCACCCACCTACATCTTCGTGACTATGGACTAGGTATATGTTTTTATCAGCCCTCGGATTTTCGTTGGTTTCCTGTCATCCTGTTGGTCTCTGTATCCCTGGAGAAGGGTACATGTAACATGTTGGATGCTGTAGAGGGAATTGTCAAAATTACCTTGATAAATTGTTTGGAGAGTTGGATGGCCTGGTGAAGTAATTGATTTATGTCTGAAAGATGTCATGGCATTCCTTGATCATAGTAGTAGTATCTAGCAGCTGCCAGAATCCAGATCCACCTTAGTTTAAAGGGTTTCCTAGGTTCTATGCTAAATTGTTTTCAGGTCAGACACCATGTTTGTTGATCCAAATCGTGAAAGTCTATCCAAACTGCAAAATAGGACCTGAAAATCCAAATTAGTTGCAAGCAAGTACTTGCGACCCCAACTTTTGACCCATTGGCCATTGCGTCCATATGTTTGCGATTTCAAAATCCAGCTTGTTTCATTTAATATTGAATTCAATTTTTATTAACTTACTTGAAAATTTTCTCTGTCTAAAAGCCTTGCAGAGTTGCAGTCACCCCAAAAGGATTTTACATGAACATGATTAATCTATATACTTGACAGAGGTTTTACCTTTGGAAAAAACATAATACCGAGAGAGAGATTGGACATATCCCTAGATATCATTTCAGTAAATGTTTTTTGAGGAAAAGTTATTTCATTCCATACCATCACAAGATAGTTTTACAGCATAGTAGACGCAGACATCAAAAATGAACAAAGCATCACCATACTGCAAACAATAGCAGCCATAGGAAACAGACGCAGACAGCAAATTACACCAGCAAAAAACAGACTATATTGCTCGAAATACCAAACCATCCCATCAGACCGATCCTATTCAGAGCCGCATAAAGACTAAAACAAAAAAAAAAAAAAACAGCAAACAACAAAGTGCCTCCCCTCCCCACATCCTACAGCCAGGTTTCAAACCTACCACCAGACATTGCACCTTTCTTTGCCCAAAAGTCCGCAAGATTATTGCATTCCCGTAGGAAATAGCATGATCATTCAGTAGAAAATGTTAGTAGAAAATAGCATGATATTCAAGATATAGGAAAATTTCAGACGATGAGCCGCCATGTAATTTTAGCAAATTTCAAACAGACCAGTTTGAGAAAATGCAATATTGATACATTGCCATAACTAGTCCCACCATAAATTTAGTTTGTGTGCATAGTCATTATATGCTTAATATGCAATTCGATTACGGAGCATAATGATGATATAATTATGTGATGTGTTGAAATTATCTTCACATCTGACATCCCATTTCACTAAAGACATTACATTTTTACCTTTATACAACAAAAAGTACACATTTCAACACATTATGTAAGTATATAAAATGCACCATAACTGCTTCCCTGAACATGTTGGATTAGATGTGTCGCAACGGGCCTGCGGGGCAAAACATGCCGGCCCGCACGGTCCCCCGCATTTTTGCGGGCTTGAACGGGCCGGGCTTAAATGGGGCGGGCTCAAGTTACCTAGACCCAACCCGCCCCACACGCGGGTCGTGGGTTATGCGGGCCCGCCCGCGGGCTTTTTCTTTAGATAATATTATATTTTTTTTTTGTAAAAAAATTAAAATTCGGATATATTTTTTAATGTTCAAATTGAAAATGAAATAAAGAGATTTATAATTGATATTTAAGAATATAAATAATTAAATATGTATTTTTTGGCACAATTATTTACTTTAAGCTCCCCTTGCTGTAGTTTTTTCTTAATTTTTCCTTTGCCGTCCTGAGGCATCGCTTTTCATCAAAAAAATATTTACTTTAATGTTTTGTTGAATAATTCTTTAAAAGAATTCATATTTATTCATTTTTAATACTAAATGAGTATATTATATTTTAAAAATATAGTATTGTGTATTACAAAAGTTTTATAATTAATGATTGGACTGAAATTTTAGGTCTCGCAGATGAAGTCTATGCGACAATTGTATTAGGTAGGGCTGTCTAGGCATAATTCATTGATTCTATATTTTATTACAGTATCGTATGCGTTATATTGCAGTATAATTTTATATTTTATTAGGAAAAACTGTCTGGACATAATTTATTAATTTATATTTTAAAAAATAAGACACTTGAGGATAAAAAAATAAAAATTTATCTGCACTCATAATTTTTAATAAATAGAATATAAGGAGCTTTAAACTTAAAAACTTGATACCCATAAAATTAATGAACATGAAAATATTAGAAGAATTAAAGAAACAAACAATTTAATAAGATTTGTAATTCAACGTGTAATCAATTTAATAATTTCAATGTTTGATAACTTTATGCTAAGCATTTATACAAAAAATATTAAATTCAATCTATACACAATGTTTTTTTTTAAAAACAAAAACTCAAAGCATGCGGGCCCAACCTACAAAAATCTGCCGAGGTTGGGTCTGTTTAGACCCACATGACCCGCATCTAAACGGACCTCTAAAAATTGAGCCCGCCCCATATTTTTAACTTGGCGAGGCGGGCCGGACCAACGGCCAGGCCCGTTTTTGACAGGTCCATGTTGGATGCAGTCATTTTATATTGTTGTTGGGTTAAATGCATTGGATAAGTTTTACGATCAAATTAAAAAATAATTAATTCATAGTCCATTCAAACACAAACATGATAGATACATAATAAATAAAAATTAACATTCATCATAGTAACTAGTGTGCATAACCATAGTATCTGCCCCATTTTTAAATAATTGTACATTCTTTAAAATTGGTTAGGATCATAAACGCTAAATGTTTAAATTGTGATTATGTAGTTATTTTAGGTAAGAATGGGTAATTCTTGTAAGACTTGTTATCGTTTGTAGATTAGATTAATTGTCTAATTTATACATAGATTATATCATATTTTTATGTACAATTATCATAATTTTATAAGAATTTATCAAATCTTCTACATATACTAAAAAATTAAAATTTAGCACATGAACCAGATTACATTATTTTAGGTCAATATTGATTTTTCCTAATGCAACCTATATTTATATTTTTATATCAATACCTTTTCATGTCAATTAAAAATTAAAGAAAAAAGGATAAAATATGAGTATATACTAATATACACAGGTATAGTTACGGTACAATCAATCAAAATCGCAGCACATGAAGGCACAAAATCCAACCGTTCATTTAAATCCAACAGTTCAAAATGGAAAGGTTAAAATTATCCAAAAAAATGTATAACATCAAGTCGCTGAAAATACACACAAAGTTCTCGCTGAAAAATACTATGGTATGTCGCTGAAATATTACATAGTCTATCGCTGAACTACACACAGCTCGTCGCTAAAAAATATTATGGCATGTCGCTAAAATATTATATAGTCTATCACTGAACTACACATAGCTCGTCGCTGAAATATATTAAACCAAAAAATTGGGGTTTAGACTTTTATGAAGTCGCTGAAATACATATTATCAAGTTGCTGAAATATACTATAGCATGTCGCTGAAATATACAATAAGACATCGCTAAAATACAAATAAGTCGTCGTTGAAAACACTATGTCTGTCACTATTACTCAACATAGCTGAAATGTATATACGTTGTCGCTGAAATATACTAAAATACATTTTAGAGTAATATGATAAAATTACATTTTTATCCTTCCAGTTTATCTCACCCGTTGATTTAAAAAGTTAATCAACGGTAAGGAACACCACAGTACATCAAGTCATATTGGTTAGTCGCACCCTAACAACTTCCAAATACACAAGGAAAAAAAAAAAAGAAAGAAAAGAAAAACGAGAAAAAAAAAAGTGGAAATAGAGTATATCTAGAAAAAAATAGTGGAAATATTTTTTGGTTTATAACCTAAGCCGCATACCACGGAGATCTCTCTCAATAGTGTGTCCATTCTTCCGCATATATTGAAACTTTAGATTTTGTTCTAAAGCTTCTTCCCTTAAGTTCTTTTTGCATTAAACTTGCTCTCATAAATTATGTAAATGATTTACGAAGGATTATTAACTAATTATTAAACTTGCTCTCATAAATTATGTAAATTATTGCTTTTCCCCAAAAAAAAAAAACTAATTATTGTACCCATTGTGAAAATTAAATACAAATGTTACTTGAAATTTTGAAAAATAGATGGTACATCAATTATCCTTGCACATCATTCAACATTCATTACAAAATAAACGAATTAAATGCAAATCCCAGTTGTCCATTTATGCAAACACAAAATTTTGAAACCCGCAAAAATGAATGTGAAACTGAACCGCCAAAGATTCTCAACGTACAAATACCGTCACCGTGTAGGAAAAAACATGGAAACCCAAATCCAGACATGCCAAACCAGAATTCAAATGCCATTATTCGCATACCCAGACAGGAATGTGCAATAAATGACAAATATATTTCGTCTTCTTCCTGCGCGGGGGCCTCCCTTCTCCCCCCCTTTCATGGAGGGAAAAAAATTGAATTCTGGAATTGGCCCCCTTTCCCAATTAAAGAAGGGGAAACCCATCATCGAATTCCATGGATAATTGGATATTACTGGCAAGGTGGTGGTGTTGTAGTAATTCTTGCATTTTGCTGCTGTTCTTGTTCCTACCTTCCCTAAAACCCTAATCGTAAATCTATCTTTTCCACCATTGCTAGGGATGGACCATCCTTGAGTTATTATTAGCTGTGCATTCATAAATTGGAGAGCCCACATCTCATTAATTGGCTTCGATCGATTATAAGTCCCAACTGAAGAACAGGGCGAATTAAAGCCTATCAGATCTGCAATCGCTAATATCTCTGCAGGGAGACAAGGGCATTTACGATGTTGAATTGATTCGCCTCTCTTTTCGCTTCCCACGCACGCACAATGCGTGACAGCAACTGTGGAAGTAAATCCTGTTTTCAATTTCATTGCTAGGGGTTTCGAAACAATTTTGAAATGGCATCGGCAAAGGGCTTCGCCGGCGGCGGAGTCAGTATTGATCCCAGCGGACTGCATTTACGGAAGCAATCGACGCAAATTCGAAAAGCGGGGACGAGGCGGCCGCCTGCTGATTCTGCAAGGGCCCTAACCAAGCATCACTACGTGCTTCGCCGCCAGATTGATGGTAATTCCATGGCTTCTTTGTCTGAGAAGGTTCTGGAATCCCCATTGAATAATAATGTTTGCGACTGTAATTGTTCCAAAGGTGCTTGTGAAAATGCCAAAGTGAAAGATGAGGAGGAGAGGGTGTTCTTGTATAATTGGAGGAGTAAACAATCTGGTGCCGAAGTGAGTAGGCTCATCGGCGAGGACGATGTCGGGGATGGGTTTCTAGGCCGGGACGGCAGTGATAATGTGGACGTCGATGCGAATGAGTCGAAGAGCGATGTGTATTCGAGTGAGAAGTCTGGTTCGGAAGCGTTTAGGCATAAGGATGCTGTTCGTAAGAAGAAATCAAAGAGGAGTAACTATACCAGCACTGGTTTCAGGCGTCATGATGAAAAACTGCCAAGGCATATGATGATGATGAATAGATTTAGGGCCAAGGGTTCGCCGGGTTATGGAATTGGCAGGGATGAATTGTCGGATGATTCCGAGTATTCGAGGAGAGCAGCGTTGCTTTCGCCGCTGCTTTCAAAGCTCAAGAGCAAGGGTTGGGGTTATGGCACCCCTGCATTGTCTAGGAGCTCTTGCAATACAAACGGCATCAGGAATGGCAGCGCTGCCTTCTCCTGGGATGCGACAACAGCGTCGCTGAATGATGATGCTGACGATGATGTGGACACTCAGTTGGACTTTCCGGGGAGAAATGGATGTGGGATTCCTTGTTGGTCGAGGAGATCAACGCCAAAGTCTCGGGTTCGGATTGGCAGTTTTTCACCATCCCTCTCTGATACTTTGAGAAGGAAAGGAAGCCATATCCTTTGGGGAGGAGGCCAATACGCACAACGTAGAAGGCATCGTGACTGGAGAGTACTGAATTCGAAGATTGCAGGCCGTGGACTCGTTCCCCATCTTACACACTGCAGCAAAGGGCAGAGAGGGTCATCCATCTGCAGTGAGGACAGTGATGAAGAGCCCTTGACACATTTTGAAGAGCTCGACTTGGAGGCTTCGAGCAGGTTGGATGGAAGGGGATGGTTTACTTGTTGCAGGAGGCGAGGAGAGTTGGAGCACAGGGAAATCACCCTGGAAAATGTTAGAGGCATAAGTCATAAGTACAGGCCGATGTTCTTTGAGGAAATGGTTGGGCAGAACGTCGTTGTTCAGTCTCTTTCGAATGCAATTTCAAGGGGAAGGATTGCTCCCATTTACCTTTTCCAAGGTCCCCGCGGCACAGGGAAAACTTCAATGGCGAGAATTCTCGCTGCAGCTTTGAACTGCCTTTCAATTGGGAAGATGAAGCCTTGCGGAGTCTGCAGGGAATGTGTCGATTTCATGTCCGATAAGAGTAATCATTTTATAGAGGTCGATGGCTCCGACAGAGAGGGGATCAAAAACATTAAACGTCTCCTGAAAAGCCTCACCTCGGCTCATTCTTCAGCCGTTTCTCACTTCAGGGTTATTGTTATTGATGAGTGTCACTTGTTGCCCTCAAAGACATGGCTTGAATTTCTTCAGATTCTTGAGAAACCAGTGGCGAATACTGTTATTGTTCTCACAACGACAAATATCAACAACGTGCCACAAACTGTGTTATCCTGGTGTCAGAAACACGTTTTCAGCAAAATTAGCTCCAGCGACATTGCTGCTCGCCTGAGCAAGATCGCCACTGCTGAGAACCTGGATGTTGAGATGGATGCACTGGACCTGATTGCTATGAATGCGGATGGCTTGCTACGAGATGCAGAGACCGTTTTGAACCAGCTGAGTTTGTTCGGGAAAAGAATCGATATCCCCATGGTGAATGAGCTTGTGAGTTCTAGCAAACCAGCCTCTATTCTTTGTATCCCCCATGATTTACAATTGAAGCTATTCTACACAGCACATTATTGAGATTTCCTGTTGGTTTTGATCCCCCATTGTTTGATTGATGATCATTTTCTTGTGTCCTCCAGGTTGGGGTTGCATCTGATGAGAAACTACTGGACCTTTTGGAGTTAGCCATGTCATCAAACGCAACAGAAACTGTGGTACAGGCAAGGGAATTGATGGAAACAGGAATTGATCCAATGGTTCTGATGTCCCAAATGGCGACACTCATTGTAGACATCATTGCCGGTACTACTTACCCTTCTGTCAACAGAAAGCACGGTCTTTTCTTCGGTGGGGGATGCTGTAAGCATCGTTTTCAATATGTAACCATCTTCTCTTGGCAATCGTATGCATTTTAAACCTTTTGTCGAAGTAATTTTGTTGAATATGTTTTCAGTATCCGAAAGAGAGTTGGGTAGCCTGAAGCATGCACTGGCAATCCTCACTGAGGCGGAAAAGCATCTGAGAGGTTCGAGTGAACGTTCGACTTGGTTCACTGCAACCCTGTTGCAGTTAGGCTGCGTGCCCTCACCGAGCAGAACTGACTCAGGAAGTAGTCGACCGCAGAGCACCAAGGCGACTGAAGAGGACCACATGAATATGCTCGGAGACGATATTGCCCAAAGGCAGAGACTTGATGCTCATTTGGCATCTGCAGAATCTGATTCTTCCAATTCCATTCCAATATTTGAGCATCGGAATTCCACAAGCAAAGAACAACCAGTCTCGAGAGCAGACACTGCTACTTGTGAGGGATTGCCTGTTTCACAAGGCGACCGTGGGGTCACAGGGCCAGCTGCTCTGAGATACTCGAACTTGAATACGTGGGATAAAATCTGGCTGCAGTGCATCGAGAAGTGCCATTCCAAGACCCTGAGACAACTCCTCCACTCTCATGGAAGGCTCGTCTCCATATCCGAAGCTAGAGGTATATAAATCATGTCCATTCGAAACTGAGGCTCATTTAGAGCTGCTTTATTACTACCATGTTATGTTTCTTTGTAGTCCTGAACAGATGCAGCTTCTGTGCGCAGGCGGATTTGTTGCTCACGTTGTTTTCAGCGACAAGAATGTCAGAACCCGAGCAGAGGGTTTCCGGAGGAGCATAACTAATGCATTCGAGATCATTTTACAACACACTGTTGAAGTTAAAATGATCCTACTACCAGAATCAATGGATCAGGCGCAGATGGGCGAAAACGACTCAACAAGGTCAACTGCAGCAGTTGGCGAAAAAGATCCAGACTTTTGTCCAACGCCAATGAAGGCCAACACAGAAACCTCAAACATGTCCAAATCTCCTCAAGTTGGACCTCCTGCGCCCAAGGAGTTGAACACTCCAGAAAAGATGATTGAATCTATAATCCACCAGCAGAGACTGGAAACCGCGTGGGTACAAGCACTGGAGAAGGGAACCCCTGTATCGTTGAACCATTTGAAACCCGAAAGGAACCAAATCCTGCCTCAGTATCGCGCATCTCCTCCCACAGATGATGCAACCTCGCAGCAATGGGAAGATGAGCTAAATCATGAACTCAAAGCGCTGAAAATAAACGACAGAAGGAAGTTTCAGAAGGACAGAATTGCAAAGAGGTTGGTCGATCCAATCTCTCCGAGCCTATTGCACAGCAGCAGCTTCGCAAGCAGTCTCACCAAAGATAACATGTGAGTCTCCCTTACCTGATATCTTAAAATTTTTGCACAAGTACTATATGATATTGTTTCTACTTTGTAAATTGACTCATTTGCACAAGTACATATGATATTAGTTAATAAATGATAATGCAAGAACCAACAAAAAAAACAACTTTGTTCTACCATGAAGTTGGTGGTGTCTGTTATTGATGCTGCTGTTTTACGTTTTTCAATAGCTGACTTCGACTCAACTTTCGTCTGCAGGGGATATGAATCTGGAACAGGAGTGCCGTGTTGCAGGGGTATTTTCTGCTGGAACAACCTCAAATCTCGACGAAGGGCGGCCAGGGTAATCAATCTACTTTGCACCTTCTCTCCTATATGATCCTCTTTTTAGAAATTGAATGTTCTTCTTGTGCTTGGAAACCAGGCCAAACGCTAGACAAGAGAGCATCTTTGCATATGCTCAAAAGGGGGGTTGATTTTCGGTATTCTGAGAGCCAAAATGACGGACAGGACAGGACAGAACAGGACAGTGCTAGATACAACAGATGACAGGAAGTTTTGCTTGCTTTTCAAAGTTGGGACAAAAACCTTCTTGGTTCATGGTTTGCCAGGAATCTTCTTGGATGTGTTTCTTACGCCTGTTTGATAAAGCCATTACAGAAAATACTACTATGTTTTATTGAATGATTAAAATAAAACAAACAATGGATTTGAATTATATGAAAAACAGAACGTCTACTGAGTACTCTCTTTTTCGTCTTTCTATACTTTTTTTCCCCTTTTTTCTTTTCTTATTAGAAAAGAAAAGATGAGTAGTTTAAACATTGAATTGGTTGGAGTCGTTACTGACATATTACTAAAAAGGATAAGTACTACTCCTACTTTGTATGATTGATGCTCCTCTGTTTGATTGTGTGGGCGTCACTCGTTCTCGTTGGCGTGTTGTAGCTAGCTAGTTTCCACGAGAAACTATTTTGCATATGTATAAAACAAAAATACAATTAAAAGAAAATTGCATTTTATTCAAATTATTTCATGTTGATACCTTCAAGGACAAAATTTTCAATGAGTTAGGGGAGCTAGGGATGCAGCCATATTCGTTTACAGAAAGACTTTAGGGAACTAACATAGTGTCATGGATTTGGAGAGATGCCTATTGAACTTCAAACAGACAGATTATTGACAACAATAAAACAGTACTAGAATTCAGGGGAATATATGATCTGCTTTCCAACCTGTTACAAGCAGTCTTCAGTGGGGATGTAGAAACAGGCTACAACAGTAGGACATAGGGACACATGTTTCGAAGATTACCATGTTTAAAATTAGCAATGTTAGATAGACATCTACCTTAATCACCAACCTGTAAAACTGCTCTTGCCAGCTCGTGCCCAAGGTCATCAAGACGACAGGATTCAAGCAATGCCATTTCCATGGTTCTTCTACAGGAAAGTAGCTTCAAGAGCTTTCAAACTTCCTCTCCTCTTGGAACCTTTCAAGGATTGAAGCGAGAAAGATACTTTGGAAACTGCCAAAAAGGCTTAAAATGTGGGATTTTGACTGGACCAATTTCACACAGAGAATGTTATGCTCATTCAAAGCGTTCGAATAGGTTCCTAACCTAGAAGGGACTCAGTTTTGGAGTCGGCCGGGCAAGACAGAATAAACATACTTCAATAATCCAATTCTAAGATGAAAAGAAGAAAAGACGGATATCCCCACAAAAATCCTTAACTAAAATTCATTCAGAAGCAGACCTTGGTAACAGGGTGGATGTTTGTAAAACCTAGAGTCCAGTCACATTATAATCTTTTATAAACTACACAGAGGCCCGGAAGATGAGGCAACATTTGCTCACCTTTTGACATGATGAGGCCCTTGCTGAAGATACAATCCCGGACAAGTCTAAACTCTGGCCCTCTTGTTACTGCAACTAGGACATTTGTACTGCACAATGTGTTCCGCTTTTGCAGGTGTAATCTTTACACACTTCCCATGGAACCATCTCTCACATATATCACAGCAGATCCAGAATTCGTCGTTTGCATAGTGGTCTCCGCAAGCACCACATAGTGTACCACCCTGTTCGTCATCATCTTCTTCGTTGTCTCCACTTTCCTCCTCTTCCTTTGGTGCATTTGCTTTGGGCGCCTTTGGCTGAGGATCGATCTGTTGGGACAGGTAATAGAAGCAATAAAATGGATTATGGATGTACCAAATAAGTATGTGAAAAAGGGTAAATAGTGGAAATAGATCAATTTCCTACCATTCTGTTGTTAGATTTGTGCTTGCTGCTGTTGTTATTTTGGTCCTTTACTGGCTTAGCTGCTCCTGTCACAACTTCAAATATAGTTGGTAGTTCATTGATCATTTGAAAAAGCCTCTTCCTGTTCAAAATCAATTTCCAGCAGTTTTAGAACGGCATATAGTTGTATCATGATTGATGATATGCAATCATTGAAAGCCAATTTTGTGCGGTCTAAAAAACAGAAAAAATGAATGCACTTTTCCATGTGGTGCCCGCACACTTTAGATGATGTTTTAAGCCATTTCTCAGGAAACAAATGAGGGAAAGCAAGGACACAACAATATTAGCCAGCAACCTTTTTATCCATATCATGCAATGACAAACACCAGTGCATGGTAAACAAGGAAAAAAGAGTAGCAACAAAATTCAAGTGGACCATTTGATTAAACTTTAAATAGGCATTTACACACCGTCAAATATCATAGCTCAGACATTAATCAGGCAAAAAATGGGCATTCAATTATATCACTATATTCTTTTGCACAAGTTCAAGGCAACAAAATAGTTGGCATATAAAGGTTGTAGACTTGTAGCATGGAGCCCGGAGCAAAAGATATACAAAGTAGCACGATGGCGCCAGTGGAAGATCCACATCTTCTTCCTCACTTAAGGGCATTTCTCACGAGTTAAATCAATCAAATGCTTGCATTTTTCATGATACCACCCCTTAACAACCCAAGTTGCGCTCAAGGACCAACGAAAGTCAAAGTATGTTTGTGTACGTATTCCCAATAGGAACACAAATACAGCACAAGAATATCAGTGATATAAGTTGTGAGCTAATATCTGCAAAATTAATGCCTGCTAGGATTAGTGCATGAAAAGACGGCAGCTCAGGAAACAATTACCTCTCACTTTTACCAAATCCAAACCGAGCACCAAAATAGAAGGAAACGGAAAGCAGCCATGAATCACTGTGAACTGCAACAAGAGATAACCAGTCCTTCTCTTGCATCCCATCTCTTGCAAAGTTAATTCCAAGGGCTGGTTCTGGGAGTTCAGGGGGTACCTCCTCAGCAGGCAAATTCACCTCCCACGTCTCATTTGGAAGTCCATAGAGACAGAGGTTCTCCTTCTCTGCAATATACCGCCAAATGCAAAAATAACAACCATGTTAGGGTTATTTTGTGCAGAGTTGTTGTTTGACTGTTGTTCAGACTATTCATCAACAACGAAGCTAATCTGAGCAGGTGCCAGCTGGAGTTTGTTACAACTTAATTGGTGAACGGTTATTTGCGAATCTTTCTAGAAGATTCCCGTGCTTTCTGAAGAATAACCGTCTCACACGTGTTTGCACTGCTATATATATGTGTGATCATCATTTGTACTTAGTTTAGAGATTTCATTCATAGATCCACATATATGTTTTGCTTGAGTGTTACATAGTAGTTGCTTGTTGAGAGTAATTTCTGTGTAATTTTGTATTTGAATTGCTTGTAAATGAAGAGGCATTGAGATGCTCTTCATCTATATCGGAAGCATTGCGATGCTCTGCATTGGAGGAGGTTCGTCAAGATGATCGAATAAGCTGGAGATCGAATGAAAGCTGAGGCAGAAAAGAGAATCACTCACAGGTTGAATAAGGTGGAGTCGCAGATGGTGAAGTGTGGTTGATACACTTACCAGACTACTGGTCGTGTTCCAGTAACCAAGTTTAACTTGTGTTGAGGTTTGATTGCTCTTATGCTTTTGCTGTTCATTGGTTTGATCAGTATTGATGATTAGTGGATGAACCTGGCTTGGTATGCCCCCAGATGTAGATCGTATGATCGAACTGGGTAAACAACTTGTTGTGTTGATTTGTTTACTGCTTTAGTTACTTCCGCGTAGTTAATACAACACATAAACTACGTCTGCTCATAAGTACAGATCAGGCTGGGACAAACAAGTGGTATCAGAGCGAATCCAGTGCTCTAGCGAAATTGAGTAGATCAGATCTGTTTAGAAGATGAGTACTAGGGAAGGTTCTTCAGTTTCTCGTCCACCATTGTTTGATGGAACTGACTACAGTTACTGGAAAACGAGAATGAAGGCATTTATAGCATCACTTGGTGAAGATGCTGATGAGGCAATCGAAACACGCTGGGAACAACCTACTAGGCTGGTGACTCCAACTAATGCAGACGATCCATCAACAACTAGACCTGCTACAAGAGCTGAATTAACTGCTGCTGAAAGGCTAGCTAAGCAAGATGATGAGGATGAAAGTCCGTCAGAAGAACAACACAGTGATTCAGAAGTTGTTGCTTTCACTTTGCAAGAGACATCCAAATCAGTTCAAAAAAGTACTTTTGCTGAATCTTCACAAGGAAATAATACTCTCACAGATGATTCAGATAGTGAAGAAGATGAGGATTTCGATAAACTTTATGAAGCTTATGAATTTCTGAAAGAAGAATTTTCAGTTGCTGTAAAGGAGAATAAGAAGTTGTTACAACAACTTGCTGACACCGGAATTCTTTTGGATAAAACTTCTGAGCAGAAGAAGATACTCAAAGGTGAACTTGAGACTTTGAGAAAGTCATATGATGGATTACTTCTTGAAAAAGAGAAAGTTCTTAAGGATCTTGAGTTACTGAAAGAAGAATTGGATGCAGTAAAGGTTGAATCTAAACAGCTTCAAGACAAGAATCATGAATTTCAGAGACTCTTTAAAGGAAAAGGGAAGCTTGATGATGTTCTTATGCAGGGAAAACAACCGAAAGACTTCACTGGTATTGGTTTTTCAGGGAAAAAGTCAGATAATCAGAGGAAGTTTGTAAGTGGTGGTTTTCTTCAACAAACTGCAAAGGTTAATGCACAGGTTTCAGAAACAGAATCTAAGAAGAGAGATTGTGCGTACTGCAGACTACCTGGTCATGATGCTGATACTTGTTTAAGAATTGTTAGAGACTTAATGCGTGGTAATGCTGTTGTCTGGCCATCAGATGGATTACAGAAGAAAATTCAGTTACAGAAAGTTTGGGTTAGAAAGCGAATTCAGTCGAAATGTCTTGTAGTTCTTTCACTTCGACAAGGGATGCATAGTGAAAAATGGTACTTCGATTCAGGATGTTCTCGACATATGACAGGTCAAAAGGAGCTTTTGATAAACTTTGAAGATAGTGATTGTGGAGATGTTGTCTTTGGTGATGGGATTAGAAGTCGAATCTCTGGTTTTGGAAGAGTTAAAGATGAGAGTTTATCACAGTTATCTTCAGTTTATTTTGTTGAAGGTTTGACAACGAATCTCATCTCAATAAGTCAACTATGTGATGATGATAATCGTGTGGAGTTTACAAAGAAGTTTTGTAGGGTTTTCAATGAAGCAAATGCATGTGTGATGATCGGAAATAGATCTAAGAACAATTGTTATGTTCTGAAGAAGGAAGTTCAGCATGCTTTGTTATCTAAAAATGATTTGACAACTCTTTGGCATCAAAGACTTGGTCACATAAATTTCAGAAATCTGCAGAAGATCAGTTGTTCAGGTGTTGTCAGAGGTATTCCCCGACTACCGAGAAATATTGAAATGATTTGTGGTGGCTGTTCTAAGGGAAAACAGACCAAGGCACAGCATAAGAAGGTTGATGAGCTACTTACTTCACGTTGTTTGGAACTTCTTCATATGGATCTTATGGGTCCATCTGAAATTGAAAGCTTAACAGGAAGAAAGTATATCTTTGTGTGTGTGGATGATTTCTCACGTTACACTTGGGTAGAGTTCTTGAGATCGAAGGATGAAACCTTTGATGCTTTTGAGAAGTTGTGTTTGAGACTGATGACAGAGAAACAACAGAAAATTATTAGAATTCGGACCGATCATGGAAGAGAGTTTGAGAATTCAAGGTTTGAAGATTTTTGCAAAGTGCATGGGATTGGTCATGAGTTTTCGGCTCCCAAAACACCACAACAGAATGGTGTAGCAGAAAGGAAAAATAGGACTTTGCAAGAAATGGCTAGATCAATGTTGCATGCATCTACGTTGTCTAAGGGTTTTTGGGCTGAAGCAATGAATACTGCATGTCACATTGTTAACAGGGTGTATCTACGACCACAGACCAACTTCACTTCTTATCAAATTTGGAATGAAAGGAGTCCGAGTGTTAAATACTTTCATATCTTTGGATGCAAGTGTCATGTTCTAAAGGATAGAACACCATTGAAGAAATTTGATTCAAAATCAGAAGAAGGATGGTTCCTTGGCTATTCTTCAAACTCTAGAGCTTTTAGAGTATATTTGAAAGATTCGAAGAAGGTCATTGAGTCTATCAATGTTGTTTTTGAAGATGTTGGACCACTTGAGAAAGATAAGGATAATGATGATGACTTGGTTGTGAAACATCAGGTCAATCAACAAGAAAGAAATGTTGTTGAGGATGATCAAGATATAAACAGTGATATTGATAAAGATGTTGAAGTCAGTAATACCGAGGTTGGTGAAACATCGAATCAACAACCAACTCAGGCTGAAGTAGAAAGGAGACGAGGTCCCAAACCTGGACCGAGGACTCTTAAACATCATTCATCACAGGATATCATTGGTGATCCAACTGCGCAGAGGCAAACCCGAAATAAGCAAATTGATTTCAGAGATCTTGCTGGATTTAATTGCTTTATATCAAAGATTGAACCGAAAGATGTAAAGGAGGCTTTACAAGATGAATACTGGGTTGCTGCAATGCAGGATGAACTACTACAGTTTGAACGGAATGAAGTTTGGGAATTGGTTGAACAACCGGCTGACATCAACGTGATTGGTACTAAATGGGTTTATAGGAATAAATCTGATGAGAAAGGGAACATTGTTCGTAACAAGGCTAGATTGGTTGCACAAGGTTTTACTCAAATTGAGGGTCTTGATTATGATGAAACTTTCGCACCGGTTGCTAGAATGGAAGCCGTAAGAATGATGTTGGCAATAGCTTGCTCTTTGAATTTCAAGCTTTTTCAAATGGATATCAAAACAGCATTTTTGAATGGTAGAACAAAGAAGAAATTTATGTTGCACAGCCAAAAGGATTTGAAGATCCAAAGTATCCTCAATATGTGTATAGAGTAAAAAGGGCTCTGTATGGTTTGAAACAGGCACCACGAGCGTGGTATGAACGACTGGCGAACTACTTGTTGGAAAATGAGTATATCAGAGGTTCAGTTGACAAAACGTTGTTTGTGAAACACAGAAATCACGATATTCTGGTAGCCCAAATTTATGTTGATGATATCATTTTCGGATCAACTTCAGAGAAGTTAAAGACAGAATTTGTGGAAGCTATGAATTCTGAGTTTGAAATGAGTATGCTTGGAGAATTGCATTACTTCTTAGGATTTCAAGTACATCAAAAGGAAGATGGAATCTTTTTATGTCAAGAAAAATATGCTAGAAATATGATAAAGAAGTTTGAGATGGAGGATTGTAAGGTGATTCGTACACCTATGGCACAACAGGCTAAACTCTCAAAGGAAGATATTGGAGCTAATGTTGATCAAAAATTATATAGAAGCATGATTGGAAGTTTGCTTTACTTGACCGCTTCAAGGCCGGATATTTCCTTTAGTGTAGGAGTTTGTGCTCGTTTTCAATGTGATCCTAAGGAAACTCATTTGAAGGCAGTTAAAAGAATCATTCGATATGTGAAAGGCACGGTTGGATTGGGTGTTTGGTATTCAAAAAGATCAACACTTGACCTAATTGGTTTCACTGATTCTGATTGGGCTGGCTGCTGTGATGACCGCCGATCAACAACGGGAGGATGTTGCTACTTAGGAAATAATTTGGTGAGTTGGTACTCACGAAAACAGAATATTGTTGCTTTATCCACGGCAGAGGCTGAGTATGTTGCTGCAACTTGTTGTTGCACACAATTATTATGGATGAGACAAATGCTAGAAGATTATGGCATATTCAAAAAGGGATTCAAGGTTCTTTGTGATAACACTAGTGCTATATGCATTTCAAAGAATCCTGTTTATCATAGTCGAAGTAAACATATCGATATTCGATATCACTTCATAAGAGATTTAGTGGAGGATGAAGTTTGTGACATTGAACATGTTGAGTCGTCAAAACAACTGGCAGACATCCTAACTAAATCATTGGAGGCAGATAAATTTGAAGGGCTCAGACGTGAGTTGGGCCTTTGCATTCAAAACTAAGAAGATCTTAAATCACATGGGCCGGTGATTAGAACAGATTTGGCCCAAGAAAGGAAGGAAGAAAGAAAGAGGAAGAGTTTCGGATTTCAAATTGATTTTGGATAGAATTTTATAACTGATGGGACAGTTATAGACTGCACGTCGTCATGATTGCAGAGAAACCGCAGAGACGTTCGCAGACCACGACTCTTTATTGTTACTCTCTTTAAGGGATTTTTCGCAATGATAAAAGAAAGCATTCAGAAAGGGTTTGAAATACTTTCTTCTTCACTCTTAAAAGTTCATATCTCTGAAAAGTTTGAGGCGAAAATGGCAGATCAAGATGCTGGTAGAGGAGGAGTTGAGGAGGAAGCCATACCAATACAGGCTGTTGAACCACTGTTGCCACTACCTGCTCCCATCGCTGTTCATGAAAATGTTGGAGAAAACATTGATCCAGTACCCGATGGTGACAATGTTGGTGAACAACAAACTCAGGAGCAAGGAACTCAAGGTGATACGGAATATGAAGGAAATGCTACGGATATCATGAGGGATGAAGATTTACCACAGGAGAATGTTGGTGATACTAACAACACACAGATGGAGGTTACTCCTGAGAACACTGAAACGAATCCTGAAGGAGGGAACACTGATGCTGCTGTTGGCGAGTCGTCCAAACAACATAGTAAGAAGAAGCGGACTAAGAGGAGTTCACAAGGCTCGGGCACACCTCGTCCGAAGCGATCTAAGACCAAACCTGCTGAGTTATTGGCTGAAGATGCTTACAGTCCGACTTACTATACTAAGGAGATGAAGCGTTATGGAACTCGTGAGCTTAATCAGAGAAAGATCAAACCGGAGGAGGTATTCTTTCACCCTCTTTACAATGAACTTGGATTTAAGGAGTATTTGGAATCTAAACATTTGATGCATTGGGCTTCTAAGCTGAAAAAGTATGCGCCTAACTTGGTTTATGAGTTTTATGCAAATCTTCATGAGGATGTGATGAATCCTGCTAGTCAATGGTTTGGAAAGGTGTTTATTCGTGGGAAGTTTATTCAATTGACACCTACTGTGATCAATGAGGTGTTGAAGGTACCTGCTAACGACGATGATACTAATCCTTTCAACTACTTGAATGAGGAAACTATCACGATTGCACAGGCAATTTCTGGAGAGAAGTGCGTTTCATTTGGAAGGAATCAACTCAGTCCACATGAACTTACACTGAAGTTCACTTGTTTGTTTCGATTCTGTTCATCCAATGTGTTTCCTACTAAGAATGCTTCTCAACTGAGTTCGGCTATGGGTAAACTCTTGTTCTCTATTGATAAATATTTTGAGATTCTTAACTTTGGATGGATTGTGCTTGACAAGATGATAGGTTACACACCGGAGAAGATTAAGAGAGGTGCTGTCTTACCTTATCCCGCTTTGATCACTGCACTTCTTGAGAAACAGGGTATTCATTCGAAGCAAGGTGAACCAATTGAGCTTATTAAGCCTCATGCCCCTGCTAGTAATCTGATTGACATGTACAATGATTTCAAGAAGGGACCACCCCTATCTGGTGAACAATTGGTTGTCCATTTGCGCGGCTTACTACGTGGCTTGAATGACAGAGTGTCTGTTGTTGTTGACAATGCCATTGCCATTCGTCGTGTTCACACTCAGATTCTAGGTCTTTTGCCGAGAAATTTCCATCCAGCTGCTGCTGTTCCTGATGAACAGGTTGACACTGATGATGATGATGCCTGATTTTTGTGTCGGTGCACACAAACAGGGGGAGTAAGTTCAGATAAGTTCAGATGATATTTTGTTGGTTCAGGGGGAGTTTTGATGTTATTATGACTGACTGACTACTTTGATGATGGTTTTCTGGTTTGTAAACACTTAACTGTGGTTGGTGTTTGGTGATTGACTGCTGGCTGATGACTGCTCTTGATGGTTTTGCTATGGTTGATATATTTTGATGATTGTTATGTGCTTGTTGTTTTCTGACTCTCTGAACTACAGGTTTGTATGCCCTCTACACAAAAAGGGGGAGATTGTTAGGGTTATTTTGTGCAGAGTTGTTGTTTGACTGTTGTTCAGACTATTCATCAACAACGAAGCTAATCTGAGCAGGTGCCAGCTGGAGTTTGTTACAACTTAATTGGTGAACGGTTATTTGCGAATCTTTCTAGAAGATTCCCGTGCTTTCTGAAGAATAACCGTCTCACACGTGTTTGCACTGCTATATATATGTGTGATCATCATTTGTACTTAGTTTAGAGATTTCATTCATAGATCCACATATATGTTTTGCTTGAGTGTTACATAGTAGTTGCTTGTTGAGAGTAATTTCTGTGTAATTTTGTATTTGAATTGCTTGTAAATGAAGAGGCATTGAGATGCTCTTCATCTATATCGGAAGCATTGCGATGCTCTGCATTGGAGGAGGTTCGTCAAGATGATCGAATAAGCTGGAGATCGAATGAAAGCTGAGGCAGAAAAGAGAATCACTCACAGGTTGAATAAGGTGGAGTCGCAGATGGTGAAGTGTGGTTGATACACTTACCAGACTACTGGTCGTGTTCCAGTAACCAAGTTTAACTTGTGTTGAGGTTTGATTGCTCTTATGCTTTTGCTGTTCATTGGTTTGATCAGTATTGATGATTAGTGGATGAACCTGGCTTGGTATGCCCCCAGATGTAGATCGTATGATCGAACTGGGTAAACAACTTGTTGTGTTGATTTGTTTACTGCTTTAGTTACTTCCGCGTAGTTAATACAACACATAAACTACGTCTGCTCATAAGTACAGATCAGGCTGGGACAAACAAACCACATACTTTATTTAAAATCACCTCAGAACATGTACCAAACACCAAAATAACGAGCTAGCACAGTAAATAACTAAAATTAGATGATTTAGTGTGGGGATATTAACATTTTCAATAAACTGATGAGTTCAAAGGTGATTGGTAAAACTACTAAATGACAAAACAATGTCATATCTTTGTGCCACCAATATATGCCTCTCTCTTTTGCACGACAGAACTTCTAAGAAAAATATATATATATATATATAAAAGAAAAAAGAAAGAGCAACGGATTGATTACGTGCACGTTGACAGAGGTTTCTGCCATAAACTTGTCGGAAGTGAATCAAAAGCTAGTACCACACATGATCTACTATAATAAATGCAACGCATAATCAAAAGACACAATCTCAAATCTCGATGCTTAACTTCCTCCATTGATGCTCTTCATTCACAACTTTTTTCCCCAATCAAAGATACACACAACATATTAAAATACCACAAATAAAATATACAAACTTACAACCGGAAACAACAAAAAAGAACTCACCAGGATCGCACTGCCGGAAAAAATTCTTCATATCTGTTAAAAAAAATAATAATAAAATAAAATAAAATTGATTAACCACACCGTCCCATTAAGAAACCATAGAACCTTCAATCGAACTTGGCACATAGACATAGTCTCAACCATATGTCTTTCGCAAAATTCATAAATAAACACACAAGTTCTTACAACCAAAAAAGAACAGAATAAAGAAACACATGTTTAACTTTTCTTTAACCAAGCAATTGAAAAAACAGATAATTAAAGGCGATACCGGTGGTGAGAGCTTTGATGAGACCAGCTCGCCGGCCCTTGAAATCGGTGAAGACCTCCTCCACTGTTCTCGGCACTGGATGTGGGACCCCCTCCATTTCCAAAACTTTCAACACCAATTCAAAATCTTACTATTCACCTCAAATTGACAACCCTGCCACTTCAAACTGGATGGAGATTCTCCGAACCGAGTTAGGGCAGCTCCCCACTGTGCTAGGGTTTTTTCTCCATGATTCCCAATATAAGTAAACAAAAGTAATATGCACAAATAATTAATTGAAACGTGAAATTGAGTTCTTTTGAATGTACTACTTTGAGTGAGGAATTTCACGAAATCCTGATTTATCACAGAGAGATGGACAACAGGAGAAGAAAGTGGATGTTACACTACTAAGTACTAAGTACTTATAGTATTTAATTATTTACTCTCACAGACTGTACTTCGTAGTCTAATTGATGTTTTGTTTGGCCCATTAAAGGCCCAACATGGCCCATATAAATATTTTCCCATTTCCATCTGAAGCGAAGAAAGAAACTGCAGCGTCAATGGCGAACAGACCGCTGGGATCCACCGGAGAATTCTTCAGGCGCCGCGACGAGTGGCGGAAGCATCCCATGCTCACGAACCAGTGGCGCCATGCCACCCCCGGCCTCGGCATCGCACTCGTCGCGTTTGGCATCTACCTCGTCGGCGAAGCGGCGTACAATAAGATGTACGCTGCGCCAAAGTCCCAATCGCACTCAACTTCTTCCGCCTCCCATTGAAATTGAGCGGTTTCCTATGTGATTGTGATCAGGTTAACCTCTCGCCTCGATGGGTTCCTAAATTTTAATCTGTCTTGTTTTTGAGCTTGTGTCTGACTTTTGTGGAAATGAAAACGCGTCAGTCAAGCAATTTGATGTTGCTCTGTAGTATAGAAGGTATTTGAAAGCACTCTAATAGATGAATTCCCAGTGTCTACATTAGGGCCTCAATTCCTGAGTGATAATCCGATGCATATGATTAGATAGATCCTATCATAAAAGACACTTGCAAATAGTATAGCATGATCTATTTCCATCTCCTGGGAGGCGTAACCTATGGGCGTGCTGTTTGCACGAGGATCCGTTGGCTGTTGAACCTAAAGAACAAATCATCATTCATGTGATGCATGAATAATGATGGAATCCCAAACAGCCTTGCAGTTGCAACCATGCTTAGTGTGAATTTTGTTACTATCCCCACTCCTGGTTCTTAGTTCTTTCTTTTCCCGCATGAATTTTTTCATAACCATTGCTTCTAATTGCTGCGTGCAGTGATTTCTCTCTCTCTCCCTCTCTCTCTCTCTCTCTCTCTCTCTCTCTCTCTCTCTCTCTCTCTCTCTTGTTATGTATGCACTTCCCAACACATTATCTCCTCATTCAGGTATTTTAAATTCTACATTGAAGAAGTAAAATTTATTCAATATAAACTTGACAGATTTGAACTTTACCATATTGCAATAGCTAGTAGACAAGGATCTATTAGGCAAGTGTTCAAGAAAAAAACAATCTAATAATTGGGGAAGAGATTCAATAGTTTTTTTCTCCTCTCATTGAATACGATAATTTATAGTTTGGTGATAGCCATGCATAACTTTGTATGCACTCAAAATGGCATGTACTTCTATGAGTTTGGCTGTTGAAGAAAAATCTGCTTACATTAATGGTTGTAAATTATAAAGTTAAAGTTCGATCCCTATTGCTACAAATGGGCTATGTGTTGTAATTCACATAAAATGATGGAAGAAGAATGGGAATGAACCAGCTGTTGCACGTGTGGATGCTACATTAGATGGATTCTAAGACATTTAACCATTAGATTAGGATGGTAGAATCCAAGTGTCCCTATATGAAATTTGGGATACTAATTGTTAGGGAGAAAGATATATTGAGCCAGAGAGATCATGCTTGTTGCAACAATGATTTGTTTGTGGACTTTCTCTAGGATTTGAAATTTTGACGCCGTTGTTGATGTTTTTTTATTATCTCTTATGATGCAGGCAGCCATGTCTTATTCTCACCTGGAATGGAGTGTATCAATATTTCCTGATTTCACCTGTTCACACATTGAATTCCTGATGCTTTTTTTTTTGGGCTGTCTTTCGGTCAGCCCAAATTAAAAATTTGTAATAAACCCACAGATGCTGATTAAGCACTTTTGAGTGGATTGCCCCTTGTATTTCTACAGTTTCCACTGAGCAATGACATGGTTATTGTTGATGGCTAATTTTTTCTAGGGTAACTTTTCTGCAGTATATTGTTGTTGTGGGAGTATCATTGGTGTTTGACATTCGGTTTATTAGTAATCCCTACATTTATTAAGTGTATATTGAATTAGACTTGAAAATTTGATCTGTCTGCTTATCCAAGGGTTTTTGATTGATGAAATTTTATGAATATTTGTTTTAATTCTAGTCTCAATCTTGTGGTTGAGCTTAATAGTATCATTTACAATTTTGAAGTTTAGACTGTGCAATCTTTTTTATTGTTTGAAGCTATGAATCTCTTATTAATTAGTAAAACTGGCCCTTGTTTGTAGAAGGTTGTTTGATTAATTTGTAGTATATAATTTGTTTGACTGATTAAGAGGACTAATTCAAATGCATATGCTTGAACGTTAGTACTTTATTATGCATATTTCTTATTTTTTAATATATATTGAAGTTTAATCAGATCCATCGTATTCTGATATATGTTGTTTTCTTGAGGGCTTATGTTTGTATAATACTTGAGATAGGAAGGTGATGGCTATTTTATCTGCGCGTGCTTAATTGGTGAATTCAATGAAAATTGTGGGCATTATTCCTGATACTACATTTGGTATATAGAAGACATGATTGTTCACTATACCCTTCTATATTCACCAATCTTCACCAATGCATTCATTCATTCAGTGTATATTGATAGATGATTGGTAGTACACTTAACCCTACCCGGAGACTTTTTGAAGTTTCACTTTGTGATTGTGTAAAGCTGCAAGTTTGACATGCTAGATTGGAGTTTGTTAAAACATACTAGTACTTAAGATTGTCTATCGCTCGACCATCTTAGTAGTCCCATTGTTGGTGAGTCCTCGGAAAACACCTACCAGTTGGTTGAATTTTCATGCATTTCCTATGGTAGTTATCTACAAATTGATTTGTTTCCTTCCTAATCCTTTTTTTCGTTACTCTGATTGTGGATCAGTTGTTCGAACCTGAGTTCTTGTATTAGTTGAGATTTATGGGAATTCGTCGAATCAATCAATAGTTGCTTGAGTATGAACTATGAAAGGATTGAGATCTCTAATGTATTTTCCTTCCGTGCAACTGATTTGGCATATTATTGCTAGCGCATCGTTCATTTGTTGATGAATAAAGGGTTGACAAAATTTTGTACCCTGTATGGCTATGTGTATCTACTTGAAGCCAAAGTTAAGACCTTTCGTTAAATTAAAATTTCATAAAACAATGTGAACCTGAACTTTGCCATTGATCCGCAGTTGTAAGAAAAGGCTTAATAGATGTCGCATCAGTATTCCCCTATCATTCTATTTTCATGTATATCATCAACTAGTGCATCACATCAGGTGTAATAACATAAAGATTGATGTCATGTGAATCGTGATTCACCTAAAATAATATTTACCAGTTGGATGCTAAAATTCAATGACAGTTGCTGCATCAATGCATTGTTGAATTTTACAACTTCAGCAACCAACACCTTACAACACTACAATGTTAAAAAACTTGCAGCCAAAAAGGCTTGTGAGACCCCCATCCACATGAGCAACTTCCATCGATAATTTCATTGTTTTCAATTTTCACGTCGTTCATCCAAAACCTACCCAGCCCATTGGGTAGCAAATATTATTAACAAACAAAATGAATGAATGAATGAATGAATAGGAACATAAATGAACACATGAATGCGATTACAAAGTGAAATCACTAATGCCCAAAAGAACCATAAGGAAAAAAAGGAAGAAAGCAAAGTGATCAAGACGACGAAGGCCAATGGTTCAGAAGGCTGCAACATTAAATTATTACCCCCAAAAAGATCTTTGGGACAATTCGATACTCTGTCTAATAAGTTTCACCAAACAACGTTTAAGTTCAAAGTCTCCACAGGGTAGCAGAGATCACTTGAATTACCACCAGCAACATAAAAGGGGAGGAGGGCTCATCTTGCAAATAAACAAAATAATGCTATACATTCAAGTCAATATTTCTCTTCGCAATTTTCAGACTCCTCACCTGGTGTCTCTTAACTCCCGCGACATCCCTGAGGGATAGAAAGCTCAGATCATGAACTGTGATTATGTTTAGCCACGAACCCAACGACCTCAACTCCCTGAAAGTTCTCTTTTGGGGACTAAAAGAGACAAGCGACTCAGAACTAGATATAAACCACAGATCTCCATTGCTCAAAAATTTGAGTGGTCGACGGAGGTCCTCTACTTGCAGCTTACAGTAGAAATTCATGTCAATCCTGAATTCTTTTATCCAGGATTCCGTCACTCCATATTCCTTCATGACCCATACCTCAAATTCAACAGAGTCGTATATGTAGCAGACGCAGATGCAGCCTCTTAAGACGCCGATGTTCTTCCAAGCTAGTTTCTTCAGGAACTGCACATTGAAGTGGGCCGGTGGTGGGATGTTTTCGAATGTTTCCTTCTCCAGGTCGAATGAGTTAATAAGCTCAGACGGTTTGGGACTGTTGGTTATCCAGTGAAGAGCACCATTCAGAAAAGGGTCAAATGAGTTCCATTCAAGAGATGGGGCATGCTCAATCCGTCTCCATGAGTCCGAGCCGAGTGTATGTACGTTGGCCACCATATGTTTCGACTCTGGGGCTGCCAAGTACATGAAATTGATGACCTTGTATTCCTTCTTGCTCGGGCAGTAACCAAAACCTGAATGGTTTGCATAGGTGTAAACTGGAGACGATGCAGTTATTGAAGGAATCTTTACATATTCACCCAGTAGAGGGTTGCAAATGTAGTAGAACGACTTTGGGTAATTGAAATACAAGCATAGCAGCCCATTGCAAGAACCAACAAGAGAGAATCTTTGGGTACGGAAACTGAACTCAGCGTTTAAACTGCTTAATGTGGGTAGCCCATGCTTGAAATAACAAGGTGGATGCTGATTATCACTGCTGCTGGAAGCCAATGTGGATTCCCTTAGATCAACTGTAAAGAAGTGAAGAGATCCCCATTTCTCCACATTTTCTTCAAGAATTAGGTTTGTCGTCAAGGTGGGAGCTCTAGTTAGATGTATATTGCAGAAGTAAGGATCCTTGAGAAGTCCAAGAAGTGTCTTGCAAATGCATCTACAGCGGATTATGCAGAGAAGAGGAAGCCGGGAAAATATATCACATAGAATGTGATAGGGCAGCTCAAGTAAAGGAAATGTTGGTGCACTTGTTGAGGCTTCACGTTTTACATGTTGTGGCATCTTTATTAAAGTGTTCTCTCTTTCAGCATAACCTTTAATCTGTTCCCTTCGTCTTTTGCATCCATTCAGAACCATTCTACAAACCTATGCAGATGTCTGCATCACAAGGAGAACAAAGGAAATGAAGGTTGGTTACATAGAGAAATAAATTTGCCTACATCTTCATTGTTAAATGAGCTATAATCCACAAGCTCAACATCCAACAGAAGTTAAAATACATTAGGTTAGGATTAACTTGAAACAATATGTAAAATTCAGGTAGTATGGAAATAATTACAGACAGGACCATGACAATCCATACTGGTGTAGTATACCACAGAGACAATAAGATTTATGTGTGCACCACAAAATTGAAACCCATGAAATTGATCGTTTAAGCCGGTTGCATCCAAGGTTTCGAGACAGCATAACAGCCAGGCAAAATGTAATGGAACCAAAAGCATTTTACTCTCATTCTTTTTTAATTGCACATATCGACAGACCTAATGCATGAAGCACATTATTCACCCAGAATAGAAAAGGGCTGAGCAGAATTAAAGAGAAGATAGATCCACAAACAACAACAAAGTGTCTAGTTAATTCATGAATAGAAATGCAGTTTAAAATATACTGGTGCATCAACAAGGAGTCTAAGATCTTATGGTGATAATTGCTGCACTGCATCTCACAAATACACACACACAGAGTGTGACAGACACACAACAAGTGTGTTCATTAGTATTATTTAAATGTTCTGTCCTTTATAGTTTAATTTCTAAATAGCTCATAACATATTTCCACTTAAGACGGTTTATTTTTTAATTTTAAAGGTGAAAGTACATGAATAAAAAATAAAACTATTCTTTTAATATAATAAAAAGAATACTTTGATTTAAAAAATGTTAATTTGATTTAACAAAAAAAATAAACAAAACCCAATGTATGAATAATTGAACAAAAAAAAAGGAGTTCCAGCTTTACTATCTCATATAGTTACATATCAAAAGCCAAAGCATTTGAATTTATAGAAACTTCTTGATTAAATGATATTTATTTCAAGACAAAGGAACAGCAAACACACACGCGCGCACTCCAAATCCACAGTTCTGGTTTTGAAATCTAACTTCATAACTTTTTATCAATAAAGTTCATATGTTCTTCTATGGTGTGTGGGAGAAAGAGATATATATATAGAGAGAGAGATGTAGATAATACTTTTACTCTAAACAAAACCTACTTAATTATACTCACCAAAATTAAGCTGTGACACAAAGATTCAGTTTAATATCAACCAAGTAAAGCTGAAGCCCCTGCACATTATTTTGAAGGTGGATGTGTTTAGCAATAGCAGTAAAATCCTCTGCTTGCCAACACAAAAAAACAGTCCGAATACAACACAAAGAACAAATCTTACCAAGAACTTTCATTCCAAACTTAATTTCAAATAAACATAACTTGAGGTTTGCTCCATGGCCTACAAAAAAAAAAAAATGGCAATACAAATAATTAGAAATCTCATCAAATAGGAATTATCAAGGGCCGACTCTTTCTGGATTTTTCACATAGATTATAGGAATTGCACAGCAAAATTCAGCAACACGATTACCTCCAGCATGTTGTAAAACAAAATCCTTCCTCCCCAAACCCTACACCTTCCTTCTCCGCTCCAATTCCCTAAATCTCTCCCCCCTTTTCTTTCATGCATAGCAGTTAAACTCAACCGAAACAATCCCAAAAACTCAGCTCAATTCACCGCATCAATTATAATCAAAGAAAAAAAGAAAAAGGAAAAAAAGACAACAACAAAAAATCGGATCTCGCAAACGCAAATTAACGACCTAAACAAACGATCCTAACCCTCCATAACACAATCCCCAATTCTAATCTCACGTCGTACCTGGAGAGGGACAGGAGATCAGACCGAATTGGAAAACCCTCACGGTTCCCAAATCTAGGTATTTTCAGGCTACACAGAGGCAATTCTGAGACAGACTGACTGACGGGTACGAGGAGTCGGTATATATATAAAAATAAATAAATAAATAAAAGAAATGGAAAATAGTAAATTCAGTTACAGCTCTGCCTCAAATCTCAATAATTACACCTACCTAGGGTGTCCTGTAAAAAAAAATAATAATAATAATTACACCTATGGTTAGAATGTGAAATAAATTGGACTTAAAAAATAAATAAATTTCTGAAAGTTTCAATTTAGAACTTAAGGTTAAATATATATTTAATTTCTGTTGGTACATAATAGTAATATTTTTTTTTTTCGGTGAACAGAGACGCGATAGCGTCGGTAAAGGAGAAAACTAACAAAAATCTACAGCAGAGGGAAGGGAAGGAAAAAAGACAAAACAAAAGCGATCCAGAAAAAGCTAAAAGCGAGGGAAGTGAGTCCCTGCTGAATCCGCTGACAGGAGAGCCCGAGTGTCATCAGGTGGAAGCGCCCAAGTGGTGAAAAACTCATCAGAGCGGGCGCCACGTTTGGCTAGAGAATCATAATAGTAATAGTTACACAATAGTAATATTTTAAATCTAATCTTTAAAATAAAATAATGCAATATGTTACACAAAATTATAGTCGATTAATTATTCATAATTTGAATACTAAATATTTTAATAATAAAATATAAATATGAGAATATCATAAAAAATTGTTATTAATGTACATTAGTAGAATATAAATTTTAAAATTCAGTATCCATGTAATCTGCTTAGTTTATTTACTAATACTCCCACCATCATCTAAAAATAATAATATTCTTTGTTTTTACGCAATTCAGTGCAAAATTTTAATGATCAATATTTCAAATTTTATAAATGTACAAAATTATAAAAAAATTAATATTATAAAACTATGTGATTAGATGAATCTAACAAAATCTCACCTGAGTATGTTTTATTTTATGTAACTGTGTTAAAAAATCGAATTAAAGTTATTCAATGAATAGTATTTACTATGCAAATATTCATATTATTAAATGACGGAGGAAGTAAAAAAATAACTTGATTAATTTAAAAAAGATAAATCATCTATGTATAAGATTAGTTTTTTCTTTCATTTGCTTTTTTTTTTTTTCTTTTGCCAACACATGTGCGTCATGTTTTAAAAAAAGGTGTGAGCCATTTCTTAAACTGTTTCTTATAATTTTAAAATGAAATATCTAATATAACAAAAAAAATCCTTACTACTAAATGTTTTTTTATATATAATTATTTAATTTATACCTATTGCTTAAATTCAAAATTCTTCCAACAAACTAAGTTAATTTCATTCATGGCCCCATATGATTGTCTTCATTCCCATTTTTGCAGGGTGGGTTGGAGCCCCACCCTGCATTTTGCACCCTGCAAATTGAGGGTGCTTCTAAGAGCGTCTCCAACGCCAACTCTTAAATGGCGTGGGACGTCATTTTCAGCGGAGCGGTAGCATGCTACCGCAAAAAATGGAGTCTGCTATCGCCATAAATCCCGTCTCTCAACAGTGCACCGCTATTTACGGCGGTGCACTGTTCACAACGCTATCTTTCTTTTTTCTTTTTTTTTCTCCTTTTTGTTTTTAAACACCTATCACCTTTTTTCCTTTCTTAATTATTTTTCATTTTTCATTTGCTTTTATATTCCTTGTTATTTTATTTAAATGTTTTGAATTTTTTGTATTTTTTTATTTTGTATTATTTTTATTGCTTTTAAATTTGTTTGATGTATTTTAATTGAATTTTTCTAATTAAATAATTTAAAATATAAAAATTAAAAAAAAATATAAAATAAATTAATAAATAAAATATAATATGAATAGTAATGGAATCAAAATGGAATATTCTATTATAGAGAAAAATATAGAGTTGTGGGTTGGAGAGGAATAGTGAAAAACTGTAAATTAAACTGGAAAATAGAGATAGTATAACTGTAAAGCAGAGTTTTGGGTTGGAGATGGCCGAATGGCTTAAAAGACTAGTAAAACTTTAACCTTTCAAAAAAAAAAATGGCTCCTGTCGATGTTTATTTGTGCCTGGGCCTTATTTATTCCTTTACTCCTTTTTATGATATTACAGAAATTGCCCTCGATTTTGTAACCATATTTCTAAAGTAGGAATTGACCACTAGTTTCAGCAATATCATTCATTTCTATTTTACCAGTAATTTATTTCTTTATTGGGATTTGGGGGCAACAAAATTGCCATTTGAGGTCATGACAAGATCTTGTGTCACATCATCACACCACACACACATTGTATTGGAAAGCTCAATAAACGTAGATAAATAGATGAAAAATAGTATTTAATATGGAAAACATGTAAAAGTACTCCATACATTTCTCCTGTAATTGTCTCTTCGGATCGAAATCTTTTATTTTATTTTATTATTATAGCTTTAGCGGTTTAGCCTTATCTTGTAGGGGCAAATTTATACTTCTATTTGTTTAATAATATTATAGTACTATTAATCAATTGACTTTTCTAGTATTTAAATTTGTCAGTGTTGCTTCTTTCACACAGAAATTGTGTCACCAAATCACTCAGCCCATTTGGGCGGAATAGAACACTGTTCATTCATGCATTTTTTTTATTCTTTTGTTTTTTAAATTTTCTCTATATTCTTTAAAAAATAATAAAAATAAAAATATAGTTAATATTTTTTATAAAAGAGTGTTGGTATTATTTATAAATTTAAAAAATTAATATAAAATATAATATATAAGGAATATGTCTTAATCCTGTAAAAATAGAGGGTTGGGTTGGAGATGAAATTACTATAGCTATCCTGTAAAAATAGAGATTTGTACTGTAGCTCCTGCGAAAGTAGAGGTTATGGTTGAAGATGGTCTTACACTCCTTCCGTTCCTTTTTAATTGTCTCTTTTCAATAACTAAGATTTGCATTAGTTAACTTATAAATTTATATTTTTACCCTTCAACACATTCTTAATACATGTTCAACAAATAATATTGATGTAAAGTGAAGGGCAAGATAGTTAAAATATATTGGCCCTGTTTGGCGCTAAATCCAATCAGCTAATTTGTCTCACAATATGATATAAAATACCTTATATAAAAAGACTAAGGCTGCGTTTGGGAACAAACACTAGCGATTAGCGTTTAGCTTTTAAAATACATACTAAAAATAGCCTAAAATCCTATATATATAGTAAACATTAATTATAGTAACCGCAAAGTTTTAATCCCTAATCTCTAAACTCTGAACGCTCCCCCTGTTTTTAGCTTTCCAAACTCCAGACTCTAAACTCTAATTTAAAATTGCAGTAACAAACACCATTATTCAAATTTAAAACTAATTTTCACCATTATTTTCAACTTCAGACTCTAAATTCTAAACTCCATACGCTAAACTCTAATAATTTCCCAAACATACCCTAAATAACTTAAAACAGTGTTCAATCAGCTCTTTTTGAAACCGCTGCAAATAGCAGCATTTTGGATTTTAGCTTGTTCTAGGCAAAAAGTTAATCTTGAAATTGTCAAACAACTAATTTTAACTAATTATTACTCACATAATCAGTTAACAGCTAACCGCTAATTCCAAATAGAGCCAGTATAATTGCCTAAAAATGACAACTATTTTGGAACTTCAATCTCTAAAAAGACAACTAAAACTGAACGGATGGAGTAAAAACACATCCTTCAAATCACCGAAGTAGGTAACCAACCGCAGTTGGCTTGAGTGGTATGGGTTCGGGTAGTTTAAGCAAATGTCTCGAATTCGAGCCTTTGTGTATACAGAGTTCTACTTTGGGAGATACAACCCTTCAATGCCCACCAGATCCTATGTGACCTAGGAATACCCGGGATATTAGTTTTGGGTCCAATGTAACATAGAGATACCCAGTATACAAAAAATTACCAAAGTAGGTAAAGAAACGAAAGAAAGAGCATTCGTTGTTAAAGATCAAAATAATAGACGCCTAAGATCAAAATAATAGACGCCTAAAGTCACATTATATGTTGGGATTAGGCGTAGGCTAGGCCGGGCTAGGCCTTGGCTTGAATGGCCTAGGCCTACGTCGAATTTTTAAGGCCCGAGTCTGGCCTATTACCTTTGATAGACTTATCTTATAGGCCTAAGCCTGCTCTCTTTATTTAAATAGGCCGATTTTTAAGCATTTTAAAAGGCTGATTAAGCCTATTTTAAAATTAATTTAAAATTCTTTTATATATGTTCGAATGTAATCATAAGGTTTGAAGACATAAATTTGTGCACTTGGGTAAGTCTTATCTACAACTATTTATATGCGAGAAAAAATTTATAAGTATTTTAAAAACACACTAATAATAATAAATTAATAATACTTCTACATAAATTATTATTGCTACATAAAATAATAATAAAACTACACTTTCCTATGTGGTAAACATAAACACAATAATAATAATAATAGATAGGCCGGTCTGGTAGGCCTAATAGGCTTTTTACAAAGCCTGGTCTATGCCTATTTAACTAAATAGGCTTTCGAAATAGCCTGAGCCCTGCCTGTTTATAAAAAAAGCCTGGTCTGGCCTGGTTTTCGGTAGGCTCGACTGACAGGGACAGGGTAGCCTGGCGGCCCTGGCCTATTCCCACCCCTAGTTGGGATATTCACTTTATTTCCCTTTATTCACTTTATTAAATTTTAATAATTTAAATTAATTTGTTATTCCCGCCGTCCCAGTTAAAATATCATGTTTGATTTTTCAATACAATCTAATGCACCTTATAATCGTTAATATATCAAATCAAATATATATAAAATTAAAACTTATTTAAAATATATATTTTAAAACTATAAAATTAGAACGAATCTAATAAAATCGAACTCAATTATTTGTTTTAAATATATACTTATACTTATAATAATAATAGTAATATTGAATCAAAATGAAATAATATACATTATCAAAAATTTATAGTGGGAGTATTTTACAAGATTTTACTTATGATTTAAGACAAGACATAAACTCCTCTTAACAAATACGGAGGGAGTAAGAATAAGTGAGTAACTGTCTTCGGGAAAGATCGCGCGACTGTGTCTGGATTTGATACACAGATACACACAGATACTCCTATATATTCCTATCCCTATTTTAATATAATTACGTATACATATAGGTATGCGTGTGTGTATATATATGTGGTGTTCAGTAGTGCACAGCACATCACACCACTCACCACTGCCGCGGATCTGACTCTTTTTCCCAAGGGTTACTGTTGGTTATTTCTCTTCCTCCGCTGACCATTCCCAATGGGAGGAGGGACCAAGGGATCGCTTGGATCGCCGGAGGATTTTCTCAAACAATGCCAGCCATCCGGCGACGCCGCCTACGCCGCGCTCCGATCCATCCTCGAGCGCCTTGAGGATCCGTCATCGCGAGCCGAGGCGCGGATCTTCCTAACCGACCTCCACGAACGCTTCAAATCTAAGGAAGACTCCGACCGCTGTCTCCAAACTTATCATTTCCAAATCCAGGACTTGTATCTCGAGCAGAATGAAGGTCCGTGTATTAAACGTGCACTGGCTATTGGTTGTGGGTTAACAGAGATTTTTTTTAACGAACTCCGGAAATTGTAACTGGAACTGTGTGTTACCGTTTTTGTTTGGATTCAAAATTTGTTATTCCTGTTACAAACGTGTTGATTGAGAGAACGCATGCTTCCGAAATTCTGAATGGTGCTAGTTTGAAGTTAATGGAGGCTGACCTAATTTTGTGTCGTTCACTGTTAGTGTCTCATTAGTAAAGTACTAGAATAGTAGTATTAGGATTTCAGTTTTAAATTAATTTTTCTATACTTGTACGGATGCATGGAAGAACATTTACACTAATTCATGCTTGAAGAATGTAGCTCCAAGCAATTATTATGTTGAAAGGGGCGATCGACATCTCTCTATGATACTATAATTTTAACTTCTCCACAGTTGAAATTTCTTGATGTTTCCAATGTACAGGAGGTGAGAAAATTCATTATTTTTAAATTTTGAACTACTAGTGGAAGGTCACTGTATTAATTCTCTCATGTGTATTTTCATATGTCGATCAATACTGCACATTTTTGTTTATTAACTTGGCGTCAAACAAATTTTGTCCAATTTCTTTGCACTAGTTAGCTGGATTGACGTGATAATATCTATCAATTGTTATAGGCTTTCACAAGAGAACAAAATTGACAACAATAGTAATACCCAGTATCTTTGTGCCGGAGGATTGGTCTTTCACCTTCTATGAGGGGCTCAACAGGCATCCGGACTCTACGTTTCATGACAAAACTGTGGCTGAACTGGGTTGTGGGAATGGTTGGATATCGATTGCAATAGCGGATAAGTGGTTACCGTCAAAGGTTAGCGATGCTTTAATTCTACTAAATAGGGTGCCTACTTTCAAGGTTTTCTTTTCTGAGCATATTTATGGCAAGGTTGTTATTTCTCACAATCACTACATTGCAGGTGTATGGGCTTGATATTAACCCAAGAGCAGTGAAGATATCTTGGATAAATCTATATTTGAATGCTTTGGATGAAAAGGGCCAACCCATATATGATAGTGAGAAAAAAACGTTACTAGATAGGGTTGAATTTTATGAATCTGATTTGCTGTCTTACTGCAGAGATAATCATATTGAACTTGAACGAATTGTTGGATGCATTCCACAGGTAGTTTCTTCAATGTCATGAAATCTTGCTGCAATTTTTTATATTATATGTATATGTATGTGTATATGTGTATATAAAGAATAAAGCTATGATTTGTTTGGGGTTGTCATGACGTTTGGGGAGGCTGTTTCAGTATCCTGAATTCCTGATCACCCAGTTTCATTTTGTTATGCAGATTCTTAATCCCAATCCAGATGCAATGTCCAAAATGATTACAGAAAATGCCAGTGAAGAATTCTTATATGCTTTGAGCAACTATTGCGCGCTACAGGTTGGATAGTATTTCAATTAACCTTATTTTTCAGATGTTGTGCCATCTTGCTTTGAAATATCCTACTTGAGTGTATAGAGTACAATAGTTGTGTGACAATGAAAAAAATTATATTTGTTCTTGTAAAGGCAGCTCATGGCATTTGCCAGTGAGTCATATATCATTTGTCTCATCCTCTGCCACTACACAAAAGGACAGAGCAATCTTTCAGCTGCTAAGACATACTAGTATTTTATATGAGCCATGGATATGAAGACCTGCTGTTGATTCATTTTTTTGAGTTACCTTCTTCATGTTAGGGCTTTGTTGAAGATCAGTTTGGGTTAGGATTAATTGCAAGGGCTGTTGAAGAGGGCATATCTGTGATAAAGCCATTGGGAATAATGATCTTTAATATGGGAGGCAGACCAGGACAAGCTGTATGTAAACGCTTGTTTGAACGCCGTGGTGTGCGTGTTGAAAAACTTTGGCAGACTAAAATCCTGCAGGTTCCGCTGTAATCGTTTGCTTTGTAAAATTGACAAAAATAAAATAAAATAAAACAAGTGAACCTTTTCTGATATCCTTTGTTTCAGGCTGCAGACACGGATATTTCAGCATTAGTTGAAATTGAAAAGAATAGTCCCCACCGATTTGAGTTTTTCATGGGCCTTGTAGGAGACCAACCAATTTGCGCTCGAACTGCGTGGGCCTACGCCAAAGCAGGTGGTCAAATTTCTCATGCTTTATCAGTATTTAGCTGTCAGCTCCGTAGTCCTAATCAGGTATGAAACTACATGCCCGTATGATTTCAAGCACGAGTTATTTCATGAGAATGCTTGAATCTATCCACAGTGAATGAGGTAATATTAATAATCTCCTATGATAGGTGAAAAGGATTTTTGAGTTTCTCAGAAATGGATTCCATGATATCAGCAGCTCTTTAGACTTGTCATTTGAAGATGACTCTGTTGCAGATGAGAAAATCCCATTCCTAGCTCATCTTGCTGATGTCTTAAAAGAACTGTCATATTTCCCATACGAACCACCTGCTGGAAGCAAACGCTTTCGTAATCTTATTGCTGGGTTTATGAGATCATACCATCACATCCCGCTTACTGCAGATGTAAGGAACTTCTCTCCACTTGTGTTTTGTATTCTTCCGGATTATGTCTCTAGTATCTAAAATGGCTTAGGTTCTGTGCTGTTCATTTGCTGTAATGTACTGTAGACCAGAATTAAAATGTGAAATCAGCATTAAAAGCGGCTTCAAGACTGACCCAATAAAGCGGTTTTTGACATTAAATTAAAGTTCTTATTTTGGATGTTTCTCACACCTACTCATTACGTATTTCATGTGTGCTGATAATATTAGGAATGATTATCTGATTTGCCATTTCCCCCTTTTTCTTGATGCTGGACTAGAACATTGTTGTATTTCCATCAAGGGCTGTGGCAATTGAAAGTGCTTTACGTCTGTTGTCTCCGCGTCTTGCCATTGTTGATGAACAACTTTCCCGACATTTACCGAGACAATGGTTGACATCCTTAAACATCGAGGTACGGTGGTTGTAAAATCAGTTTTCCCCATCACTGTGTTTTACAAAATGTAAAAGTGAAGATCTAGAACCTTACTCCATTGCCATCTTTGTGAGACATCATGTACTTATGTGATTTGATTTGGGTTTCTACATTAGAGGACCAGAGTAATCTGGTTTGTGATTTATCCACAACTGAGACAAGATTGCCAGCTGAAAGAGATGTGTGGAAAATAGAAAGGCAATGTTCAACATACTTACCCTGCTTAGACTATTTTTAGCCTTTTGTATTTTGAACTGAACCTCATGCAGTCTCAAATTCTATTAGCAAACTTAATCTGTGTTTTAAAAAAAAAATTCTTGCCTCTCTAAAGCGGGAATGTGTAAACAAATGATCATGTTTCTGTATTCTGATAAGGTGTATTTCATAGTGTGCTTGAAAGTTGAAACAGAGCTCCGCATTTCTTCAGCTTTCAATGTTGGATCTCTTATCTACTATTTCTGTCAAAAACTGCTGTTAAATAATCCTGATTGTCTAAAACAATGCACTGTTTATTATTTTGTTTTATCAAAATAAATTATTGCTGGACAGGAAATTGGAAAAGAGTTTTATGTGGCTTTGTTTAGGCAGATCCTTTTATGTTTGGAATGTTCAAGATTAATGCATGTTCCAATTTTTGTCGTGTTCTTACTGATTATGCATTTGTAAGATGATAATAATTCACTTGGCTATGAAGCAATAAGTCTGCAGGGGGGATTGTGGCTACTCTTCAACAAAATTCTTGATTGGATTTTTCTCATATTTTACTGCTGTTTTGTTTTTTGGGTTTAATATGCTGGGCATAGCAGCTCTTAAGATGTAGTTCATGGTTTTCTGTCATCACAGAAGCTACTCTATTCTAAAACATCAGGATTTCTCTCATTATAGATGTTTTGTTGAGAGGGCAATTGATAACTTGGAATTGGATGTTTTTGGTGAATCATTGTTGACTATTAAGTATTAAGCATTCCTTGACATATTGAAATTCACATGCAGAAGAAAGAAAGTCGTTCTGAGGAAGCAATAACAGTCATTGAAGCTCCACGACAGTCAGATTTGATGATAGAGCTGATTAAAAAATTGGAACCAGAAGTAGTAGTCACGGGGATCGCACATTTTGAATCAGTCACAAGTTCTTCATTTGAGCATCTTTTAGACATTACAAAAGAAATAAAATGTCGGTTGTTCTTGGACATATCTGACCACTTTGAGCTATCTAGCCTTCCCACTTCCAAAGGTGTCTTTAAGTATCTTGCTGCAAATACTCTTCCTTCACATGTAGCCATTGTATGCGGCTTACTGAAAAATCAGGTATACAAGTGCAAAATAAACACAACTATCCTTTCTTTTATATTGTTAAGTGAAAATTAAATATATAGCAGTACATCTTAGTGGATTCAACCTCAATCAATATATGGGTTTTGTGATGACTATTCTGGATTCCAGGTTTATTCAGATTTGGAAGTTGGATTTGTGATATCCGAGGAGGCGGCAATGTTTAAAGCCCTTTGCAAGACTGTAGAACTTTTACAAGGAAATACTTCTATAATCAGTCAGTACTACTATGGTTATCTTTTCCACGAGCTTCTGGCTTTCCAGCTTGCTGATCGACATCCACCTCTACAGGTTATCCTTTGTTGATATTGTCTTAAGGCTTTGTTCTAATTATTCGTATTCCATTTTAAGTCTGTTACTGGTGCTTGGGGATATGAGTGAGATACTGTATGAATATTCCATTAGAGCATATATACCTGAGACTATTCCAGTAGAGCATAAATACCTCATTTCTCAACATGTGGTGGTTAAGTGCGTCTTAAACTTGCCCTCTTCTGTTGTTTAAATGTGAACCAAAGAAATGTTGAATCCCAAAGAATATGCGATTTTTTCTGTGCTCTCTGTCTCTAACTGCAAAATCTGGCTTAATGTCTTCAGCCTCCATGATAACTTTACTTGATGGATTAATGATCCATGAACGGGCTCCATAGTGAACATTTTCACTTTAGGACCCACCCCACAGGGGGTGAGTTGGGCAATCTACCCTTGGGTGAGGTTGAAAAGTTTCCTGCTATCATCACTTGAAAAGCTGCCTTCAATGTTTTCCAAAATCCAAATTCCTTTCTTGATTCTATTTACTACTCATTAGATATGACATATGAGTATGCAAATCCTTTTGCAGACCTTTTTCGGATTATATAACCATGTGCAATATCTACCTCTTTCAGAGAAATGGAGAAAAAACAGGAGCTTCTGAAGCAATCCGATTTTCCAGTTCTGCAATCTCCATACTCAATAGTACTGAGTTGGCTGTGGATGAATCCGATGAACCTTCCCTGTTGCATATGGATGTTGACCAAAGCTTCTTGAATATCACACAGCCAGTCAGGGCCGCTATCTTTGAGAGTTTTGCTAGGCAGAACATAACAGAGTCTGAAACAGACGTTACAAGTAATATTAAGCAATTCGTAAGCAGCAGCTATGGCTTTCCATTTGGCAACAAAACTGAGTTCATATTTGCAGACTGTACAGTGGCACTTTTCAGCAAGTTGGTTCTCTGCTGCATGCACGAGGGTGGAACCCTATGCTTCCCAACTGGTTCAAATGGAAATTATGTATCTGCTACAAAATTCTTGAACACAAAAATTGCAACAATCCAAACCAGCCTGGAAACCGGATACAAGTTAACTGAGAAAACACTAGCAAGTGCATTGGCGACCATCAATAAACCATGGGTCTACATTTCTGGTCCCACCATCAATCCCACGGGCCAGATATACAGCAATGAAGAGATTGGAAAGCTATTATCTGTGTGTGCCAAGTTTGGAGCAAGGGTGATTCTTGATACTTCATTCTCTGGTGTGGAACTCAACTCCAAGGGCCTTGGTGACTGGAATTTGGTACCTACCCTAGAGAAACTTTCTTCTGCCAATTCCTCTTTTAGCATATCACTCCTCGGGGGTTCATGTCTTAAGATGCTTGTTGGTGGAATTAGATTTGCTTATCTTCTTATCGACAAGCCTTCTCTTGCGGAAACATTCCATAGCTTCGCAGGACTAGGCAAGCCACACGGAACTATTAAATACACGGTCAAGAAACTGCTTGATCTTCATGAGCAGAAAACAGGTCTTCAGAGTTATATTTCTGAGCAGACCCAAATCTTGGGAAACAGATACAAACAATTGAAGCAGGTACACGAGCTATGTGATTTTAAAATTCTGTTATGATGCTGATATTTTTATACACAAAAAGTTCATCCTCATACAGTGAGATCTCCACCAGGGATCAAATGGCCATTCATTCACCTCCAATATTTCATTGGTATTGGTTGGGTTTGGTCAGAGAATTCAATTTGTGATAAAAATTATTGTCTAGATAACCATCATAATCGATCATTATTTCTTTTTCCATCCAATTTATAATTTCTATACTTGTGCTTCAGCTACAACTTGTCTTCCCAGTATAAAACTATAAATTAGTTGAGTTTGAGTAAGCTTGTAACTTAATAAACATTTGAATGTAATTCTGGTCGCTTAATGGTGTTTTCTATTATACTTGATAATAAGGAGCAGAGTTGGCTCATCTACTCGAACTTGTGATTTATGAAAATTTATTCATTTTGTGTGACACAGGCACTTGAAACCTGTGGTTGGGAGGTTCTTGAAGCTCAAGCTGGTATATCCATTGTAGCAAAGCCATCTGCCTACCTTGGAAAGAGCATCAAAATCAGCAACACAACTGGCAGCACTGAGGGAATCAAAATCAACGACACAAACATCAGGGAAGCCATGTTGAGGAGCACTGGTCTCTGCATCAACAGTGCTGCTTGGACTGGGATTCCTGGCTACTGCCGCTTCACCATTGCCTTGGGGGACGATGACTTCAAGCGAGCACTAGATTGCATTTCCAAATTCAAGAGCTTGGTCAGTTAAACCGAGAACATTATGTTCTTGTCTCACAGGCCACCTCGTGATCAGGTGCCCTTATGTGGAGTTCATTTTATCCGAATTTTCCACAGATTGCTGTGAGGCTGCATTTCACGAGCTGTATTAGATTTCATTATTCTTTTCACCTACAAATCTGCAACATTGGTGAAAGATTATTTAATACGGTCTTTGTGAACTGCTGACTAAACTAACTAATTAAGGTTCTTCAAGTCTTTATTATAGTAGATTTTTTAACCCAAAATTATCAATTCTCGTTGTTGTTAACCTCATTTCATGTATATACTATAACATAATATATATCTATGCACGAGAGTTTGTGGCAGATAATGATGTTGGCACAGATGCTAGGCAATTTACAAGTATTTAAGTTTTACATTTAGCGGTCATCGCTGGTTTTTAAGTTAGTTCACTGTCTGCATTAACACCCAAAGAAAACACAGCATACAATAGTGTTGAGCATAGCATAACACTGCTAAGGGAGCTGTTGGAATTGGCTGAAATTGTAATAGTTTGGTGGAGTTTTTCTTTTTACAAAAACGTGTTGACACTTTTATTGTCTGGTATCATTGATGCGCAATAACAAAACTATCAAAATTTGGAACATTCTAGTGCAATTCGACTATTTATCATATTCCACCATGTGAAAGCCATGTATATTAAAAAATAAAAAAGTAGTACATTAATTTTGCAAAAAGGCAAGTTGAATTTATTATATTATAATCTAGAGCTCATCCAAAGAATTCTAATGATAACCTAAAGGTCAATCAAAGCTTAAGGACTCTGAATTTATTACTTATTACTACTCATGTTTCAACTAAAATGTCATGTTTGACTTCTACACATAATTCAATGCATTTTTTTAATTGTTAATATTTCAAAATATATACAAGTAAAAATTATGTAAAATATATTTTTTAATCTAAAACTATATAATTAGACGAATCTAACAAGATCGAACCCATTATTTTTATCATAATATATATTTATAATTATATTGGGACAAAGTTGAACAATTAACGGTGTAAAAACTCAAATCAGGCATATTACATAGGACGTAGGGAGTATTAATTATAACCCTCGATAATTATTAAATTAGCCACGAGATTACAAGAAAAATATTATTGATAAGTGAACTTATACAGCTTATTTAGCATGATAAAATTCGTGGTGTCTGCTGACATTTATTGTCATGTTTTCTGTAATATTCCTATCTTTATTACACCAGCAATACTGCAGCACTAGTAGTTTTCAAAAAGTTTGTGGGTCTTACTTTGGAGCAAGACAGCAAGTTGAATTATAAATAGAAAATTGAAGCAGGCAATGGGGGGCTTGGGAATATATGCAAAGTTTGATAAAAATGATATATTAAATTCAAGTTGCTTGTTGCTGTTGGCAGATCACAGGAAACAATTTCAATTTGGATGCCAAAGCAATTGCTTTCATTTGCAGCTGTCACTCATCTTTAAATTGCTCTGCTTCCCACGTGTTCGACGAAATGCCTCAGAAAATAATAATACTACTAAAGTACTAATACTGATATCTTAGTATTACAAAAGCCATATATCCACCATTTGTGTAGAGTATATTACATTATTGGTTATTTTGTCAAGTGTAGATCTAATTTGGGTTTCATATCTGTCGGTGTTTATGTTTTTATGGTTAGATATTGAGATGATTTCAAATGAATTAAAAGTCCTCGTGCAGTTGTGCTATACCTGCAGACATTTTTCGGTTTTTGCTGTAGTTGGTGTTTCTTTTTTCCTTAGTGTGTGTTTGTTACTATGTGGGGAATGTGTGTCAATACCTTATCAAATACTACAATAATGTAAAAATGTTAATTGATTAATGTTTTAGTTGAAATTGATTAACAGTTGAGCAGAGACCTGTGTTTGTTATGAAATGATTATGTTATGAAACCAAACAGGTTCTTTGGTGTATTTTTGACGTTAGCATCACATGATAATGCTCCTTTTGGAGTTCCTGCATATTCTCATCATGAAAATTGACTCTGGATTGCTGGATAGTGGAGGTGTTGGATTTTTCCCATTGAGAAAAACTTCAAGAACCAAGGATATTCTTCTTGTTGTTTTTATTTCTTTTTGCATAATTTCAAGAACCAATAAATGATTATCAAGTTGGGAGACCCACTGGCCCAAAGTGTCTCTTTCTTTCTCCACCTTCAAGTATTCTCTTCCTTCTCCGCTAAAGCAAATAAATAAATAAACCAGGGTAAATTCCCATTGCCAACCTAGAGGATTTTTTTACCTTCGTTTCTTTTCTTATGAAAATTCCTGCTTTTTCTCTTGTGGGTGGGTTTTCTTTGTGTATTTCTTACTCCGTATATCACTATATTGCTCCACCATCCCTCAGCCTTCTCTTTTCCCACTCTTGCATAAACAAATTCAAGGGCTTGGGCATCACTCTGCTCCACCACTGATTGTTTTTGCACTTATCCATTTTCTCTCTAATCTTTCAGCCTAAGCCTTGTTTCTTTTTAGCAAAATCGTTGTGGTGGGAATAAACCAAGCTTCACTTTTCTTTGGTGCACTATTACCTTTGAGACACATTCTTTCTTCCTTTAAATTTTTGTTCCAAAAGTTGTTTTCTGTACTGTTTGCTGCTGCACTTGTTCACCTCCAAGAATCTTCTCTTTTCCCTTTTCCCACAGGTCCTTGTCTCAAGATTTCTGAATATGTAAGAACAGTCAAATAACCCTTCCCACACTCAATTCCCATTACAGAAACTGTTTTGGGCTTTGAGCCTCAGGTTTTCTTTGTAATGAATTTCCTTCCCACTGAGCTCCTTCTACTACCCCTCTTTTGGGTTTCTTGAATTCATATCTGTATTTTCGTATGAACGATGATGAATTTGTGGGTGGTGTTATTATTGCTTTCATATAATTTGATTGGGGCGCTTTCAGCATCAGTTTCAAGACCAACTGTTGTGAAGATTGGAACAATTTTCTCATTTGGAACTATTAATGGTCAAGTGGCAAAGATTGCAATGGATGCTGCCGTGGATGATGTGAATTCTGATCCTAGAGTTCTTAAAGGGACCAAATTAGTTCTGTCCACACATGATTCAAATTACAGTGGTTTTCTCGGCATCATTGGTGGTATGTTTTTATCCTTTTCCTTACAACACGTTCCTCATATTTTCATTTATTGTTTTGTTTCTTATGGTGTTAGAATTAGTATGTTGTAGAGATAGGACACGCTAATTCTTGAAGATGATATTTCTTGGCATACCTTTCTTTATCTTTATGTGTGTATATATATCGGAAAATTTGCAATTAGTACTTATATTGTATAAGTAGGGTCCATTCTCAGTCATCCTTTAATTTTTCTGGTTTGATAGAAGATAAAGACACTGGCTTTCAACCAGTACAAATAAAAAAATTTCCATCTGCTAATTCGTGGCCAAATTAAAGTTGCTCATTCTGATTTCTCGAAATTTTTGTGCAGAAGTCGTGCCATGTCCCTTTTCTGAAAATCAATGTTTAATGTTATGGGACAAAGTGGGGGAATAAAGTCGGACATATTTATGGCATAAAGTTGCAATTTTCCGTGTTTATTTAGAATTCTTGTAACCTTTACTCTCCAGACGAGGTTGTCATCTAGTGTTGTAGGTTTACCATCATCAATGGTTTTTGTGATTGACGGGCGACATTTTGAAAGAAGTAGGCACATGTGTCATAAGGTTGTATGTATTTGTATTTGGTGTTGTGCAATTATAGAAAGATACCTTGATAAGACTGAAATCTTATTACCAAACTCTTTTCTAATTTAAAAACTACACTTTAGCTTTTCAAGTTTTGGAAAAACTAGATTTCCGTTCGTTCATTTTAGGTGTTAAGTGGGTGTTTTTCGTTAAGTATGCAGGAGTAGATCTGTCCATGCAGGGGTGTATATCTGGTCATTGACTGTCGTGATGTTGTTTGAAATACATAGGATTGCAGTTCATGGAAACTGAAACTGTAGCAATTGTTGGCCCTCAATCGTCGGGTATGGCGCATATTCTGTCGCACCTTGCGAGTGAACTCCACGTCCCTTTGCTGTCGTTCACTGCGTTGGATCCGAGTCTGGCCTCTCTTCAATACCCTTACTTCATCCAGACAGCCCCCAATGACCTTTTCCAAATGACGGCTATAGCGGATATTGTGAGCCACTATGGCTACCGAGAGGTTGTGGTGGTCTACACTGATGATGAGCAGAGCCGGGGCACGATGGTTGCTCTCGGGGACAAATTGACCGAGAGGCGTTGTAAGATCACTTACAAAGCCACGCTTCCACCCGAGGCGTTGGCAACGGACACTGACATCAGGCGAGAGCTGGATAAGATTTCAATGATGGAATCACGAGTCGTTATTGTTCACGCCTATGCTGTTGTCGGACGCCGTGTCTTCAAATTGGCCAATAAGCTCAAAATGATGGGTAAGGGCTATGTTTGGTTTGCTACGGCTTGGTTGTCTACCGTTTTGGATTCCCAACCAGTTCATGGACAGGATTCTGAATCCATCCGAGGAGTTCTCACTCTCCGCCCGCACACACCTGATACTAATCGGAAAAAGGCGTTCTTGGCTCGATGGAACAAGTTGAGCAACGGCTCAATTGGGCTGAACCCTTATGGACTATATGCTTATGACACCATATGGACAGTTGCTAATGCAGTGGAGGCGTTTCTTGATCGTGGTGGCGTAATTTCTTTCTCGAAGAAATCGGGTATATCTGGGTCGCAAGGAGGGTCGCTCAATCTTGGCGCTTTGAGCGTATTCGATGGTGGAGGTCAGCTGCGCCGGGACATATTGGATACAAATACTACGGGCTTGACTGGTCGAATTGCATTCGACCAGGATAAGTCGGTGGTTCGCCCGGCTTATGATATCCTTAACGTGGTTGCAGAGGGTTACAACCAAATAGGATACTGGTCTAACTACTCCGGCCTCTCGGTTGTGCCTCCCGAGATTCTTTACTTGAAGAAACCTAATCGTTCGAGTGCTAGTCAAGAACTGGGCAGCGTCGTGTGGCCTGGACAGACTTCGGACCAGCCGAGAGGATGGGTTTTCCCCCACAATGGCAGACCATTGAGAATTGGAGTTCCCAATAGGTTCAGCTTCAAAGCTTTTGTTTCAAAGGATAATAATACGAACGAGATACATGGATACGCCATTGATGTATTCCGTGCTGCCATAAGCTTGCTGCCATATGCTGTGCCTCATGAATTCATCCTGTTTGGCGATGGCCACAAGAATCCAAGCTACTCAGATCTTGTCAACAAGATTAGCTCCAATGTAAGTGTTCATAGTTCATACATTTGTACATCATTATCAAGGAATCTGCGGAGTAATATTAGTATGTAAGCTCTCGGACACGAAATCTGTCTTTCCAGGTTTTTGATGCGGCCGTTGGTGATATCGCAATAGTTACTAACCGCACAAGGATTGTCGACTTCACTCAGCCATACATCGAATCAGGGCTAATCGTCGTGACACCAATTAGGAAGTTGAAATCCAGTCCATTGGCCTTCATGCGCCCTTTCACGCCACTAATGTGGGTGGTCACTTTTGCATTTTTTCTCATTATTGGTGTCGTCATTTGGATCCTTGAACACCGAATCAACGATGAATTCCGAGGCCCACCAAAGAAACAGCTCATTACAATCTTATGGTGAGTCTATTTAATACTGTTTTACTCTCACTTCTGATGTTCGAAAGCATGAAATTTCTTGACAAACATCACCTGTGTTAAACTGGTTTTATGCTTTGGTTAATTAACTTGCAGGTTCGGCTTCTCAACAATGTTCTTCTCCCACAGTAAGCACGCTGTCTTAGCTTAATGAACTCGACAGAGACATAAATTCAATTTACTGATTCGAGTCGAATATATTATAACTCTGTTTCAGGAGAAAACACCGTGAGCACACTCGGACGTATGGTTCTAATTATCTGGCTTTTCGTGGTGTTAATTATCACATCAAGCTACACAGCAAGCCTGACTTCAATACTGACCGTGCAGCAGTTAGCTCCGACAATAAGAGGGATCGACTCCTTGGTCTCGACCAATGACCGTATCGGCTTCCAAGTTGGATCCTTTGCTGAAAATTATTTAAATTACGAACTCAACATTGCCAAATCAAGACTCGTCCCACTTGGCTCGCCAGAGGCGTATGCGCACGCCCTGAGCACAGGCCAAGTCACGGCCATCGTGGATGAGCAGCCCTATGTGGATTTATTCCTCTCCAACTACTGCATGTTCCAAAGCGTTGGCCAAGAGTTCACAAAAAGCGGATGGGGCTTTGTGAGTCTCTTCCCTCTAAACTCTGTTTCATAAACCTAATATGTTATGCTCTCGCAGATTTAAGAATTCATATCGAGTCGAGCTTGGGTCGTAAATGTGCATATTTGAAAGCTCTCATTACAGTCATCTCGTTAGAACTGTGAATCGCCTAAATTGATCGAGTTTTTAATAGGCGTGTGTAGCCTTGTCGAGTTTGATTACTTGATGACTTGATTGCTCATGCCATTGCCAATGCGACTCTACTGGTGCAGGCATTTCGAAGGGACTCGCCACTAGCCCTGGACATGTCCACTGCAATCCTAAATTTATCCGAAAATGGCCGGCTTGAGAAGATACACGACAAGTGGCTGAAGACGCGATCCTGTGGGCAGACGAGCTCGGATTCCAACCAGCTTCAGCTCAAGAGCTTCTGGGGCCTCTTCGTCATATGTGGAATCTTCTGTTTGATGGCCCTCTTTGTCTACTTCGGCTTGATGGTGTACAAATTCCGGCGGTACTTCCCTCACCTGTCAGAACCGCGGCCGGCCAGCTCACCATCAGTGCGCATCCAGAGGTTCTTGTCGTTTGTGGACGAGAAGGAAGAAGATATCAAGAACAGATTGAAAAGGAAGCACATGGATATTATGCCGATTAGGAGCAATACAGAAGGACGTCGATCAGTGATTAATGGAATTCAACAACGGGAGGATGAATACCAGGAGGAAGGACATCGGGAATAGCTAAGGGGTTGGTTTCTGGAACACTACGGCAGGGAAGCCGAAAAAGGTGCACATGACATGCTTGAGCTTGTGTTTGTACCATGTTAGAATCTACATGTAGATATAAAATCTTACACTGCTGCATGATGATATATAATGAGTATTTATAGCAATGTGGCAGCATGACAGGTTCTGAAAATTTTTGGGGTTATTATGGTTCTCATACTTTTTGCCTTATAGTGTTTGATTGGATATATATGTAGTGATGTTTAATGATACTTTTATCCTTTTAAAAAATTTACAAATAGAGGAAGCATAGAGTGACTACAATCAACAATTATCTAAATAAAAGGGATTAACAACTCATATATATATATATAATATATATATATATATTATATATTGCTCTAACATCATTTTGTAAAAGCCCATTCTAGATTCAGGAAACACAATTTTCATGTACGCGGTAAAATAAATAAATGTGTATTATATAAAAATAAATAGGGGATGGGGACTTACCATATTGGTCGAGTGTATTAAAAATTGAGGGTTCGGTTTCCCACCCGGCCCCTATCCCTCCCATTTCTCTTTCTTTTTTTTTTTTAAAAAAAAAATTAAGGATAATTCAAATTCTGGGCCTCTATGTAAATAAACAATAAACATTGGCCCATCAAATTTAGTTTTACAGATAATATAGTTTAAAAAACAAATACTGAGTCCCGAAGCTTATTTTAATATATAATATAATTATTTAGATGAAAATCTGGGATTAAGATTATACTGTGTTAGCGTATATTAAAAATTTTGACTTGAGAAAGTGCGTGTGTTGGCTTGGTTAGTGGCTCACAGCTCTGTCCCCACTAATGCATTACGTTTTGCTCGTAATATAGCAAGTTCTCCAGTCTGCAATATTTGTAGTGAATGCCCTGAAACAATGATGCATATGTTCTTCCATTGCCACTGGGCGAAAAAAGTGTGGCAGCGGCTTGGGGGTTTTCCTTCATCATCATGGATTGATCGTTATACAGATGGGGCACCCTTCTTTGCTCGCTTTGGTCGCTGCTGGTCGGGTGTGCAATGGGCAGCCCTTTGGTGTATTTGGGTTGGGAGAAATGATATGTGCTTTCGTAATTCCATGCCCGACGTTGAAGCTGTGGTGCGTCGAATCAATTTTTTGGGCCCGGCATTTGATCGGGATTGCGGTCGTCTGCTTAGGACCCGGGAGGTTCGATTTGTCCAGTGGAATCCATTACATTCTAGTGGCCTGGTTTTACATGTGGATGAGAGTTCTCTTGGGAACCCAGGCCGTGCGGGTTTTGGTGGAGTGCTCCGTGATGGGGATGGTAGGTGGTTGGAGGGCTTCTCCGGTGCTATAGGGATTTCTCCCAACCTTGATGCTGAGTTACATGCAATTTGGAATGGGCTCAAGCGCATCCATAGTTTGGGGATCGAATTTGTGTGTTGCTACTCCGACTCTGAGGACGCCCTTCGCCTCATCAAAAAGGATCTTCAAGCTGATCATAGTCATTTTGCTTTGGTTCGCAACATCCAGGATATCCTTGTGGTTCGGCCTGGCTACAAGTGGTATCATATCCTTCGAGAAGGGAATTCTGTCGCTGATGCTTTGGCCAAGCGGGGATCTCACTCGGAGGAGTTCTACACGACATGGGCTTTTCCACCAGATGAAGTCCGTCCCCTTCTCACGACAGATATGGCGGGAACATGGTTTCCCCGGGTCTAATTTCTCTTTGTTTTCTTTTTTGTTTTTCTAATTTTCCTCTTATTGTTCTCTTAGCTGACGCTCTTGCGTCCTTTCACCCAAAAAAAAAAAAATTGACTTGTATTTTCTTACCAATCAAAATTTATATGCATATATCAAGTGTCTATTATATATAATTAATTGTAATTATTGGAGCATTCGTGAATTTTTTTAGGTGAATACCAGGGTATCCTCAGGCCACATTGGACCCAAGACTAATCCCTCGAGGATCGGGTGGGCATTGAAGGGTTGCCTCTCCCAAAGCAGAATTCTGCATACACAAAGGCTCGAACCCGAGACCTTTGCTTAAGCTGCCAGAGCCCCATACCACTCAGGCCAACTGCGTTTGGTGGAGCATTCGTGAAATTTTGAGAGACAATATTTTTAATAAATATTTATTAATTACAAATTATGCAGTTGTAATAGTAATAAATATTATCATTAATGTCGTAATATTATATAAATAATATTGTCACCAAATTATAATTAATAATAATAAAACAAGATTAAGAGTAAATAAAATAAATTAAAAACGTTAACGTAACAACTACAATTATTTTCTTAAGTGAATACCAGTGTATCCATGTGCCTCATTGGACCCAAGTTTAACACTCGAAGATCGGGTGGGCATTGAAGGGTTGTCTCTTTCAAAGTAGAATTCTGCATAAATAACTACAATTATTTTTTATAAGTATAAATATTATATTTCCATTCCTTATACAATTAATAATAGGATAACAATATGATTTACTAGCTAATTACTCCTAGCTATCCTCTATTATTAATAGATAAATTATAATTATAATTGACATTAATATTCCATGGCCGTTCCTTTTTAATTATTTTTTTAGAAATTAAAAAGTATTCCAAAATAGTTGTCATTTTTAGATAGTTTTTTTTTTTTGAGGATAACAGCATCTTTATTTCATTCAATGTCGAAAAGTTGAAATACAATGGACCAGTTTGGTAAAATCCAACCCATAGTAGTAGGAGAAGTAAATCCTAGTAAACAACCACAAGGCAAAACGCATTCCTATACACCAATCTATTAGTCACATAGGACCACTTCGTGAGGCGCATCGGCACAAGAATCAGCAGCAACACTAGAACCCCAGGGAGCCATGCATCTTGGTGATTCTACATCCGATGTTCTCGGATCAAAGCGACCGGGAGCCGTGATAAGAGACAGTGAGATATTAGTATTCGATAGTTCGCACATGTGAAATTTGCAATGACAATCCCATTTACTTGCTATCACACCACATCTCCCTTGCAATGTATTCCGAACCAATGCAACCATACAATCAAAGGGCACGAATCTAGGATATACAGTTAGCAAGGCTAAAGGTCAAGGAATGATGAGTTACCAAGAAACCAAGAGCAAGATGGCGCAACAAAAACAGGAGTAAAAACGACTCTTCGCCCAACCCCTGTAGACAACAGATCCCAACTCCATTTGGTGATCTAAATTTTGGTAGCATACCTCAAAGAGGCACCCCCTATCAATACAACCCAGATTTGCTTTCAATCTTACCCCCTTATAAATACACCCCATTTATATATATATATATATAATTTTTTTTTTTCGAAAACTTTTTATATATATTTTTTTCTTCTTCTTTTTTTTTTTTTTTTTCATATCATATATTTTTTTTTATTTTTTTTATATATATGGTATCCAACCTCCATCCCCAAAACGGTAACAATCCTGCAATTATAAAGTCCTCCCGAGACATTGTGCTTAAAACACCAGACCTATCCTCTGAACCAAAACATTCTAGCTCCAAAAAGTATGTCAAGACTGACTTCTAGCATCGACAAAGTTCGAAGTGGAGATCTAAATGAAGATGTATAGATAGATCCGAGGTTCCAACTGGTAAAGAGAGAAGCTAATGATCTGGAGTGATAGGAAGATTTTGGAATAGTATATCAGTTAAGCATGTAGCGAGGAAAGTTAACCTATAGACTCAATAGGGACCGAACATGGCACAGACAGGGCATGAGATTTTGTAAAAAAGCTGGGGCGGGAATGTATCAAGAGGATCATCCTAGTGCCCTTTTCATGTACTCTACCTTGGTATGAAACACATGCAAGCTCAATATGAATGCTTAGGCAGGCTCAAGGAAGTCAAAGTGAACACCACATAATCAGGTCTCATTTAGAAGCTTAATATCAGATCTCACCGAGTGTAGCTACCAAGGGGCTCGGTTTATTTGAAGTAAAGCTCGTCAATTCTGCCAAAAGTTCCATCACTTTCCGAGTTGAACACCAGGAGACTTTGACCATGTGAAGCATTCCTCGTTCGCATCTGAGAATCTTCTAAGTCCCCATACTTCAAGCAGTCCGCATTGAATGTCTTATGAGTCCGAAAACACCAGAAAAACCTGCCGCTACATTAGCTTCCACCACCAATAACGTTAGCCAAACTCCGGGTGCTCCAATCTGCTACAACAACCTGCATAAAAAAACAATTAGCAATATAGCAGCTGTCCCCAGACGATCTCCTTATCAGCCGAGTCACTAGAAACCCTCTCATGAAACCGAGCATTCCCTACAACACAACACACTTCATATACGAAATCCTCCCCCAGTCTCAATCCTCACCGCACTCATTTAACCACCCTCCAATTTCTCCTCCTTCGCAATGTCAAAACTTGCCCAGTAATCAACCATGATATGATGCTCTTTCATTATGTGACAGCCTCTTACTACCCAGCGTTCTTCATTATCATAGTTGAACAAAATCAAATTTCCAATACGCCTCAACAATGACTTAGCATCTTGGTGCTTGCTCCGAACATAAACTAAAAACCACCACCCTCAATGACAAAAGTACGTCATCACGCCATTTCCTACCCGACAAAACTTTATTTATTATATCTCACTCCCAGACCTATATTGTTACTCGTGGTGCCAAAAGGATTATAGCCACACTTCAATGTTCCCTTGACCAGAAGCTCCCTTTTTAGCCCAGAAATCGGCGAGGGAGTTACGCTCCCGATAGATGTGTTGGAAGCGGACTTCACCAGCACAACAAGTCACCGATATGATTGGATCAATTAGCTTACGGAACCTCCAAGGCACAGACGCCATATCTCCAAGCCATTTCACAGCATTGAAGGAATCACACTCAAATATTAGTCTTGGTAGGGGGAAACCATGATCACGGATGAGGGCTTGACAAACTCGGCTTACTGCTGTCATTTCCGCCTCTGAAGAATCACAAATACCAATATTGTCTGACAATATGAAGAAAACGTTCCCTTCTGCGTCACGAATGATACCTCCAATGCCTGCCGGACCCGGATTCCCAATTGAGGAGCCGTCTGTGTTGATCTTCCACCATCCTTGGGAGGGTCTAATCCAGGTAATTCCCCTTCTTCCAAATGGAGTCCGAGTCCATTTGGCCCGAGGGAGAAGATCAATGAAATTGCCTCCCACAGCGATCGAGCAATAACCCGCTTCCCCCGAAAATGCAGTCCACCAGTTTCGTACGTTCCACTTTATTTCTTCGACCACCTCCTGCATCAGTAAATGTTTCCTTTTGAAGATGCTTTCGTTTCTTTGTTTCCAGATTACCCACACGATGGCCATTCCAGTAATCAACCAAATATCCCTTTTCCTTCCCAAATGTGCGCCTCCTAGCCACCATGAAAGCAATTTTTTGATCGAGCTTGGCCTCGCCCAAGTCACCCCGAACCAATCCACACTCATATACCATAGAGAATCAGCCCACTCACAATTACAGAATAGATGATCTATTGATTCTGGCATCTTCCCACAGAACATACATATGTCATTCGACTGTTGAATGCATCCTCTTTTTAATAACTCAACTTTGACTGGCAACGCGTAATTTAATAGCTTCCAGGTGAAAATTTTCACCTTCGAAGGGACTTTGATGCTCCACAACTGTTGCCAAATTCGAGCCTCTTCTGCTTCCATGTCTCCTGGTTTTGTTTTGAAGCATGAACTGATCTTAAAACTACCATTACCCTCCAGGCTGCATACAACTCTATCCTCCAGGAATCTACACATCCTTATCCTATCTAGCACCAATTTAAACTCCGCCCAAACCTCCTTCTCCCAGTCGAAAAGCGGCCTTCTCAAGGTGATATTCCAGTTCCACTCCATACCCGACCAGCTTCCATAATCCGCAACCATTCCTTCCTTATTTAATGCGAGTGTAAACAGCCTTGGGAAGGATTCCCTCAATGAACTGTCACCATCTACCCATATATCAGACCAAAACCGAGTAGAGGAGCCATTCCCCACCAAAATCTTGAATCTGCCCCCGTTAACAGTAGAGTTTTCTCTTTCCCAGGATGAGCTAATGTTTCCCCATATGGATCTGCATTGTCTGACCTCCGGCACTAAAGGTCCTTGGCCTTCATAATATTTCTTGTCGATGATGTTTTTCCATAAGCCATTCTCCCTACCAAATCTCCATCTCCACTTAAGAAGTAAAGCTTCATTAACTCTTTGAACGTTCCAGATGCTCAAACCTCCTTCATCTTTATGCCGGCATATCCTTTCCCAACTCAAGGTATGAAGTTTTCTCGATTCTATCGTATCGTTCCAAAAAAAACTTCTCTTAAGTTTCTCCAGTTTATCTGCCACTCCCCTTGGAATTTTGAACATTGAAAGATAATACACAGGTAGACTATTCAGGACAGACTTAATAAGGCACGTTCTACCCGCTTGTGTCAGTAGCTTCCCTCTCCAGCCGGCCAAACGATGTTCCACCTTTTCCAATACCGGCTGCCACAAAGATGAACCATTTAACCTACCGCCTATAGGGATTCCAAGATACCTCATCGGTCACTCCCCAATCCCACATCCCAAGATTCCAGCAGCAATACTTACCTCTTGTGAAGGGATGTTGATGGCAAAGACTTTACTTTTCTTAAAGTTGATTTGCAAGCCTGTAGAGAGGGTTAGGCAATGCAGGAGTCTTTTTATCGTACATACCTGTTCGATCTGTCCTTCATAAAAGATTAAGGTATCATCTGCGTACTGTAAATGTGTCACCACAGGTCCATCCTTCCCTGACTCCAGACCCCTTATGACTCCCATATCAGTAGCCTTAACCATCATTGAATTAAAGATCTCAGCTACAAGGACAAAAAGATAAGGCGATAGAGGATCGCCTTGTCTCAACCCTTTTTGCAATTTAAAGAATTTAGTGGGGGAACCATTAACCAGTACTGCAGCCGAGGCCGAGCAGACACACGTCTTTATCCACTTAATCCATTTTTCTCCAAACTCCATTTTTTCCAGGATTCTCAAAAGAGCAGTCCACGATACGTTATCGTAGGCTTTAGCAAAATCCAATTTGATCACGAACCCTTTATGCCCCATCGATTTTGTAGCCTGTATTACCTCAGACGCTATTAAGACTCCATCCAATATTTGTCTACCGCGAATAAAAGCCATTTGAGATTGACCGACCACTCCACTCAATACCTCCTGTAATCTCCTTGATAGTATCTTTGTGATTACTTTATAAATACTGCCGACAAGAGATATTGGTCTATAATCACTAAACTCCTTAGGGCTGTCAACTTTAGGAATTAGTGATATAAACGACCCTCCGACTTCGTATGGTATACAAAATTCATTCTGAAATCTTTCGCAGATATCCAGTAAGTCCTTTTTCAGCGTCTCCCAGTGCCTTTGAAAAAAACTTAAGTTGAAGCCGTCCGGACCTGGTGCCCGACTCCCCTCACAGGACCATAACGCCTCCTTTACTTCCTCTAATGAGAACCCCCGGTCAAGCCATCTCCTGTCTGAATCTCCAATCGTGGGCAGTAGGAAATTACTAAAATCGAATAGCTCGTCCTCCTGCTTCGAAAACATCTCCTTAAAGTGTTTAAAGGCCGCCTCTTTCACCCCCTTCGGATCATCGATGACCATACCATTTCTCAGTATAAAACCAATGTGACCCTTCCTCCGATGGATGGCTGTAGTAACATGGAAGAACCTCGTATTCTGATCCCCATCTTTTAACCATCTCAACCTAGACTTTTGATGCCAACGCCTTTCCTCAGCTAACAATAGTTGTTTCAACTCCCCTTTTTTTTCTCTCCAAGACTTTCCCGCTTCTTCCTCAAAACCATTCGTTTGGATCCCCTCTTCCAGTTCCCCTATTTCAATGGATAGTTTTAGAATCTTGTTGTCCAAATCACTCGCCCCATATCCATCCCACTCCCGGATCATCCTTTTCAACATTTTTAACTTGCCTAGGATATCTCCTCCCCTGTGCTGCCCCGCGGCCCTGCCTTCCCCCTCCCAAACTTTTAGTACTAAATCTGAAAAACCTCGCATGTCAAGCCAATAATTATAAAACCGAAACGGTTTGGGGCCCCACGACCTCTCCTTTGAAACTAAGTACACCGGGTAATGATCTGATAATACCGACTCTCCTCTCCTTTGAGAAATGCCACCATTTAAGCATAACCATCCGGGCGATATTAGAAACCTGTCTAAACGACTACTAGCTCTCCCTCCCCTACCTACCCAAGTGAATTGACCATTCTCCATTGGGAGATCAACTAAACCAAGCCCATTAATGAATCCCCTAAACTCCCTAGACGACCCCGGATCCATACTGTCACCCACCCTTTCCCCCTCCGAAGTTACCGCATTGAAGTCCCCGGTTATACACCATTGCTCCCCGTTAGACGTTTCACACCTTTGGGTAAGGAAATCCCAAAATTCGGCCCTTTCTCTTCTATCGTTGGGAGCATGAACTGTTACAATATTCACTCTTCCTTCTATCCCATCGATATTACCTCTAATCCAGATGAAGTTGAATCCTTTCTCTTTTACATCAAAAACACACTGGTTGCCATTCCATATCACCAAGAGTCCGCCCGCGTTGCCAACAGCCGCTTCAAAACAGAACTTGGCCCCTCTCGAGCCCCAAATCCTTTGAACCAGCTTTTCGTACACCACGTTCATCTTTGTCTCTTGCGCACAAAAAATTGTAGGCTTCACCTTTTTGCATAACCTCATGGCCGCTCTCTTACGGACCCCTCCATTTAGACCTCTCAGATTACATGTAACAATAATCATTGAAATATGAATCCTCAACCGTCGGTCATCTACACCCACAGACTTACCTCTGCCTATCCAGTTCCGCAATGATCCTTATGATGGCTTGTTCTCTCGATTTTGAGCACCCCAAACCCAGAGAACTAGCAAGATCCAGAATAGCTTCCACCTCCTCATAGTCTACCAATTTAATTCCGTCTTTAGTCCTCAATGTTTCCAATTTTAGTCTAGCAAATTCACTAGCCTCTTCATTAGATTCTGTACCCGACCTATCACACCTTGGCCTCACCTTCCTCGCCACTCTATTCTTTGGTCTTCTCCCTCTGCACCTTGGCGCCTTCCGACCTGATATAACCGCTGCCATCGCTTCCTCAATTCTTCGCATCTCTGGAAAATCTGCTAGACTGATGTCTTTAGACGGAGCGTACTCATCTGAGCGAACCCCTACACTATCCACTCCCTCTACCCTCCAAATCTCTGGTTGCAACTCACCACCCTCTATTGAGAACTTATCCTTGCCACCCACACCTCCAACACTCATCTCTGCTCTATCGCAGAAAGGATCTGCTAAATTGAGATCTTTCGACTGTGAGCCCTCGTCTGATCCAACCCCTACTCTATCCCCTCCCACTGCCCTCTGAGGCCCCGATTGAAACTCACCACCCACTATGAGGCACTTATCCTCGACACCCACACCTCCAACACTCGTCTCTGCTTTTTCGAAGATTGGATCTGGTTGGCCTCCACAAGTTCTATCGAGGATGCCTTCCCCCTGATAAGAAGTCTCAACGCAGTCTTCACGACCTGGCACCGATGGCTCTGGACAATTAGTATGGGCCTGCACCGGGCTTGAAAAGAATTTATCCTTGCCCTTAACTCGGCCCAGACTACTATCTGAAATGTTGGCCTGCCCCCCACTTGCCAAATCCAATTCCACTTCCTTCGAAGCCCAAACAATTTCCAACCCTTGATCACCCAGGCCCATAGTTAAAGTCCCAACCCTGCCCGAATCCTCCCTCTGGGACCTAGTCCTATCCAGCCCACCAGCTTTAATGTGAACCATCTCCTCCGAACAATAACCCTCACCCTCTACACGCTTCCCACTATCTTGGGGATTACAACAGTTGTCAAAATTATTACCTGCATGCTGCGTGTCCGCCCCCCACGAGTAATCCTTCCTATTACACACCCCACGAAGTGGCTCTTCCACTTCCCTACTTGCTGGACTCCTGGACCTCTTACTTTCCCTCTGGACCGACTGGACATCACTATTATCGTCACCACCTCTCCCGGCCAACTCGTCGGAGCACTTGCACTCACTAGGTTCCTCCGCCACCACTACTGCTTCACCATAACTGGCTGCCACTCGGACTTTGAAAACTTTACTTCCGACCTGAACTCTCATCATATGCGGAATAACTGCATCTTCAAACAATGCCACAAGCATTTTGACCCTATCAAATCTTCTCTTTTCCATGGACAACCTATCTACATTGACGACCTTGCCCCATCCCCGCGTCAGGCACTGGAAATTCTCCAAGCTCCATGCCGAATACGGTATGCCGAAAAAGTATACCCACACTAGTTGCTTTCTTACTCTGAAATCTGTGTCCCACCTCCTCTTCCATTGTATGAAGCAATAATCTTTGCCAGTGTCAAGAAAGTTATCTCGATCCTCCTCCGACTTGAAGACCACCATCACCACCAGTCCTCCACAATATATTACTTCTTCGTAGTCGTTGTAAACCTTGTCAAGCCACTTTTGAAACTCCACCATAACTTCCAGCGCTTTGAGTTCCAGAATCGCTGCTCGGCCAAACCTTTCGCGGCCCTCCTGCACTTCCGACAGCCTTATGACCCCAGGTGGCCAATTAATTCCACCGGACTGGTTCCTAACTATACCCCCTTTAATTACTTCTACAAACGAGCGACCGTCCCTCCATGCATGGGAGCTTACCTGACCTCTCTCTAGAGTTTTCATTTCCTTAGAAGAAACCCTAGCGGATCGCCAGAGCCCTCTCCCTATTTGCGACGGACCGGCACTCTTTTTCCTCGGAGCTGCCCAGTCCACCCGCAGGGGTTTTCCTTTCAACTTCCGACCATTAAGTTGCTCTATGACTTTTCCGGCTTCTTCCCTCCCTTTGAAACGGAAGAAACCAAACTTAAATCCATTTTCCGGCCACTTCCTAGCGGGGAAAAACCAGTCGCACACCTTCACAATCCGGTCCACCTCCGCGAACACCTCCCTGTACTCAGCCCCCAGTGGAATGTTACCCACATACACCCCGACCAAGTCACCATGTTTCTGAGAAAGGCCTCTAGCAGCGCCCCTTGTACCTCCACCTCCCCCGGCGAACTTTTGCGACCCTACCACCTTTCCTTTGAATCGGGATTCCCTTCCAGTGACCTCCCCGCTCTGTCCATGTGCTTCCAAGTTCTGCCTTGCCGACGAATGCGTCGTTGCTCCTGCCTCCGCTCCTCCCTCCGCCAGTGACCTCCCCGCCAGTGACCTCCCCGCTCTGTCCATCCTTTTAACGTAGTAGCTCCATTTTTAGATAGTTATACGTAGTTATGCAATGTTTTTACTATATTGTCATTCACTTTAACTAAATGTTATGTGTTGACATTTATTAAGAATGAATTTAGTTGAAGGGTAAAAATATAAATTTATGAGTTAATTAATGCAAACCTTAGTTATTAAAATTGAGTTGAAAAAGACAATTATTTAAGAATGAGGGAGTACGTTATCATATTCAATTCTTACCATAAATAATTTTATATTCCTCCATTTAAAAATAATTATCGTTCTTAAAAAATCATAAATACTTTATACTTGTACTTTCACAAATTCAAAAATATATGTATATACTTCCTCCGTTTTTTTTAAAGGTTACACTTCTCATTTGCACGTATGCCAATGCACATTTTCAATGATTAATAACTCAAATTCGATACAAGTAAAAATTCTAAAAATTTGATACTACGTATTTAAAAACTACAAGATGAGACGAATCCAACAAGATCTCAATTGGCTATATTTTGTCTTCTATAACTATAACAAAAATAGAAGTCAAAGTGCTACAATGAACAGTAAAAGAATTCAAAACGTAACTCATAAAAAAACGGAGTATTAATTAATTAGTAGACATTAAAGAATTATTTTATACTTTAAATTTTTAAATAAAAATTATCAAAGGATAAAGAAATATTAATTGAGGCTGGAATCTTTAATCACTTTGGTCATTGAAAATATATTTTTATTTTTATTCTTGAGCATTGAAACGGGCATTGCAAAATTTAAAGTAATAAACTTGCAACTTCTTTTACGGTTTGTGAAAGTTTTTTTTTTTTTTTTTAATATGGACACAAATGTGTCAGCAAATTGACACTATTATTACTTATTAGCATTATAATTAAAATTAAAGCAATACGGAATAGCTAATAACTTGAAAATTGAGAAGAGGGAAAAAAGACACCATATTGTATGTACTTCATAATCCACTCTCAAATATGAAAATTTACTGAAATTTACCATGAGATGATGGTGATATTATCAATTATTAGAATCATTTAAAATTAATTTCCATCAAAGACAACAGACGATTTATTAGTTGCATAATTATCTATCATATTATTATCATTCCTTCTTAAATTATATATTAACAAATTAATTAAAGATGTTTATAGTAATTATATTGAAATGATTTGATCAAATAGCGCGGGTATAATTAATCAATGAAACGATAATTGCATATAATTTCATTCAATTAAGATATATATGGAATGTTAATAATTTTTTTGAATGTAAATATACTTCGAATATTAATTATGATTCCTTATAATTGATTTTTTTTTTCTTAACAAAAATTTGACCAGCTGATATTTTTCATTTTTTTTTTCTTTTTTAATCATTTCCTATGGTTATAAAAAGGGCTTTGTGTGTTATATTGTTCCTTTATCCCTTATTATCCACTACAAACTTTTTTCCTCTAACATTGCTGGTTTTAATTTGTAATATCAGCAATAGAAGTGCAAGCCAAGCAACACCCCCACAATTTTCTTTCCAATTTTCCCTTTTCTCTTCTTCAAAAGGAAAGACACTCAGAATTCTGGAACCTCCTGTGTCAGAAAAAAGGCATCTTTGTTCATGTCTTGACTTGGCCCTCACTCATTGCTTCCTACATGTTTTGTTTAATTTTCAGTCCCTTTCTCTCTCTATATATACATCACCAAATTTAGCCAACCTTTGAAAGTCCCCCCACACATCTATCCACATCTAAGATTACCAGTCTGCTGCAGGCCCTCATTCCTATATGGGATTTTGATTTTTTAGTTCAAGCAACCAAACACTGGAATAATTAAGGGTAATGTCTTTCAGTGTAGCCTTAGTTTCTTGAAATTACTATGTTTTTATTTGTTAATTATTATATATAAAGTCAGTATGTGTATGTGCTTGTCTGTGATTGTGCTTCAGGTGAATTAAATGCCACTTTTCACTTGTATGTTTCTTGTTTTTGCTTCTTTGTTTTTTAATGTTCAGTAGTGATTTGAAAGGTAAGTATGTTTCTTATTTTTGGTTTTTCTCTGTTTTTGTTTCTCATTGTTCTTGAAGTTGACTCTATATATTTGATTTCTCCCGCATTTTCTTCATGTCCCCATAGTTAATTTAACTCAATAACCTATGTTCAGTCAATTAAAAGATTATTAAGTTTTGTGATCTACGTACCTCAAAAGACAGGTACTTCTTGTCAGCATTCCTTCATCTGTTTTCACAATGGTATACAGTGTATACAGTTTCTGGACCTGAAACAATAAGATGCCATCTATCCATGGATTTCTTGTCACTAATTTTAATTGTATTTTTCTTGCGCGGCAATCGTATATATGCAAATAATGCAGGTAGAGATGGAAAAGGCCGCCCCAATGAATGATGAGGAAGAAGTGGAATTATTACAAGTCCCAAACATGATGAACAATCATATAATTGGATCAACATCATCATCATTCCAATTCCAAGACCACCCTAATTACTCCTCCTCTTCACCCCCAAAACCCTCCTCATTATTCACCAAACTCACCACCCTCCCCCCTCAAAACACGGTGGTAACAACAACAAGGTACAAAGAGTGCCTCAAGAACCACGCCGCCGCCATGGGCATGACGGCCACTGATGGCTGCGGCGAGTTCATGCCCGGCTCCTCCCCGGAATCCGCCCTCATCTGCTCCGCCTGCGGCTGCCACAGAAACTTCCACAGACAAGAAACGGTCATCCCTTCCCAGCCCTACTACCCCAACCCAAAACCCTCCTGCACATGCCACCACCACAACAACGGTAATGCTGCAAAGATCATCATCAATAATAATGAGGCAAATAACAACAACAACAATAGGAATTACCCTAATTTAGGGCACACTCAAGAAAAGTTGGTGAATTTGGGGCCTCCAGGGTTTGATCATATGGATAGGGCACAGCCTAAGATTAATACTCATGATCAGATCATGGGGGCCCGGCCCGGGAAGAGGTCGAGGACAAAGCTAAGCAGGGAGCAGAAGGAGCGAATGGCGCGATTCGCGGACAAGATTGGGTGGAGATTGCTGAAACAGGATGTGGAATTGTTGCAGGAGTTCTGCCAGGAGATTGGGGTCAGGACAAGTGTGTTCAAGGTCTGGATGCACAACAACAAGCACACTACTCGTGTTGGTGACAGGAAGAACGTACAATAGGGAGATCAACAAACCCTAATTTGATCAAATTGGGATTGAATTAGGGTTTTAACTAATAGCTAATAGAGACGATCCGATCGAGGTTCCTTCACTCATTATTAGGGTTTTATTTAATTGCAATTAGTGTATGGTTGGAGATAGGCATATTTGGGAGTTCATATGGAATTAAGCCGGATTCTTTTAATTTGCTTGCATTTTTTCGGTGTTTGCGATGTAGAAATATATAGTGTATATTATTATGTGTATCATTTTCATTTTTTTCGACATGATCGAGTAATGAAAATATAAGTTGGAAGTGTTAGATTGAGACAGCAGTGACGATGGGCACAGCCGTATAGGTCAGATGCATCGCATCCATTTAAAAAATAGGTGAAGATCATCTAATTTTTCGAAAAGGGAAAAAAAAACAAATCCCTAAAACTCTCTATTTTTTTTCGATTATTAGAGTGTCACCACACTAACACTACAAAAACTTCCGCCGATCATGACATTCATCTTCTTTTTCATCGCCTTCCGACTAAATTTTTATAGTGTGAAACTCTTTTTAATTACTATGTGCGTTAACTGAAATTAATGTCAAAAAATTATACTAATGCTCCATCGACCAGAAATATTAATAAATATAAGATGTGTTCTTATTAAATTGTCTCTTTATTTTTATAAATTAAAAAAGCTAATTAAAAACTTCTACTGATGATTCCAAAATGGAATAGAAAGGAATGGAATGCGGAGTGGCATACAATAATACTTCTATAAGTGTATACTACCTCCGTTCTCATATAAGTGAACCATTTGCATAGTAATAACTATTCATTGGGTAACTTTGATTAATTTTTTAGACATAGTTATATAAGAAAAAACATAGTCATGTGAGATCTTGTTAGATTCGTCTAATCAAGTAGTTTTATAATAACAAATTTTTATAATTTTTTACTTATATACAATTTGAGTTATAAATATTTAAAAATGTGTCTTGAATTGCGTGAAATATAGGTATGGTGCATTTATATGAGAACGGAAGTAGTATATATTGCAACTGTGGTCCCAAATTTAAAG